>JAJPUD010001738.1:262738-306058 GCA_023553655.1 Myrmecobius fasciatus | reverse complement strand
ATATATATATATATATATATATATATATATATATATATTAAAAAAGAGATCCATGTCAATAAGATGCCATTGGATGGCAGGTGTAACAAATTGTACACTAACCTCATCTCATTCCTCAGATATTTTAGCCCTTTCCTATAAGGATTTCTTTAGTTGAATATTCACATGAAATGCAAATTCAGTGGTTCTTTCCTATCAAAGATAGGTTTAAAAAGAAGTTATTCACTTGCTATGGTGTCCCATCTACAATTTAGTTTTTGTGAAAAGGTTTGCTGTGTGATTATAAGCTGGATATCCTGCAAACCACATGCAAGCCAAAAATTGACCTTCTGATGCATTCCACTAAAACTACTCATTTTTAAACACATGCCTGTCAATGCCATAATGATTCTGTCATCTTGTTGATACATTTAATGTCTAAAAAAGGAGAACAACTGCCCATTTCATAAGGTATTACAAAAAATCTTTATTGATAATATCAGGAAACAGCTCAAGAAAGATTCTAACAATCTCTCTTTCAAGGGGAAACTAAAGTAGTTAAATCAACCTGGTTAACTCACTTAACCTGTTTATTTCAGTTTCCTCAATAGTAAAATTGGGATAATTAACAGAACCTTACTTCACATTAACAGTTCTGTCTTCAATTGTTCTCTAATTGTTCTTGTGTTTATATGTTATCTTCTCAATAGAATATAGTTTATGCAATATTTGAACCCTTTTTATTTTCCACAACTCTACCAGACTCATACACAAACACACACACACACACACACACACACAAATTAAGGAAGTATAAAAATGATTTACTGATTGATTCATAAAACTAAGATATATTAACTCTACTTGCATTTTATTAGATAATTATTTATTAGATAATTTTTTGGAAAAAACTTTAGTGGAATGTATCAGAAGGCCAGCTTTGGGGCTTAAGTGTTGTTTATAGGATATCCAACTTATACTCACATGGCAAACCTTTCTTTTTCTTTTTCTTTCTTTCTTTTTTTTTAACAAAAACTAAGTTGTATATGGGACACCATAAAAAGTATTTAATTCCTTTTAAAAACTATCATTGAGTACACAAAGAGCCACTGGCCTTATATTTCAGGTGAATATTCAACTAAAGAGAGTGTTATAGAGAAGAACTAAAAAATCTGAAAAATGAGATGAGGTTAGTGTACAATGGCTTGTTACATTATCTAATGGCATTTTATTAACATGGATCTTTCCTAGCCTCCATCAACTTTTGAAAAACTAATGGATGGGGCAACAAGGTGGCACAGTAGATAGAGCACTAGCTCTGGAGACAGGAAGACATGAGTTCAAATGCAGTCTCAGACATTTGTCACTTAAATAGCTTTGTGACTCTGGGCTTAATTAACTCAGATTGCCTCCCTAAAACAAACAAGAAAGTTAATGGATGTAGAATAGAGTGCAAACTCAAGGCTTCTCATACCCACTTGTCCTGAGAAGATTCAACCTCATCTAGCCCTAGTGTATCGTCTTCTATATAAACCATAGAAAGAAGCCCTACTGAATCACTGAATATTTTTATTTGTGACTATATGATTTAAGAGGACCAAAAGTAGGAAGTCATAAAAAGATAATATGCTTTAAATCTTTCCTAGTTACTTGGAAATTGTTGGACTAATAAAGGTGAAAAATCTCTTAAAAATTTGCTATCCACATCCTGAAGGAGAACTATGGAGACTGAATGTTGATTGATACATACTATTTTCAACTTTTTTATTGTTTGTTTTTTCGTTCTTGTGTTTTTTCCCTTCTGTTTTTATTTTTTTCCCCAAACATGCTTGGTGTCTTGGGAAGAGTGGAGGTAAGGTAGGAAGGGAGAAAAAATTTGGAACTGAAAATCTTATAAATGTGAATGTTGAAAGCTATTTTTTACATGTAATTAGAAAAATAAAATACTATTGAGAAAAAAATGAAATAAAAATTTGATCATTATACACACACACACACACACACACACACACACACACACACTCCTCCACACCAGTGTTAGCCTATGTAGATTAAGGCTTTTGTTCTTTATACTGATGCTAATTTATAATTTATAAGGAAAAATTTCGAAAACATCTGTTTCTAAAGTTAATTATGTGTTGTTGGCTATTTAATATTAACTGATAATCACTGAAGGAAGCACAAAAGTGGGGGAATTATGAGCTACAGTACTAAACAATTTACCCTCTTTGTTCCCCCCTTAACTCTTCAGGATTTAGCCTATAGAGAGACAGCAGCCTAGGGATCTTACATGCCAGTGGGTAGGGGTTGGGATATGTCACACATAAAAATCATCTATTGCTCATAGGAGAGTTATTCAGACTCACTGAGTAGCAAATGAAAAGTAACGATTGACAACTAGTTAAGAGAATTTTAAGAAGACACAGTCCACCAACTAAAGTGTCTATATAGAAAACCCCAATTCTGCCTATGACTGAAAAAAGATACAAATTCAGACAAGGTTGGGAAGATGTGCTAAATCTCAAAGTAGCAACTGTCTTTATACTTCTTTGATGGAGATCTCAGGGAAAAGAGACAAATTATGAAGACCATACAAACAAGTATAGATAGTGAACATATAAGATCAGGAGGTCCTCAAAGTATCAGCATCACTTGACATCTGACTAGTCTAATTTATGATGTAAGAGAAACAGACTTGATTGCTCATATAGCTGAAAATAGTTTTATCTTTTTGAATTGTATATATTTATACATGTACTTTTGAAGTATATATGTGTTTTATATATATATGTGTATGTGTGTATATACACAATATTTTTTGATTGACTTTCAATGTTTCATATATATTATTATTTATTAGTGGGTTTTTTCTTATTTGAAGCAGATTTCCAAGTGGTGCTTTGCATTATGGATATTTATATTTTACTATATTACATACCCCAAAATTATTTGAGGCAACTGATGACATAGTAAATAGAATGGTGAGCCTGGAGTCAGGAAGACTTTAGTTCAAATATGAGTTCAGATACTTATTGGCTCTGTGACCCTTGGCAAGTCACTTAGTCCTGTTTTTCTCAGTTTCCTGAACTACAAAATGAAGTAATAGCAAGGTTGTGAGGATCAAATGAGATAATATTTGTAAATAACATTTAGCATAGTTGCTGGTACTTAGTTGGTGCTATATAAGTGCTTTCTTCCTTCTTTCCTATTTTCAGAGAATGAACATTTGTAGCCATGGTGAGTGATATAACACCAGAATAAATAGTCTCTTTCTCAGAGACCATCTTTAAGATAGTGTTGGAAAGGAACACATGCTATTCTGGAGAAACTATTAACTATGAAAAGGAAGAACTTATTTAGAAATTATTTCCTGAGAGAATTATGTTTAGTCCTTATTTTGCAAAAGAAACACACAGATATCTCTTGAAAAAGATTGTACTTGGTATCCTGAGACAACTAAATGATGGAACTTTTATTTCTAGAATCGAGCAAATTAGCAAGTGATTTTGGCTGTGATTTTTCTCAGAATGGATACATTGTAAATATATACATTATATATACATACATGCATCTATACACAAACATGTATTTATGCCTTTGTTTCATTATTTGTTATATTGTTAACAATAATATAGGCATGACCTTGATGTTTATTTAAGCCCAGAAAATTAGTGGGCTTGTTCAGTGAAAATTAGCCGAATGGAATTAGTGAAAATACTGAATGGAAAAAGAAGTTTCTCTAATTCTCTAATTATTTTAAAATATAAAATAATTATTTTAAAATGATATTTAATAAATTATGGAGTGGGTTCAGAGCTTATTGTTTAATTGATAGGGAATGTTTTTCAACTTTAGCAATTAGTGTGGAAATATCAGAACATATTTCTTGATTACTTTAGATCCTAAGATTAAATGAATAAAGAAATTGAGTTAGAGGAAAGAGAGAAAAAATAGAAATCTAAAGAGACAAAAGGTGATGTTTTGATGATGTATAATTGACCCAAAATCATTGACACATAAATATAGAAAGTTTTTGCTTACTCAGAATAAGTGAGGATGAGGTCTCTTGCTCTTAGCCCCTACTAGGAAGATGCAGAAATGTAAAAAAGCAAAAGCAAAAGCCTGAATATCTTGCTTGGATAACCCTATTCTTTGCTATAAAAAGTTTGGCACCAAGTTTTGGGAATCAGCTGTTCAGTTGTTGAGAAATCTCTGAGCCAAAACTTTGGGGAACAAAACAATAAGAGTTTCTGTTGGGTCTGGGGCAAAGGTACTTGTTTTATCCAGAAAAGTTATCTAGAAGAGCCTAGTACTGTCCTGCACAAAAGAGTGTCTGGTAAAGCAGCAGCCAGGGAGCAGCATCTAACCATGTTCATTCAACAGAGCAGCATCCAATATGGAGAAGTATCAAGCAGCATCCAGTGGCTCAGAATCTAGTACATCAATGACCAAAAAAGTCCTATCTAGAAGTAACCAGAAGAAACAGTCCTGGGAGTGAACATTGACAGCTACAAAACCAAGGTCAATAGCAATAATATGATGACATCTGTAACTCAGCAACATCAGAGGCAATTTTCCCGTGCATGCTGGTGAAATGTTTTCTTTATGTGGATGCTTTTCTAACCTAACAGCCTAATGATATATTCATTCCCCTTATTTATATTGTTTGAGGAAAGTATGGCTTAGATAATAAAGGAGATGTTATGTTTTATCATTCCATTTTAGGAAATACCTTTACTTGGAGCTAATCTTTTGTTTGATTACTTGTTAAAACTTGACATGAATTGTAGGTGTTATGAATTACTCAGGTCTTTTAACATCAATGGACATGTATCCTAGTAGCTTTCTAAGGATAAAATAATCAAAAATAACACTTTGACTAAAACAATTTGGAATTTTTAGTATTCTAAAAACAAATTTAGCTTGTGGGCATCTCCACTTAAAAATTCCTTTTTTCTCCCTTCAACAATGAAATGTTTCAAACCGGTTCCAATTGTTCAGTGAAGAAAGCCATATACACCCAGAGAGAGGGATATGAAATGTGGACCACAACATAACCTTTTCATGCTCTCTATTGATGTTTGCTTGCATTGTATTTCCTTTCTCTGATTTTTTTTTCTTGTAGATACAATTTTTCTTGGACAACAATAAGTGTAGAAATATGTATACATATATTCGATTTGTCAAGTATTTTAACATAATTAACATGTAGTGGATTTCCTGCCATCTAGGGGAGGAATGGGGACTATGGGGGAAAAACTTGTAACAAAAAGCTATGTAAGGGTCAATGTTGAAGAATTACCCATACATATATTTTGCAAATAAAAAGTTTTAATTAAAAAAATTCTTTTTTTCTTCCCCATTAAGGTAGAGGCATCCTTTAGTAAAATTCTCTAATAAACAACAACAGCAACAAACACCTTTCTTTCCCAAGTTGTAATGAGGTCCCAACTTTTGTAATAGGACATACTGACTTTTGTTTTAAGGCTAGCCTTTTAACTTATATAAAGGAAGTCCTTAAGTTTATCCCAATCTTTCAATCTCTTTCTTCCGCCAAATACTGGAACTAGGATTTCTTAATTTTTGTGGGCACATTGCAAGAGAAAAAGAGAAGGAAAAGGGAAGGGAAAGAAAGGCTATTAGGTTATCTTACCTGGTAGCTTGTTCTCAAAGATGCTGTGTTCTTGGGTAGAGTTGTCACAGGTCAAATTTCTCTGACAGAGGTCTAATATTCAAGATTTTATACATGCATGTATATGCTTACACATACATATATGAACATATGTATAATACATGTGTATATAAGTAATACAGATATATGAGAATAAAAAGGTGAAAAAGAATTTAGTTTTACTATAAGCTAAGAATTATACTAAGGGCTGGGAATATAGATAAAAAAGCAAAGGCAGTTCCTCCTCTCAAGGAGCTTACACCTAATGGGATAAAATAAGTCATCTATACGAGCTAACAGAAATATAGTGACTGGAACTGAAAGAAAGTTGTTCTCACTTTTGACACCAATTTGTCAAAAATATGATATGAAGTGGTGGTCCTATGAATGATTCAGTTTCAGTCAATATAGTTCACAATCCATAATATTTATTTTAGTGACAAGTGTAAAGGTCTAGGGCCAGGGATGGTACTGGGCATGACTGATGGAAGCTATCTGCTAGGAACTTTCCATGCTTATAGGCTACAGAATCACCCACTAAGGCTACTGGACCATGGCTCCCCTTGGGCAATCAGGTGGGCTCCCCTATTATGCCAGTAAGTGAGCCTTTGTGACCAAGTTGACTGGTCTTTTCTGGCTAAGGCTGGCTGATCAGTGGACAAAACTATGGGGTTTTTCATATAAATTTTAAGAAAGGAGTTATTTTGCTAAGCAATTACATTCACACATAGTATGGGGGCTTTAGGAATTTAATTAGCAACTGTTTTGGTCATAGGTTTCACAAGGGAAATAGGTCAAGGGGATTTAAAAGATATAGGTCTTGGTACAGGGACTCACAAAATATGTTGAACTGGGGTAGTTCACCCTCTGAGGAACCCAAATTGTGACAGCTAGTTGAACAGGTATATGCCAAGTATATGCCAGAGGGCTAATGCTAATCCTAATGTTGATATAGTAGTAACAATACTGGTCATGTAAACTGCTACTATTACTACTACTACTACTACTAACCACTATAGCAATAACAACAGCAAAAGTAACAAGATAACAATTATAAAAACTAACATATATAAAATAGAATCTGTTATATGCCAGTCACTGTGTTAAGCATTTACAAATATTATTTCATTTGACCCTCAGAGCAACTTGGGAGGTATGTTCTATTATTATCTCCATTTTGCAGATGAGGCAACTGAGATTAAGTCACTTTACCCAGGGTTATACAGTGACTGAGACCAAATTTGAACTCAGATCTTCCTTCTTAACTTTATGTCTGGTACTCTACTACATTATCAGTTGCCTCAAAAGAATTACAGTTAGGGGAAGGATTTAGAAATAGAAGTGATTATATGAGAAAATGAATAATTTTAATTATATAAAATTGAAATTTTTGTATAAACAAAATCAATTCAGTTAGAATTATGAGGGAAAATTTTGATTGGGAAAAAATCTCTTCAGCAAATTTCTCTGACAGAGGTTTGTAATAGTCAAGATTTTATACACACATACATGCACATATGCATATAATTAATACAGCTATATGAGAATAAATAGATGAAAAAGAATTTAGTTTTATTATGTGCCAAGAATTATATTAAGGGTTGGGAACATAGATAAAAAAGCAAAAATAGTTCCTCCTCTCAAGGAGCTTACATCTAATGGGAGAAAACAAGTAAAGATCTGGTGACCAGGAAGAAATACTTTGTTTTAAAGTAGCAACAAACCACAAAGGAGTATGCTTATCTAGGAACAATGGTAATTTGATCATAGTTTATGGTTCTGAGCTTAGTAACTGTTTCTGTATAGTTCCAAATAATGTGTTTACTATGTGTTTTATACACACATATACACTCACACATATAGACACAATGATATCACTATTATTTGTAATACAAAAAATATATCCATACAATGTAATTCCAGAAAAAGTGTAAAGTGGGGCCTTATATAAGTCGTAATAATGAAACACTTTAGGTGTTCTGGTAGGATTTACTTGGTATCAGGCACCCTACTTTTTCTGTATTTGGCTTGCTCGCTTCAGCTTGATCTCACACCAGTCAGTCACTTATTCAATAAATTATTTATTAAGTGATAGCTATGTGCTAGGCAGGGAATACACAGAAAGAAAAAAAGACCATTCTCAAGGAAAGACTTTTTAAGGAGCTCACAATGTAATGGAGGAGACAACATGCAGACAACTCTGTACAAATAAGAAGCAGATAAGTTATTGGGGATAACCAACAGAGGACAAAGGTATTAGCACTGAGTGATTAAAATTAATTTTTTTAGGAGAGAGTTTAGCTGGGACTTGAAGGAAGCCAATGAAGCTAGAAGGTAGAGATGAAGAAAGAATAACATTCGAGGCCTGAAAGACATCCTATGAAAATGGCTGGAGTCAAGAGACTCTCAGGAATATTCAAGCCAAATTACAAAACTCCCAGGGCAAGGAGAAAATATTGCAAACAGCCAGCAAGAAACCAATCAAATATTGTGGAACCACAGTCAGGGTAACACAAGAGTTAGTAGCTTCTACATCATAGAATCGGAGGACTTGGAATATGATATTCTGGAGGGCAAAGGAACTGGGATTACAACCAAGAATCACCTACCCAGAAATACTTAGTATAATCCTTCAAGAGTAAAAATGGATATTCAATGAAATAGAGGACTTTCAAGCATTTCTGATGAAAATACCAGAGCTGAATAGAAAATTTGACTTTCAACTACAAGATATAAAAGAAACATAAGAAGATAAACAGGAAAGAGAAATCATAAGGGATTTAATAAAGTTGAACTATTCATATCCTTACATGTGAAAATGATATTTTAAAACCTAAAACCTTCCTCATTATTAGGGAAATTAGAAGGAGTATACATAGATAGAAAGCAGAGGTATAACTTTGAATTTTATGGCATGATTATCTAAAAAAAGTAAAATGAAATTAAGGGGTGAGAAAAAATGTATTGGGAGAAAAGGAAAGGGAGAGGTAGAATGGGATAAATTATCTGACATGAAAGAGGCCTGAAACAGATTTTACAGAAGAGGGAAGAATTGTGGAAGTGGGGAGGAGAGCAGATGAACCACACTCTCATTAGAATTGACTTAAAGAGGGAACTCAGTTGGGTACCATATAGAAAGTAAAAAGGGAGAGGGATAGGAAGGGTAGTTGAAGGGAGGTAAAAGTCAGAAGCAAAACACTTTTTGAATGGATAGGGTAAAAGGAGAGAGAGACAGTGTGTGAGTAGTGTAAATGGGGAAAATAGGATGAAGGCAAGCATATAATTGGTAATCATTACTGTGAAAAAAATTTTATAGTGAATTTCTGGGATAAAGATTTTATTTCTCATAGAAAATGGAGTCAAATTTATAAAAATAAGAGCCATTCCTCAATTGATAAATGGTCAAAGGTTATAAACAGGCAATTTTCAAAGAAAATATCTGTTAAAAAATGTAAAATTATATTTATATACAAAGCCATACAAATAATATAAAAATGCTCTCAATCACTTTAAATTAGAAATGCGAATTAAAACACCTCTAGCTACTACTTCACTCTTTTCAGATTGGCTAATATAGCATTAAAGGAAAATGATGAATGTTGAAGTGGATATGGGAAAATAAAAGTACTAATACACTATTGGTAGAGTTGTATACTGACTCAACCATTCTGGAGAGCAATTTGAAACTATATCCAAGGACTATAAAACCATGCATATCCTTTGACCAAACAAAATCACTACTAGGTCTGTATTCCAAAGTGATAAAAAATAGGAAAAGGACCTTTTTTTGTACAAAAATATTTATAGAAGCTCTTTTAGTGATAGCAAAGAATTATAAATTGAGGGGATATCTATAGATTAGGGAATGGTTGAATAAGTTGTTGTATATGATTGTGATGAAATACTAAGAAATGCTGAGCAGGATAATCTCAGAAAAAAATGAACTTACATGAATTTATATAAAGTGAAATGAGCAGAACCAGGAGAATATTGTACACAGTAACTTATACAATACAATTCTATAGGATTTATAATAAAAAGTGTTGTCCATCTCTGGAGAAAGAACTGGTAGAGCCTGAATTCAGATCACGTATACTTTTTCTTTACTTTATTTATTTTTCTTGGGTTTGGGGCAGGGAAGGACATGAAGGGTCTATGTTTTCTTTCTCAGAATAGAAATGAGTTTTGCATGACTACACCTGTATAACTCATGTCAAATTGCTCACCTTCTCAATGAGGAAGAAGGGGAGGAAAAGAGAGAATTTAGAACTCAAAATTTTGGGGGGAAAGAATAGTAAAAATGTTTTTATATGTAATTGAGGGAAAAAACTTGTTAAAAAGGCACAAAAATACTGAACAAAAGAATCCTTAAAATTAGAATGGATCAAGTGCAAAATAATGGCTACATGAGGCCTCTATTGAGAGGATTGATGCAGAAACAGAAGAAAGAAGTATCAGTGAAACATGTTAGAAATATAGAAAGGAGAATAGAAGGAATAGGTACAACTAAGGTAGCTTTATCACTACCATTTTGATATTTAAAAACACTTAAAAAATTAAGTAATTCAAGTTCAGTGTCAGTTACAATCCTTTCTTCTGTTCTTTGCATATTTAAATGTTTTTATTTACTGATAATGTTTGCTAATTTCATAATTAAAAATAATTATGAGAATTTCCTCTTTGCTTTTCTTCCTCCTATCTTACCCTCTCTTTTTCTCCTCAGCCAACAGTTCCATGTCATGGCTACATGTGATCTCTAGGAACTTTCTGTTCACCTATGAATATGCCTCATTTGTGTCTCATGTTTTTTGCTATAATGGTGAGCAAGGAGTCGTGGTGGTAAGGCAGCATGTGGTACATTTGTAAAGCATTATCACAAATGGCTTTTGTATATAGTTATGAAATACCTTTCAAATATTTGCCCTCAACGTTTATGATAGTTGAAAGAGCAGGGTTGTTATAATATATGTCATTTGGGAAATACAGTCTTTCTAATATTTATTCAATATAAATTATGAAAAGGCATTTTCTACTAAGGATAATTGGAAGCCCCTCACATTAATATTCATTCTTTTCACAAATTGTATCACTTTGGTGGTGATACTTCCAAGTACAAATATTGAAGATTCATACTCTCTCATTCCAGACTGATGAATGCTAATAGGCTCCAAAGGCAAATGAGAAACCACTGGGTACTGTTTGGTTAGTGTATCTGGATGGAAAATCACACCCTTCCTAACTGGATTAGAAGGATGACTACTTCACTATGATTTCAGCAACCTAGAGGACATTTTGTTTGAAAAGGAAAAGCTAAATAAAATGTTTCTTTCATTTGGTATAGTTGAACAAAAGATGCAGTGCCAAACTTGGATTCTGGCTGTATATATTCTTTGTTTCTAGAGACTTGTTTGTTTAGGGAAATTTAGGAAGGTTTTCTCTCCAATTTCCATGCCCCCTACTCTTTTAAGATTTATTCATTGAAGCATCATGGACTAAAAAATGAAATTTAAAAAGATTTTCTGCTTTATTTTTTAAAGAGCTTTTTCTGAACCTTTTGCTCAAAAAAGCATATAAAAGTGGGTTAATAGCTGAATTAAGCGACACCAGTCAGTTAGATATTGTCTGCAACTGCAGAGGAAGTGTCCACCTACTGTTTACCATTGTGATTGCCTCCAATACACATTCCATTATGTGGGGGATCTAGCAACAAAAGAAAATAAAAATCACTAAAAGCAGATAAAAGGTGCTATTGTGTTCAGGAGGAGGGGAGTTGCTCTTTTTTTTTTTTTTTTTTTTTTTTTTTTTTAATGCCCTGGTTTTCTCTTTAAGGAGAAAAAATAGCTGGATAAGTGTAGAGTATCAGTACTGTTTTGGGAACACTCTGCGTTCTGATATGAGATATTTCTCCTGAGGTGTGCAATTACCTTTCAAAATATTCTTGCCTTTCCTGTCCAAAGAAACCTATGTTTGACTTCACCTTTCTCTGCAATTTGACATTCATTGTCATATATTTACCTGGCATGATCTCTAACTAAATGGACTCTATTCACACAACCAAACATTGTCACATAAGGAGGGAGCATGAAAAAAACAAGATAAAAAATAAATCTTGGGTAGGATGGATTGTGTCTTCAGTTGTTTATTGTGAAGCTATATATTTCTAACAGTATTCACGATGCCCATATTCTATAAAGAATGGGCACCTTGTAAGGATAGCTGGCATATTTATCCAAATCATAATGTTAATTTGAAAAAATACATAGTCTGTGTTATGATCACATTAATAACTAATAATGTTGCACAGCCAAAATGAATCCTGAAGTCATATCCTGTATATAATCATTAACACTTAAGCAAATGCAGCAAAAAGGATTGAATATTAGGGAGTAGATGTACCTAAAATGTACTTTGTACTATGAAAGTTTTTAATGTTATAGAACTGAGATCAGAAGATAAAAATCTGTAAAAAATAAAAAAATGATGGGGCAAAAATCTTTGAACTGACATCAGTAAATAAGATCAGTTGTGCATTTCCTTCATAGAATGAATTTAAACATTTCTAAATACATGTCTGGGATTGGAGGTGACTAAAGAACTAGCTACTCCTAGGATGGCCCCCACCTTTTTGTGGCCAGAGTCACCATTTTCCAACTTCTCTTTCATTAATCTCTGTTCTCCCTCCTAATGATAGGGAAAGTTCTACTGGAAAAATGATAGGAGATATGTAGTAAACTTTCCTGAGGTTTCTTAGTAAGCTTCCTTTTCCTGTCAGGAACTCATTTTTATTTTTTAACTCATTTGTATGCAGTCAGTCAATAATTATTTATTAAATGCCTTCAATGTGTCAGTGCTTAGGATACCAAAAAAATATATCAATAGATAATCCCTGCCTTCAAGAAGCTCACAATCTGATGGAAAGAGACAGTCAAACAAATATATAAAGAAACAAACTGATTCTGATAAAGGCCTCATTTCTAAAATACATAAGAGAATTGACTCAAATTTATAAGAATTCAAGCCATTCTCCAACTGATAAATGGTCAAAGGATATGAACGGAAAATTTTCAGATAAAGAAATTAAAAGCATTTCCAGTCATATGAAAAGGTGTTTTAAATCACTATTGATCAGAGAAATGCAAATTAAGACAACTCTGACATACTGCTACACAACTCTCAGATTGGCTAAGATGATAGGAAAACATGATGAATGTTGAAAGGGATGTGGGAAAACTGGGACACTAATACAGTTGGTGGAATTGTGAACGGATCTAGCCATTTTATTTTTTTTTATTTTTTTTAAATTTTATTTTATTTGCATAACATATGTGTGGGTAATTCTTCAACAATAACCCTTACATAGCTTTCCGTTACAAATTTTTCCCCCCAACTCCCCACCCCTCCCCTAAATGGCAGGATATCCACTACATGTTAATTATGGTAAAATATTGGCAAATCGAATATATGTATACATATTTCCAAACTTATCATTGTTGTGCAAGAAAAATCTTATCTACACAAACGATATATCAGATAAAGGAAACACAATGTAAGCAAACATCAATCAAGGAGTATGAGAATGTTATGTTGTGGTCCACGTTTCGCATCCCTCTCTCTGGGTGTATATGCTTTCTTCAGTGAACAATTGGAGGTGGTTTGAAACATTTCATTGTTGAAGAGAGGATCTAGCCATTTTAGAGAGCAATTTGTAACTATGCTCAAAAAGTTATTACACTGTGCATAACCTTTGATCCAGCAGTGTTTCTATTGAGCTTATATCCTAAAGAGATCTTAAAGGAGGGAAAGAAACCCCCCTGTGCAAAAGTGTTTGTGGCAGACTTTTTTTGTTGTGGCAAGAAACTGGAAACTGAGTGGATGCCCATCAGTTGGAGAATGGCTGAATAATTTATGGTATATTAATGTTATGGAATGTTATTGTACTGTAAGAAATGATCAGGAGGATGATTTCACAGAGGCCTGGAGAGACTTACATGAACTGATGCAAAGTGAAATGAGCAAAACCAGGAGATCGTTATACACAGCAACAACAAGATTATATGATGATCAATTCTGATGGACATGACTTTCCAACAATGAGATGACTGATGCCAGTTCCAATGATCTTGTGATGGAGAGAGCCATCTACACCCAGAGAGAGGACTGTGGAAACTGAATGTGGACCACAATACAGCATTTTCATTCTTTTTGTTGCTGTTTGTTTGCATTTTGTTTTCTTTCTCATTTTTTTTCCTTTTTTGATCTGATTTTTCTTGTGCAGCAAGAGAATTGTATAAATATGAATACATATATTGGATTTAGCATATATTTTAACATGTTTAATATATATTGGATTACTTGCCATCTAGGGGAGAGAGTGGGGGGAAGGAGGGAAAAATTTGGAACACAAAGTTTTGTAAGGGTCAATGCTGAAAAATTATCCATGCATAAAATTAAATAAGTAAATAAAAGAAAAAGCTACATACAATATTTAACAGAGAAATAATAATGCAATATAATACATACAATAATTAATAGAGAAAAGGGTCTAAAATTAAGAGCAATTAGAAAGGGTTTTTGTAGATACTGAGATACTTTGTTTATGTGGTTTGTTATCCTGCTTGTGGAGTTTAAAAATATTAAAAATCAATATTAATAAGTTTATAACTTTTAGAGGTAGCTAGGTGGCACAGTGAATAGAGTACTGGACTTAAAATCAAGAATACTTCAGTTTAAAACCTGCCTCAGACAATTAGAAACTATGTGAAACTATGTAACTATTAAATAATTTAATCTTTCAGCCTTAGTTTCCTCATCTGTAAAACTGGAATAATAAAAGCATCTACTACCTCACTGAGTTATTCTTAAGCCCAAATAAGAATATATATAATCATTTTGTAAACCTTAAGGCACTATTAATATATAAATATTAGTTATTTTTATAATTTAGCTACTGAGCCACAATGGAGAAGAACAAAAAGTAATTACTTTCCTTAATAATTTAGCCCAGAGATCTGTCCTATTCTCTTCTCTGTATACTTCACAGTTATAGCCTCTTTTTAATCTGGTTTTCTTAGAAATTTTAAAGTACACAGATCCCAAACACATATGTTAATCATATAGTCAGTAAGTTCAAAACTAATTAAACAGAAATATAAATGTAACTTAAAAAAAAAACCAAGAGAAACTTTGGAAAGGGAATGAACTTTCTCTAGGAGGGGAGAGAAGAAGATAAGGAAGAGAGACGGGCAGTTCACCCATCTGTATAAGTTTTCTGCCAGGGGAAGTTCACTACTGATTAGACATGCTTCTTTTTCTCAGGCTGTTCCATCTGTCCGGGTTGGGCAAAGGTAGCAATAGCAACAGTGGAGCCCAGTGGCTCTCCAAATACCATCCACAGCAGTCATCCCACCTCTAGTCTATCTCTCTGGCCTCCATTCTTCATTACAGCTCCTCATTCTCATTCCCAAGATCCTGAATCAAATCAATGCTCAGTGTCTCCACTCCCATTTCTCCTTACATCATTTTTACCTTCCTTTTTTCAGATCAAGAAAGAAGCTTACTGTATTTTCCTCCAAGGCAATAACAGCCTCTCTGCTTCCAAAGGCTCATACAGTCTGCCAACAGAGAAATGGACTTCAATCTCCACTGTTACATATTCAAAATTAACACCTGTTACATAACAAAATTAACAACAAAAATAACAAAATTAATAATAACAAAATTAACAAATTAACTCCTTGAAGTAGCAGGTATATTTTGGTGTTCCCGAATATAATTTAGCTATAAGTCCAGACACTGTTATATGGAGCTACAGCTTATTAATTTATTCTGACTACATAGTAGCTCACTAAGAAGAATTCAGATAATGAAACTATTCAGAAATGTCTTGCAACAAACTATATATGAACATACTTATAATGAGGACTTTGTTGTTCAGTCATTTTTCAGTTGTGCCAACTCTTGGTGACTCCATTTGATTTGTTTCTTTGTATGTATTTTGGAAAAAAATACTAGAATGGTTTGCTATTTCCATCTCCAGCTCATTTTACAGATGAAGAAACTGAGGCATGAAGAGTTAAGTGACTAGCCAAGGGTCATTCACCTAGTGAGTATTTGAAGCCAGATTTGAATTCAGGAAAAGGAGGTTTCCTGGCTCCAGGACCAACACTCTATCCATTAAGTCACCTACATGACCAAATATTGAGAACACAGGTTGAACTCACAGGGGGATAATTAGTATTCTAATACTAATTCCAATGATAGCTACTCATAATGCTGAAGCTCCTGAGCCCTAGAAAAGAGAATGAAATTGATGTAGAGGTTAGACCTCTGGTTATTTATTATGTGATTGGAGGTCCAGGAAAAATAGGGAGAAAATGCTCCAAATAGTATGCTTAGTTGTTGTATCTTTAGTATTTTTTTCTGTCTATTTCTATCTATTCTGCTTCATGTGCTGGAAGATATGGAGTCTCTTCTTGTTAAAATTAACTTGCTAACTCTTGTTAAAATAAATTAAAGGATATCTCCAGATTAAAAAAATACCCCAACAAATGTGATTTCAATTAATATCAGTAGACAGATTTCATCAAAAGCATTTATTAAGAAAGTATATATCTCTTTAAGAACAGTTGATACCACAGCAATGGCAAGATTAAATGATGATCAGTTCTGATAGATGTGGCTCTTCTCAACAATGTGATGATTCAGGCCACTTCCAATGATCTTGGATGATAAGAGCCATCTATACTCAGAGAAAGGATTGTGAGAATTGAGTGTGGATCACAATATAGCATTTTCACTTCTTTTGTTGTTGTTTGCTTGATTTTTATTTTCTTTCTCATTTTTTCCTTTTTCATCTGATTCTTCTTGTGCAGCAAGATAATTGTGTAAATACATATGCCTATATTGGATATACATATATTTTTATCATGTTTAACATATATTGAATTACTTGCCATCTAGGAGAGGGGATAAGGGAAGGGGGGGGAATTGGAACATAAGGTTTTGCAAGGGACAGTGGTGAAAAATAATCCTTGCATATGTTTTGAAAATAAAAAGCTTCAATTAAAAAAAAAAAAAGAATAGTTGGTACAAAGTATTGGCCCTTTTCCTCAGAGCTGGGGTCCATTATCCTATAAATACCCACAGTGTCCATGGGAAGAATGGGTTTAAACTCAGAGTTAAATAATAGTGCTATATATGTGTCATCATACAGCTGTAACTCATAGCTCCTGGTAGTGAAAGTTCTTTGTTGTGGTATCTTCACATAGCTCACTTTAGATATAGTTCTCTTCTAGGCAGATCATTCAGGGTTGCTCCCTTTCTTGAATTGTTAGGCATCTCTTCTCTGCCATAAAGGCTCATGCTAAACTTTAATCAATTGTCTGTTTTGGAATCCACCTCTCTTTGCTGTGTCTTCACTCTGATACAGGTTTCTTTCCTGTTATCATCTACTATTCTGGGAATGCAGCCCTCTTAGGACATTTAGCTCTATTAGTACATCTGTGGATGCCTGGACACTTCCTTTTTTGAGTGACTTTATTGAATCTAATGACTCTATTTCTCCCACTATGTTTGCTATAGAAAACATGAATATGTGACTACTTCTTTCTTTTCATTCATTCCTGAATTTAGGCAAGGTAGTATAGAGTCATTCCTCTGCCTCTCAAGAAGAAGATCCCAAGAAAAAGACTAATGGTGGGGCAGGTTTCCCCTTTTGTGAATCAACTAAATTTCATATCAGTAGTCAATTAGGGAATTCATTATTCCTTTTCATACGTTCCTGGTCATCAGTTCTTCTACTTCAGTAGCTAAGTAGGGGTCTCTTCATCATTACATAGTGCAAGCCCCTCAGTGACACATGGCTGAAGTTGACTTTCTCCAAATTTCCATGCACTACAATGTTACTAGGCAGTGTTATCAAGGATATCTGTGCATGCTATAATGACTGATACCCAAAGGCCAGTCTACTCATATTATGGTAATTTTTTCCCCTATTCCATAGAGAATAGAATGGAGAGAGATCTCCATCTATTCTATAAGAGTATCACCTAATTTATTAAAGGCTTAACTAAAATCTCATTAAACTATATCCTTCTCTGATCAATCCTGTCAAAAAAAAAATAAGAAATAAGGTTAGAGTAATATAACTTGCCTTTGTTGAAGTTATGCTGGTTGTTTTTTCTTTTTAACTACTCTGCCTTTTCCTAACTTTAACTTTATTTTTAATTCTCAAGAATCAAAAGTAAAGTTACTCACCTATAATTTATAGACTATATTTTCTCTTCTTCAAACTCTTCTCTCTCTCCCCCCTTTAAAAATGAGACAATTTGACTTTCTTTGGTCTGTGATATCTCTAGATTTTCTTTTTTTTCCTTTAATTTCTTTTTTAAAAATTTTATTAATACTTTTTATTTGCAAAACATATGTATGGGTAATTCTTCAACATTAACCCTTACAAAGCTTTCTGTTATAAATTTTTCCCCCTACTCCCCACCCCTCCCCTAGATATCCACTACATGTTAATTATGTTAAAATACTTAAGAAATCGAATTTATGTATACTTATTTCCACACATCATTTTTGTGCAGGGGAAATCATATCTAAAAGGAAGAATAAGCAGACAAAGGAAATACAATGCAAGCAAACCTCAATAGAGAGCATGAAAATGATATGTTGTGGTCCACATTTCATATCCCTCTCTCTGGGTGTATATGGCTTTCTTCACTGAACAATTGGAACTGTTTTGAAGCATTTCATTGTTGAAGAGAGCCATGTCCATCAGAATTGATCATCATATAGTATTGTTGTTGCCGTGAAAAATGATCTCCTGGTTCTGCTCACTTCACTGAGCATCAGTTCATGCAAGTCTCTCCAGGCCTCTCTGAAATCATCCTGCTGGTCGTTTCTCAGAGAACAATAATATTCCATAACATTCATATACCATAATTTGTTCAGCCACTCTCCAATTGATGGGCATCCCTTCAGTTTCCAGTTTCTAGCCACTACAAAAAGAGCTGCCACAAACATTCTTGCACATGTGGGGCCCTTTCCTTCTTTTATGATTTCTTTGGGATATAAACCCAATAGAAACACTGCTGGGTCAAAGGGTATGCACAGTTTGATAACTTTTTGAGCATAGTTCCAAATTGCTCTCCAGAATGGTTGGATCCATTCACAGTTCCACCAACAATGCATCAGTGTCCCAGCCTTCCCACATCCCCTCCAAAATTCATCGTTATCCTTTCCTGTCATTTTAGCTAATCTGACAGGTGTGTAGTGGTACCTCAGAGTTGTCTTAATTTGCATTTCTCTGATCAATAGTGATTTGGAGCACCTTTTCATATGACTATAAATAGTTTTAATTTCATCATCTGAAAATTGTCTGTTCATATCCTTTGACCATTTATCAATTGGAGAATGGCTTGAATTCTTATAAATATATCTCTAGATTTTCTATGATTTTCCCCAATATGTTAAGCTCTCCATCTCTCCAATTCTTCAGTGTGAAACACTGTCATTGTTTCAGATAATAGATTTGCAAGGCTCAATGGTGTGAAGTGACCTATTCATATTTACACAATTAGCAAGTAGCAGAAGTAAAATTGTTGTCAGGTTGTAGGGCTATAAATTCAACAATTCCTTCCACTATCCTGTTAAGTGATTAGACAAAAAAAAATAGAAAGCAAACAAAAAACTCCCCAAAACAATTGTCATCTGTACTTGATTGTTATGAACCTAACAGAGAAGGCAACTATATGGTTTTTGTTTCAAGGAGAAATGATCTAGAAAAAGAAACCCACTGTGTCTGTTTGAGACAAAAGGTGAACATATGCTTCTTGGGGACTCAAGGTTAGTTTGTCCTCTTTAGCTGCATAGATTATCACATGACTTATTATTAATTATACATAATGGACAAATTTAAAAGTCAATTTTATTTTACTTTGTAGTACTTATTTTTCCTCCTAGACACAAATAAAATAATTTTACTCATGAAGCTAGTTTCATTGTTGTCTTTGTACAATATAGATTACTTGGAAATTTTCCAATTTTTAGGCTTGACTAAATTGTTTTTAATTTTTATTTTTCACACAATGGAGAGAAGAACTATGATTCATCATTTCTAGGAACTCCTGGTATGGAAACTACCACCACCAATACAGATCAGCTGTCATCTATCATTCATTGTTTTACAGTCTTCATACAGCTAATATGTGGCAGAGGCAGAACCTAAATCCAATTTTTTTTATTCCAAATCAGTCCTTTATTATGTTATTCTGCATCTCTAATTGGGTTACATCTCAAGGAAATAGAGGTTTAAGGTAGAATTAACATTTAAAAAACAATTCTTATTTTCAATCTTTTAAAGTTCCTTTATCAGGAGTTAAAATTAAAATGAGTTTAATATCTGAAAACATAGAAATTTAAAAATAGAAATGGCATTTTTCTTTTAAATATATAAATGTATATATATGTATATTGCCAAATGAAAACTTGCAGTCTTCATACTTTGTTATTGACAGAGGGAATTATCTTAAATCTCAGTTATATCTGACAGGCGATCTCCACAAAAGCAAGTGTCCTTTTTATTTGTGATTAAAGCAGAAACCTTTAGAAGGTCTGGGTTAGCTTATAACTCACTTATGAATTTGTGACATGTCCTTGGGCAAATTGCTTAAGCAATCTCTGTATTTCCTGGTTATATAATGAAGATAATCACACCTCATAGGATGCCATGATACTGGAGATGACTTTTTTTAAGAACTTTTGAAATTTTTAGATGTAAACTATAATCAAAAAAGCAAGATAATGCTTAGAAAAGTAATTTTTGTCAAGAGATAAATATAACACATATGTTCAAGATATACGTAAGTATAGATGTTTGTGGACAAATGCATCAAAATGAAATTATGCTTTTCTTACAGTTTCATTCTTATAGTCCTTCATGAAAAACTTGACCTTGTGCTGTTTTTTCATTTTTATCAGTTACTCAGATAAAGGTACTATGTCATACCTACCAAATTTGCAAATGATGTCAAACTAAGACTGATAGCTCTTTGAAATTATTTTGAATCCCAGCTGGTTTTCATGCAGGAAAAGAATGTCTAGTGGTACATAAGTGGACCTTGCACATAAAATAAATACATTACCCCATAAATTTTGTTTTGTTTTTGTTTTTTTGCAACTAAATGCCCTTTGTTTACTGCCGTATGCTTAACTTATTTTTACTACAGAAATGGTTTCTAGTTCAAACCAGAGACCCTCAGGCATTGAAGGACTAAAATACTTATGAGATTGTACATGAATAGAATCCTTTTCACAAATATGATAGATATCATTTCAAAATAATATACCAAATACACTGCCTCTTCATTGGCTAAAGGTCAAATATATTATATTTCACCTTTTCCCCAGAGTAACCCAGTATCCTTAGGGAATTTAAGACTGAAAATGACTCCAGTCTCCATTGATGGTATACCTTCTGATCATAGTTTCCAGTTACCTACTAACAACGAAATATTTACCTCAAAAGGTATAATTACAAATATACAAACTGATTCCTCAACAAATGTGATATAATCCCCCCATATACCACTTTAGTATCTGAGGCAGGAAAAAGGATTAGGTATATGATTTAGCTCAGTTTCCATGTGGCAGAATCTCATTTGTGTTTGAGTATCAGGCATTCTGGCTTCCCTGGATTTCTTTATGAGAGTGGCTGGCTGCAACATCCTACCTGGAATCCTGGGACTAGTGGGAATTCTCCAGCCTGTGCCTAAAGGCTGAGGATAAATGAAATGAAACAGAAACAAACTTATTTTTTTAAATCTGTGGAGCTGTGGGTTATGTGATCTTCACAGCAGAAGAAAGCTCTAAGGAAAAAGAGAAACTGTCTAGGTAGGGTTAACCTATTTTAGTTAAGTACCCAATTAAAAGAGGCTACTCACACCTACATGGCAAGGGATATGGGATACCTTCATACTAAGCAATCTGGCATGTCCAGTGCAAACTCCTTATAAAAAACAAGCAAACAACAAATAAACAATAAAAGCTCTGTAGATTCATATCAATTTTTCTTTGAATTAAGTGGCATTTTTCTTACTAGTATACCTGGTTGTATTTCTTAATGGGGAGTCAGTTTTTGTTGTAAGAACTCTCTTTATCTATAGGACTTAAATGAATGGAAAATACAAAGGAAAAGATATCCACCGTTGGGATGAGTATATCCTGCCAGTTACTTTTTCTATGGATTCCATAAATCCAAATCATAAAATTAGTATGTCCTCATACTCTTATCTTTCACTGGCTTTGTAGAAATTTCAAACCCCAAAATTGACTGTTCACTATCCTATAGAACCAACCCGATGAGTATGAAACTAAAGGCTAAACATAGTTAACAAGGATTATTCCAGTAAAGACCACTTGCCAAACTAACACTGGACCATTAACAACTACTTTTTGAAATAGATGTAATAGCCATGATGAGCAGCATTACTCTGACACCAAAATGTTCTACCTTAATTATTAAATGCTATAGAACTAAACTGACACATTCAAAATATCTGCAACTTCTATTTTCATGTTTGAACTTTGCTACCTACACCTATTGGAAATTTAGGCTTAAATAAGTCTATAGAAAAGAACTTATGGCATGTGCATTTATTTGAGGGGATGGTGTAAAATAAATAAGAAAATATCTTGTGAGGTTTGTTCATTGAAACTAAGAAATCATCTGTTTGTGTTCTTCCATATATATATTAGCTAGTATATATATATGGTATATATATATACACATATACATATAGATTTTCAGTTATAAACAAATATTATATATATGTATATACACACACATACAGAGTGTATATATTGTCTGAAAGAATTCTCTGAATATTTGTCATGCCTAGAATATTGCCTGTTTTGTTTATTTCATGAAATAATGTTGAGAATGAAATTGCTACAAATTTCATGTCTTTACATTTGTATATAAACTTCTACATGAACATCTTTTCTAAATCTGTTATAAAAATTGGTATTTTGATGGAATTACATTTCTAGTGTTATCTTGCTTTTCTATTAGTTTATGCTTAAAAATCTTAAAAGTCCTTTAAAAATGTCATTTCAGTAACTATGATACCTTATGAATATGATTATCTTCATTATGCACATAGAAAACAGAAATGGTGATTGCTTAAGCAATTTGCCCAAAGCCATGCCACAAATTCATGAGTGTGCTATGATTTAACTGGAATGTGCTAAACGGTACTGCTTAAATCACAAATGAAAAGCACAGTTGATTTGATGGTCATCACAAATTAGAAATAATAGTTTTAGGATAATTCTCTCTGTTAAAAATATAGTTTGAGGATGGCAAGTTTTCAGTTGAGATCATCTATGGACCATTGATGAACTCTTTATCACAGTTTCCATTTTTACTGGCAAGCTGGATTCCCAAAAAGCAAGGGTTCATCTTTCTTTCAGAGATATCACAGTACCCCTGAAAGGATGGGATATCTTTCTGATATAGTACTATTAGATCAAGCCTCAATTCTGCTGTTTTCTTAAAATCAATCACCAATAAGACTTAATATTTCCTTTACATCCTTCATAGCCCCTAATGGTTATTGCTTTAGTATCACCTAACCAATTAACACTTATTAGATATCACAAAAACAAGATCTGAAGTACAAAAATCATCCCTCCGTGAACTGGGGATCTAACTCTTCTCTCTGTCACCTTAGTACCTGGGAAAAGGCTTGAATTTAAAGGATTGCTGAAAAATATTTGCCTCACAAAATTCACTTTGAAATGTAGCATATCTTATGGACAAACTCATTTCCTTGTTCACAGAAATTACCATCTCAGTGTTGACTCAATGCTAGACTAGGTCAAGGAGTTACTGGGGCTTTGCTCTCTACCTGGCTCAGCTGTTCAAATCTTAGTGTTCTTAGCCTTTCACAACTCATGAGGTCATGGTCTAGTCCTTTCAATTTTCAATACTCCATCTAAGGCAGGAAAGAATAGATACAAGTGACAGAAGTAACAGAAGGGCCATGACCTCATGGCTTTATGTTAGCTCACATAACCCACTAACCAAAAAGCTAGTGGCACTCTTCCCATCAAGAGCAGCTACTGCATTCTCATTCAAAAACAAACAGGAATGAGCAAGATCAAGATCAAGACACTGGGTCCTTTTGTTTGCATCCCCAGCTGTTACTGAGAAGCTGGTCAAAAAGCCTTTTCTCATCCCATGTTAAATAGACTGTAAATAATCATAGACTATTTGAGCATCCTCTGAAGTGTACCTGAGGGTTGCATCAAACCTAATACACTGTGCATGCTTATAAGAGTCAGGCTTTCATTGGCTAGTCATTATTATATTTTTTTGTATGAATTTATAGAAAATGCATACTTCTATTTTAAAGTCTCTCTATATTTAGAAATTAAAATAATTGTCATGATTACATCATCAGTGTAGGACTATACAGAAAATGAATGTTTATTTTAATGCACACTTCTATTTTAAATCTTTCTATATTTACAAATTAAAGTAATTATAATTTTAAGTCCTATAACATGTTCTGGGTTATGTGAGAAACAAAGTGGAAGAGCAGACATTTTCTCTGATCCCCATAAACTTTCAAATCTCTCTCCAGAAATTATGTGTCAAAGATAAAGCAATTTCAATTATTTCCATGGTCTAGATAACTCAGCATCCAAAAGGTGATTGAAAAAACAACAACAAAATAACAGAAAGAACTTATGAACTGATTCTCACTGATTCTGAACTTATTCCACACCCTTCCCCAACTCTCATCCTACCCTTATTGTAGCTACACTAGCAGATTCAAAGACCCAAACTCAGGTTTATAATACAATCCATTGCCACTCTTAATCTCCCTGCCCTCTTTCCAGTATTATAGTAACCCTGTTGGATACCATGATCCTCTAGCATCAGTACCAGAAAGCTGTGAATTGCTGAACTGAGGAACAGAGAGATTGGGATATGACACTAGAAAAGTACATGGTGTGTGTGTGTGTGTGTGTGTGTGTGTGTGTAAGACTGGGGTGGAGGTGAGGAGGACCTATGTAATACTTCACTAAGCTTAAGGGAAAGAGCTACCAGGGACAATTCTGACCACACAAATGTCAATTTGGGCAAAAGCTTAGGTTGGTGAATTCTGAATTGCTCAGCATGGGAGGAAACTGAGAAGCCCTCAAGGAAATCTCAATCAAAGAAGAGGGAGTCAGAAAGTGAGTGATAGAGAACATAAGGAAGGAGGAGTGGAGATTGAAATTACCAAAGATTTCAGGAAAAAGAATCCTCAAGGACCTTGAGCATAAGCAGACAAATCAACAGGGAAAACAATAACTATAGAAAGAAATATAGCCTCCATATCTAGTAAACAAATTTAGACATCTATGAATGAATACTGCAAAACAAATGAAAGTGATTCAACTCTTACCTCAAAAGACGGAATTTGATTAGGTCTGTCCTTATCTATCCAAGCCTGTAGGCTACATTTCTTGGACCTCTAGCAGGGCTTCTTAAACTTTTTCCAGTCCAGATTCTTTTTTTTTTTTGCCTGAGAAATTTTTAAGTGATTCTCGGTATGTAAGTATATAAAATAGGCATACAGGTCAAATACTGATAATAAATCATAATTTCACCCCCCCATTCAGTTACACAGTTCCCTTAATGAGGTCATGACCTACAGTTTTAGAAGCTTTGTTCTAAGGTTATTATTTCTGGAGCGATATTTTCCCCAAACACAGAGTATAGGTTTTGTCCATTTCCCCCATATATCATTTCCTAGAATTAAGCTTCCTTGCTGAAATCCACAAATACTCTAAAGTTTGGACTAATCATCTACATAGGAAAAAACAAGTAAATAAAAAGTAAATATTATATAGGCTATGCAATTCAATTAAATATATGTCCCAGAGCAGGAGTTTGTAATATTTTATATCATGGACCCCTTTAGTTAGATGGCACAGTAGATAGTGCTGTTGAAGGCGGAGAAATGAGGGGTGAGAGATACCCTAATAATGATGGGGTTCCCAGGCCAGTGTCACAGGTTTTTGCAAAAGAATTCACAGTCCAGATCTCTAGGTGAGATTTTTAGCAAAAAAAATAGGTTTATTACACTGAGAAACTACCCAGAAGGCCAGTTCCAGATAGAAATTAGGGAAGTTTGGGTTTCACAACCTTGACTATATTTACGTTTCTATGACCCAGGGCAAGGGAGGGATCTCCAGATGAATTGTGGGACTGATCAATAATGGGTGGTATTTATGCCCAAGGCCAAGATCTCCAATTAAATTTTAGGTGGTGATTATTATGGGAATTTCCCCTAGGAATAGGAGGGTGGGGTGGGAAGGGTTAAGGTTTTTCCAATCCAGGTCCACTCCCCCAAAGATCAGGGGGACACAGTTCCTATTACATCATTATATCTTTTAAAATGTACATACTTTAGTTAAAGATACTTTATTGCTATAAAAAATAATACTAACTGAGCCACTGGCCAGTCATAATCTTCTGGCTGGTGGAGGGTCTTGCCTCAATGCTGGGGCTGCTGATTGATCAGCATGGTGGTTGCTGAAGGTTGGAGTGATTGTGGCAATTTCTTGAAATAAGATCACAATAAAGTTTGCTGTGTCTTTCACTTAAACAGTTAGTGGCTATTGCAGGATTATTAACTGATCTAATTTCAACTTGGTTGTGCCTCAGGGAATAAGGAATCCCAATGAAAGGGAAAAACAGGGAATGGCTGGGTGAGTAGAATTGTCAAAACACACCACAAAATCTGTTATCTTATATGGGGTTGGTTTGTGGTGCCCTAAAGTAATTTTAACACTAACATTAAAGATTGCTGATCAGAAATCACATTTATTAATTAAAATACTGATAATAATGTAATTTTTTATGATAATAATGTAAATTTTAAAAATTATTAAAAAAACATTTATAATAATGTAATAGTTGGAGAAACTAAGGCAGTATAGAGATTAAAGATTTTTAATAGTTTATTGATAATAGTGGAGAGATAAGACTAGTCTTGGGCTGTTGTCTCAAAGTATCCAGCCCTAGAGTGAGAGGCTCCAGGGACTCTTATAGGGCTCTGGCTCTCGGGAAACAAAGGCAGAAGTGGGGTAAAGCACTGGGGGGATAGAAGTTCCAGGAAAAGACTATAAATTCAGTTCTAACAGGTATGGAGGAAAGATTATAAATTCTGATAAGTTTGGGAAGAAGCTAGGAGCCACTGAGTCTGGGGCCATTAAAGATAAGGGGCATGGGGCAGCTAGGTGGCACAGTGGATAGAGCACCAGCCCTGAAGTCAGGAGGACCTGAGTTCAAATCTGGTCTCAGAACTTAACATTCCCTAGCTGTGTGATCCTGGGCAAGTCACTTAACCCCAATTGCCTCAGCAAAAAGAAAAAAAATAAATAAATAAAGATAAGGGGTATGCCTAGGTATTTGAGATAAGCCATCTGGAGGTTTATGACTCTTTGGAATGCCAGTGGCCATAACTCTTCAGCCCCAATTATCTCAGTCCTAATGGCCAGGAAGCGGGGTTGCCACCAGGAAGACTGAGGCAGAACAATTGGAGCCGAGCAATTAAGGGAAATTGAGGCAGAACAATTAAGGGAAACTGAGACAGGGAACTGTAGCACAACAATAATAATGGAAACATTTGAAATATTTCAAGAATTATCAAAATGTGAGATAGATATGATTGTGACAAATTCCCAAGAAACTATTTTATAGATCTAAAAAAAATTAGTAACAAAGTTCATCTAGAAGAAAAAAAGGTCAAGAATTTCAAGGGAATTAATGAAAAAAAAAATGCTTATGAAGGTGTCCTAGCTGTGCCAGATCTAAAACTATATTATAAAGCAGTGGTCATCAAAACCATTTGGTACTGGCTAAGAAATGGAGTAGTCGACCAGTGGAATAGGATCACAAAATAGGCAATAGTTATAGCAGTCTAGTGTTTGAAAAATCCAAAGACCCCAGCTTTTGGGATAAGAATTCACTATTTGACAAAAACTGCTGGGAAAATTAGAAACTAATATGGAAGAAATTAGAGCTTGACCCACACCTAATACCACATACCAAGATAAGATCTAAATGGGCTTATGATTTAGACATAAAGAGTGATATTATAAGCAAATTAGAGGAACATAGGATAGTTTACCTCTCAGACCTGTGAAGAAGGAAGGAATCTGTGTCCAAAGAAGAACTGAAACTCATAATTGAACACCTGATAGATAATTTTGATTATATTTAGTTAAAATTTTTACATGCAAGGGTTCTGATAAAGGCCTCATTGCTAAAATATATAAAGAATTGGTTCAAGTTTACAAGAATTCAAGTCATTCTCCAAATGATAAATGATCAAAGGATATGAACAGACAATTTTCAGATGTTGAAATTAAAACTATTTCTAGTCATTTGAAAAGGTGCTCCAAATCACTATTGATCAGAGAAATGCAAATTAAGACAACTCTGAGATACCACAACACACCTGTCAAATTGGCTAAGATGACAGGAAAAGAGAGGGACGAATGTTAGAGGGGATGTAGGAAAACTGGGACACTGATACATTGTTGGTGGAACTGTGAATGGATCCAACCATTCTGGAGAACAATTTGGAACTATGCTCAAAAAGTTATCAAACTGTGCATACCCTTTGACCTAGCAGTGTTTCTATTGGGCTTATATCCCAAAGAGATCTTAAAGGAAGGAAAGGGACCCACATGTGCAAGAATGTTTGTGGCAGCCCTTTTTGTAGTGGCAAGAAACTGGAAACTGAATGGATGCCCATCAATTGGAGAGTGGCTGAACAAATTATGGTATATGAATGTTATGGAATATTATTGTTCTGTGAGAAACGACCAGAAGGATGATTTCAGAGAGGCCTGGAGAGACTTACATGAACTGATGCTGAGTGAAACAAGCAGAACCAGGAGATCATTGTACACGGCAACAACTAGATTATACAATGATCAATTCTGACGGACATGGCTCTCTTCAACAATGAGATGTTTCAAACCAGTTCCAATTGTTCAGTGATGAAGAAAGTCATCTATACCCAGAGAGAGGCCTGTGAGATCTGAGTGTGAACTACAACATAGCATTTTCATTCTTTCTATTGATGTTTGCTTGCATTTTGTGTTCCTTCTCAGGTTTTTTTTCTTTCTAGATACAATTTTTCTTGTGCAGCAAGATAACTATATAAATATGTATACATATATTGGATTTATCATATATTTTAATATATTTAACATATACTGGGCTACCTGTCATCTAGGGGAGGGGGTAGGAGGAAGGAGGCAAAAATTTGGAACAGAAAGTTTTGCAAGGGTCAATGTTGAAAAATTACCCATGCATATGTTTTGTAAATAAAAAGCTTTAATTACTAAAAAATAAATAAATATAGAAAAAAAAGAAAAATATTAGGGAAAAAAAGATTTCATTGGTGATATTGCATAAAATGTAAGTCATAGAAGAGTACAATCTCTGAAAAAATAAAATTGAGTCATTCTAAAGGCAATAGCAATAAAGAGACATACAGTGGTGGGAGTGGGGGGGTTATAAGTGGGTCTAAATTCATAATTATGAAGGAAAATGGAAATAAAGGGTAATTTCAAAGAAATGTATGGACAAAAAGAAAATAGTCTGGTCATGTAGCAAGAATAAGGGATAATTATTGAAACACATGTTTGCTACATTAATACTCTTCTGATGTCAAAATAAAGTGAGGAAGTCTTTAATATACTAGATGAATCCCTTGTGGGGAAGGGAAGTGGCTTTATAAAGATTATGTCATAATCTCATTTAATTCTCACTGTAACCTGATAAAATATGTGCTATTATTATTCCTTTCTACTACAATCATGTTGTTCTGCTTCAGTTTCCCTGAATTGTTCTGTCTCAGTTTCCCTGAATTTCTCTGCCTCAGTTTCCCTGAATTGTTCTGCCCCAGTTTCCCTGGTGGCAACTCCCCCTTCCTAGCTATTATAATTAGGATAATTATAATTGAGATAATTAGGACTGTGGAGCTCTGGCCACTCTGGCATTTCAGAGCCATAAAACTCCAGATGGCTTGTCTCAAATGCCTAGATGGCACCCCCTATCTTCTGCCTCAGAGTTACTATCTCCTAGCTTCTTCAGTCCCAGCTTATCAGAATTTATGATCCTTCCTCCTTCACCCCCAACCTGTCAGAATTAGAAAGTTATGATCCTTCCTGGAGTTTCCCCCACCCAGTACTCTGCACCCTCTTCCTTGCCTTTGTTTTCCTGATTGCTGGAGCCTTATTAAAGTCTCTGAAATTACTCACTTGTCGCTGGGTGCTTTGAGACAAGAGTGGACCCAGATGGCTAACTAATATGACTGCCAGTCCAAACTCTTCACTATTAAAATATTAAAAAAAAACCCTCTAATCTCTGTCTTGCCTCAGTTTCTCCAGCATTACAATGTGAAAACTCCTTTCAGCAGAATGAGTAGATGAGAACAATTTGTTCCAAAGGCTAAAGCAGGTTCTGTGGAGTGCTTAGAACTTGGCCAGACATCAAAGACACACAGGTTTTCCATTACATCTTGGGCTATTGCCAGTAGTCTTGAGTTTTGTTTTGTCACTGGACTTCAATGATGCTAGAAGAGAGTGTGAGGCTAAAGACTGCAATTCTGCCTCCCTTAAATCCAAATCACACCTAAGTCAAAACACCTCCCCATTTTGGTCATTGGTCTTCTTTGAAAATGAAGGATGAGTGACATTATTATTTCCATTTTACAGATGAGGAAACTGAGGCAAACAGATGTTAAGTGACTTACTAGTAAGTGCCCAAAATCAAATTTGAACTCGTTTTTCTGACCCTAGTCATAGCACTCAATTCATAGTGCTACCTAGCTGCTAGCATGGGCAAAGGAATCATTTATTGTGCAGATGTTAATGGGTTGCAAGTTGCAATAATTTCAATGGATAGAGCACTGGACCCTGAATCAGGAAGATCCGAGTTCAAGTCTAATCTCAAACACTAGCTTTTTGTCCCTCGATAAGTCACTTAACCACCAAATGCCTGTGTAAAATGAGGATAATAATAGCACCTAATTCTCAGGGTTGTTGTGAGGTTAAAAGTATTTATAAAGCACTTTACAAACCTTAAAATTCTATATAAATGCACGCTGCTATTATTATTCTATTATTATTATCATTGGAGAAAGCATCCATATTAATGTGATCTAAGATTCATTGTAGTATGTGCAGTTCTCTTGTAAGATTTCTTTTGAATCTTACTTTTCTGAGTCATCAACATTTCTTTAACTGATATAAGACAATTGACATAATGAGGAGGCCAAAGGAGCAAAAAAAAAAAAAAAAAAAAAAAACTACCTTGAAAAACATTTGATCTTCTTGTCAAGTGGAGAGATGTGGAGCCAGGGGTAACACTGATTTGGAATCCACTTTTATTTGCAAAATATTTCAAAAAAGGATGATAGAAGATTATGAATAATATTGCCTCATAAAACAGAAAAGTGCAGTGGAGAGGAAAATAAGTCTGTAGACAGCTTGGCATGAAATCAAACTAAGCCAGATAATACAAAGAACACACATACTTGAAAATGGAAGGAAGATGACAAATAAATGTATGAGCTCTCTACCCTCAGTTGTCATGCTATGTGTGGGTTCAATTTGGGGAGAAGGAAAGGTATTCTTGCCTTGAGCCCCAGTCCAGCCCAAATTTGACATAAAAACCAGATAAATTATCCCAACATGAAAGCAAATTGGATGACAACTATAAAAATTAACTGGAAAACACATATCATAAAATAATTTTAACCATTCATAAATGAATTAGTTGTTTTTGTTGTTGTTATCAATGACAGGTCTGTTACTAACTACTAGATATTCCATTTCTAATTCTGCCATAGTCAATCATGCTGGTTCAACCTCCACAAATTTTGTTCTGCCTCTCAGCCACAAACTACTGAGGCTCAGCCTACACATTTCTCTTTTGGGTTTATTGATAAGTGGAACTACTAAGATAATATTCAGGGAGCCAGACTAGCGATTAAGAGTATGATAACAATAAAAAGAAAGTTTTTGACTATAAATCAGATGACTTTATACTGAGTTGAGGCAGACCTATTTCATTTAAAAGACCAAGTTAATATATGCTTTTATTAGCTGGTCAGGTGCTTGTGACTAAGGCTTTTGTAACAAAAGAGTTAGGTAGTCATTAAGGAGGCAATCTTGAGTCTCCTCTCTAATTCTCAATATCTCTCATGACAGCTATTGCTGCGAATCTTTTATTCTCACCTCAAACTTCCCATGTCACTCCCTTCCCTAGCTCTCTCTGCAGAGGATTTGTCTCATTCTTCCTTCACTACCTTTCCCCTCCTTCTCCTAATCTCCTAATTCTTCTGATGTCATGCCTTACTACCTCCTTCATAGTCTCTGATGATGAGATGGCTGATCTGTTTGTTAAAACCCACCCTTCTACTCACATCTACTACATGTGAGTATCCTCCAAGGTTCAGTTCTGAACCCTCTTCCTTTTTACTCTCTATGTTCTCTCTTTGGTCGTCTTAATACCTACCATGGATTCAATGATCACTTTTATGCAGATGACCCCAAGACTGACACATCCAGTTCTAGTTTCACTACCAGAAACCTACTCAACATTTCAAACTACATGTTCCATAGGCAGCTCAGATTTGGTATATCCAAAACAGAAATCATATCTTTCCTCCAAAGTCCTCCTCTATTCTGAATTTGTCTATTACTATTGAGAGGGATGATCATTTTTTGAATCACTTAGGTTTCTAGCCGTAGTGTCAATCTTGTCTTCCCTTACTAAATCTTACTAAACTTCCCTTACTAAACTAAATCCAATCATTTGTCAAATCTTTTCATTTCTTTATGACACCTCCCAAATATGTTTCCACCTCCCCATTCACACAGCTACCATCCAAATTCAGGCCCTCATTAGTACTTGCTTAGGTTGTTGCATTAACTTTCTAGCTGGTCACCCTAGTTCAGTTTTCTTTCCATTACAATTCATCCTTCACAGAGCTACCTCATCTTCCTGAATTTTATGTCTAATCATGTTACCCCCACCTCAATAAACTCTAGCGTCTCCCTATTGACTCCATGATTAAACATAAAGTCTTTTGTTTGATAATTAAAGTGCTTTACAATCTAGACTCCCTCCTACTTTTCCAATTTTCTGATAGTCTAGTCACTTCCATGAACTTTAAGTCAAACTGGTGTAATTGCTGTTCCTCAAACAAGACACTCATCTTGTTTAATCTTCCATTCCATCTATTCTCACTCAGTTCTCCATACTTGGAATGTTCTTCTCTCTTAAATTTATCTTTATTTTTTTTAAATTTTATTTAAAGTTTTGAGTTTCAAATTTTATTCTTTCTTTCTCTCATTTTCTTCTTCCCTCCCTGAGATGATTAACAATAGCATATAGATTATACATGTGCAATTATGTAAAACATTTCCAAATTAGTCCTTATTATAAGACTCAAGTACAAGAGAAAAATGAAAGTAAGTGAAAACTAGCATACTTCAGTCTATATTCAGAGAATATCAGTTCTTTCTCTGTAGGTGGATAGTATGCTTCATCATAAGTCTTTTGAGATTGTATTGGATAATTGTATTGCTGAAAATAGCTAAATCATTCATAATTCTTCATTGTACAGCATTGCTGTTACTGGGTAAAACATTCTCCTGCTTCTGTTTACTTCACTATGCACCAGTGCAGATCCAGGTTTTTCTAAAATCATTTTGCTTATCATTTCTTACAGCACAATAATATTCCATTCCAATCATATACCACAGCTGGTTTGGCCATTCTTTAATTGATGGGCATTCTTTTGATTTCCAATTTTTAGACACCACAAAAAGAGCTGTTATAAGTATTTTTGTACAAATAGCTTCTTCTTTTTTAATGGTCTCTTTGGAATATAGAACAAGTAGCAGTAAAGATATTACTGGATCAAAGGGTATGCATTGTTTTATAGCATAGTTCCAAATTGCTCTCCAGAATGATTAGATTAGTTCACAATTTCACCAACTGTGCATTAGTGTTATAGTTTTCCCAAATCCTCTCAACATTTATCATTTTCTTTTTCTGTCATATTAAGCCAATCTTATAGGTATGAAGTGGTATATCAGAGTTGTTTTAATTTTCATTTCTCTAATCAATAGTGATTTAGAGCATTTTTTCATATGACTATAGATAACTGATTTCTTTTTTTTTTTATTAAAGCTTTTTATTTGTATAACATATGTATGGGTAGTTCCCCAGCATTGATCTTTACAAAGCTTTCCATTACAAATTTTACCCCCAGTCCCCTCCCCACCCCTAAATGGCAGGAAGTCCACGACATGTTAATAATGTTGTAATACTTGACAAGTTATGCAAGAAAAATCCTATCTACAAGAAAAAAAAAAGAAAATCAGAGAAAGGCAACACAATGCAAGCAAACATCAATAGAGATCATGAAAATTAGATAACTGATTTCTTTGCTGAAAACTGTGTATTAATAATCCTTTGACCATTTATCAATTAGGGAAAGACATGTTTATATTAAACTTAACTACATTTTCCATATAGTTGAAAAATGAGGACTTTATCAGAGATACTTGTTGCAAAATCCCCACCACTACCCAGTTTTCTGCCTTCTCTTTCATTGCATTGGTTTTGTTTTGCAAAACCTTTTAAGTTTTGTAAAATCAAAATGATCTGTTTTACATTTTGCAATGCTCTCTATATCTTCCTTGGCCCTAAATTCTTCCTTTAACCATAAATCTGACTTAATCTCTCTTAATTTGCCTATGATATCATCCTTTATGTATAAATCTTGCACCCATTTTGACCTTATCTTAGGATATAATGTGAGATGTTACTGTATATCTAGTTTTTGCCATATTATTTTGCAATTTTCCCACCAGTTTTTGTCAATTAATGAATTTTTGTTTCAAGTTTGGCTCTTTGGGTTTACCAAATATTAGAATACTATGGTCACTTACTATAATATAATTTCTGTTTAATTTATTCCATTGATATTCACTGCACTATCTTCTTTTGATAATTATTGCTTTATAATAATTTGAGATCTGGTATGACTAAACCATCTTCTTTTACATTTTTTCTATTGATTCTCTTGATATCCTTGAGTTTTATTCTTCCAGATAAATTTTATGACATTTTCTAGTTCTATAAAATGATTTTTGATAGTTTGATTGGTATGACACTGAATAAATAGATTCAGTTAGGTAGAATTGACATTTTTATTATATTGGTTTGGCTTTCCCATGAGCAATTCATATTTTTTCAGTTATTTAGATCTGACCTTATTTTTGCGTAAAGTTTTATAGTCATGTTCATATATTTTCTGCATTTGTCTTGGCAAGTAGACTTCCAAGTGTTTTATATTTTCTACAGTTATTTTAAATGGACTTTCTCTTTCTATCTCTTGATGATGGATTTTGTTGGCAATATATAGAAATGCTGATGATTTTGGGGGGTTTATTGTGTATCTTGCAACTTTGCTAAAGTTGTTAATAAATTCAAGTCATTTTAAAATTGATTTTCTAAAATTTTCTTAGTGTAACATAATCATATCATCTGCAAAGAGTGGTCATTTTGTTTCCTCAATGCCTATCCCAATTTCTTTAATTTCTTTGTTTTATTGCTTTTTAAAAAATATTTTAGTGCAATATTTCATAATAAAAGTGATAATGGGCACCCTTGCTCTACCCCTGATTATATTAAGAAGGTTTCTAGCTCATCCCCATTACAGATAATTCTTGTTGATGGTTTTAGACAAAACTTATTTATAATTTTAAGGTAAGCTCCATTTATTCCTATACTCTCTATTGTGTGTGTGTGCTTTTTTTCCTGAGGCAGTTTTGGTTAAGTGACTTGCCCAGGGTCACACAACTAGGAAATATTAAGCATCTGAGTGCAGATTTGAACTCAGGTCCTCCTGACTTCAGGGCTGGCACTGTATCAACTGTGCCACCTAGCTGCCCCTCTCTATTGTTTTTACATAGGAATGGCTGCTGTATTTTGTCATAGACTTTTTCTGCATCTATTTAGATTATCACATGATTTCTGTAAGTTTTGTTACTTATGTGGTCAATTATGCTAATAATGTTCTTGGTACAAATCTCACCTGGTCATAATATATGATCCTTGTGGTATATAGCTGTAATTTTTTGCTACTATTTTACTTTAAATGTTTGCATCAATATTCAATAGGCAAATAAGTATATAATTTTCTTTCTCTCTTTTTGTTCTTCCTGTTTTGGATGTCAATCCCATATTTGTATCATAAAAGGAATTTTTATTTGTAAACTCATAAAAGGATTCCATCTATTTTTCAAATAGTATATATAGTTTTGGGATCAATTATTCTTTAAATGTTTGGCTAGAATTCACTTGTGAATCCATCTTATATTGGAGATTTTTTTCTTAAGAAGTCTATTGATTGTTCAATTTCTTTTTTCTAAAATTGGGTTACATAAATATTTTATTACTTCTTCTGTTAATCTGGATTACATACATATATTTTTGTAGATATTCATCTATTTTATTTAAATTGTCAAGTTTATTGGCATATATTGGGCAAAATTTCTAACAATTTTTTTAATTTCCTTTTCAGTGATGATGAATTCACCCCTCTTCATTTTCAATACTAATAATTAGTTTTTCTTCTTTCCTTTTTTTTTCTGAAGCAATTAGAGTTAAGTGACTTGCCCAGGGTCACACAGCTAGGAAGTGTTAAGTATCTGAGACCAGATTTGAACTCAGGTTCTCCTGACTTCAGGGCTGGTGCTGTACCACTGCACCATCTAGCTATTCCACTTCTTTCCTTTTTAAAATCTAATTAACTAATGTTTTATCTCTTTTATTAATTTTTTTCCATAAAAATCAGTTTCTTCCTTTGATTTTTATTAGTTCAATGTTTTTCTTACTTTCAATCATTTTAATCTCTCCTTTGATTTTCAGAATGTCTAATTTGTTGTTCAATTAAGGATTTTTAATTTGTTCTTTTTCTAGTCTATTTAAAAATTGCATACCCAATTTACTGACTGCTTTTTCTGTGTTGTATTTATGTAAGCAATTAGAGATATATATTTTCTCCTAAGTACTACTTTGGCTGCATCCCATAAATTTTTTTCATTCTCTCTAATGAAAGTATCAATTGTTTCTTTGATTTATTCTTTGATCCATTTGTGTTTTTAGGATTGGATTATTCAATTTCCAATTAATTTTTAATTTCTCTTTCCATAATTCATTATTGAATATAATTTTTATTGCATTGTGATCTCAAAAGAATGCATTTACTATTTTGGCTTTTCTGCATTTGGTTGAGAGTTTTTATGTACTAATATACAGTCAATTTTTGTGTAGGTTCCATGTACTGCTGAGAAAAAAGATGTATTTCTTTCTATTCTCATTCAGTTTTCTCCAGAAATTTATTTTATCTAACTTCTTTTTTAAAAAATTTTATTCAGCTCCTTGTCTTCTTTCTTCTTTGGATAAATTTACCTAGTTTGGAGAGAGAGAAGTTGAGGTCCCCCACTAATATGGCTTAATTATCTATTTCCTTCTGTAATTCATTTAACTTTTCCTTCAAAAATCTAGATGCTAAATCATTTGGTGCATATGTATTTAGTATAATAAATATTAATAAGATTTGTTGTCTGTTACCTTTCAGCAAGTTATAATTTCCTTAGTTTTTAAATTAGATCTGTTTTGCTTTTGTTTTCTCTTAGATCATGATTGCTACTCCTGCTTTCTCTACTTCAATTGAAGCATAACAGATTCAATTCTACCCCCTTACCTGTACCTTGTGTGTATTTCTCTGCTTCAGATATGTATCTTGTAAACAACATCTTGTAGGATTCTTGTTTTTAATCCATTTTGCTTTCCACTTCCATTTTATGAATGAATTCATATTTATAGATATGATAAATAACTGTATATTTCCCGCCATGCTATTTTTCACTTGCTTATCCCCTTTATTCTCTACCTTTTGATTCTTCACAAGTATTTTATTTCTGATCATTGTCTTCCCCAATAACTTTCCCTTTTATCAGTTCTCACCTCCTCCTTCTAATATCTCCATCCTTTGTTACTTTCTTATAGGATAAGATAGATTGCTTATGCAACTGAATAAATATGTTATTCCTTCTTTGAGTCAATTTTGATGAGAGTAAGGTTTAAGTTTTGTCTGCCATCTCTTTTACTTCCTTTCTTCCCCTCCATTATAATAGCTTGTCAATACCTCTTTTATGTGGGATAATTTACCCCCACTCAATCTTCCTCTTTCTTTCAGTGCAATTTTCTTTCTCACCCTTTTATTTTGTTTTGAGGTATTGTTCCATATATATACATGTATATATATATATGTATATATATATATATGTATATATATATCCACATACTTTGTCTACATATACTTCTGATTGTTCTTATACAGTTGTTAAGATTTACAAATATTATCTTATCATATAGAAATATAAAGTTTAACCTTATTGAATTTCTAATGTTTTCTTTCTTGTTTCTTCTTCCTTTTTTTTTTTTTAACCTTTTTATGTTTTCCTTGAGTCTTATATTTGAAGGTCAAATTTTTTATTCAGCTTTGGTCTTTTAATTAGAAATGCTTGAAAGTCCTCTATTTTGTAAATATCTATCTCTATATTTTCTTCTATAATATCTTCTATATTTTCACTTTTTTGTATTTAATTTTACTGTATCTTGATGTCTTATAGAGTCGTTACTTTCCACTCATTCAATTCTAACTTTTAAGGAATTTTTTTTGAGTGAGTTTTTGTATTTCCTTTTCCATCTGGTCAATTCTAAATTTTTAGGGAGATATTTCCCTTAATACATTTTTTATATCTTTTCCCATTCTACTGACTCTTATTTCCTGATTTTTTTGCATACCTCTCATTTCTTTTACCAATTTTTTGTGCTTCTCTAATTTGTCTTTTAAAATTCTTTCTTAAAAATCACTATTGATTCTACTGGGCCTATATCCCAAAGAGATCTTAGAGGAGGGAAAGGGACCCACATGTGCAAGAATGTTTGTGGCAGCCCTTTTTGTAGTGGCTAGAAACTGGAAACTGAAGGGATGCCCATCAATTGGAGAGTGGCTGAATAAATTATGGTATATGAATGTTATGGAATATTATTGCTCTGTAAGAAATGACCAGCAGGATGATTTCAGAGAGGCCTGGAGAGACTTGCATGAACTGATGCTGAGTGAAACGAGCAGAACCAGGAGATCATCATACACAGCAACAACAGTATTACATGATGATCAATTCTGATGGACATGGCTCTCTGCAACAAAGAATTGTCTCAAACCAGTTCCAATTGTTCACTGAAGAAAACCATATACACCCAGAGAGAGGGAAATGAAATATGGACCACAACGTAACATTTTCATGATCTCTATTGACATTTGCTTGCATTGTGTTGCCTTTCTCTGATTCTTTTTTTTCTTGTAGATAGGATTTTTCTTGCATAACTTCTCAAGCATTTCAACATTATTAACATGTAGTGGACTTCCTGCCATCTAGGGGAGGGGAGGGGACTGGGGGTAAAATTTGTAATGGAAAGCTTTGTAGGGATCAATGGGAACTACCCATACATATGTTATACAAATAAAAAGCTTTAATAAAAAAAAAAAAGATTTGGGAACACACACAGAAAAAAATCACTATTGATGAGAGAAATGCAAATTAGAACAACTCTGAGCTACTACATCATATCTTTTAGATTAACTAATATGACAGAAAAGAAAAGTGACAAATATTAGAAGGGATATGGGAAAATTCAATTGTTAAAAAGTACTATTGGTAAAGTTGTATACTGATTCAACTATTCTGAAAAGTAATTTGGAATTATACCCAAAGGGCTATAAAACCATGCATCCCCTTTGACCAGACAATAATACTACTAAGTCTGTATCTCAAAAAGATTAGAAAAAAAAAAAAAGGAAAAAAAAATCTCTGTGTACCTATATTTCTAGCAGCTCTTTTAGAGGTGGCAAAGAATTGAAAATGAGGAGATGTCCATCAGTTGGGGACTAGCTGAACAAGTTGTATATGATTATAATGGAATTGTAATGTAATTTAAGAAATGGTAAGGGGGGCAGAGCCAAGATGGCGAACTGCAGACAGCGTTCTCTGTGAGCTCCTAAGATCTTCCCTCAGACCCAGACAAATTGAGCCTCCGAACTGGTTCGGGAGTGAGGGCTTCACCAAACACTTGGACTACAACACACTTCTATCAACAATCTACTTAGAAAAAACACCGGAGGTTAGCCTCAGGGGAAATCGGCCACTGGCCAAGATCAGACACCAGCACGCCTGGGGCCAAAGTCGGGCTGCAACAGAGGCGGATTTTAGGTTGCCAGGAAGCCCCTGGGAGACGCCTGGGCCACTTTGCTCTGCTTGTGGGCAGGTGCTTTAGCAGATCTGCCTTTGGTAAAGGGTGGATTGAGAGCAACTGAAAATGTGGTCCAAGTGCGGATCTAGCAGACCAGCCTCAGACCGGAAGTTAACTTGGCAAACTGCCCCAGGGCAAATTGAAACTGCGGTAGTACTCCCTGCTGGTGACTGATACCTCAGCTGAAAACCATGAGTAAGAAGCAGAAGAGAGCTCTCACCATAGACAGCTTTTATGGAGAAAAAGTAGAGAAGTCCCAGATCCTGAGATTCTGAAAACAATCCCAGATGAAGCTACAAAGGCAGACTTAAGCTGGTCTCCCTTTCAGAAGGTTTACCTGGAAGATTGCATAAAGAATCTCAAAAGAGAGCTAGAAGAAGAATGGGGAAATAAATTGAGATCAGGGCAACAGAGATATCAAAAACTGAAAAACAGGACTGGTGAATTGGAAAAAGAAAACAATTCACTGAAAAACAAAATTGGTGAATTGGAAAAAGGCAACAATTCATTGAAAAATAAAATTGGCAAAATGGAAAAAGAATGCATTGAATCAAGAAATTCAATTGGCCAGCTACAAAAGGAGCTAAAAAAGTTAACCAAAGGAAATAATACTCTAAAAATTAAAATTGAACAAATAGAAGTAAATGACTCAATAAAACTTCAAGAATCAGTCAAACAAAAACAAAAAAAATAGAAGAAAATATGAAATATCTCCTAGGAAAAACAACTGACTTGGAAAACAGATCCAGGAGAGACAATCTAAGGATTATCAGACTCCCTGAAAGCCACGATGAAAAAAAGAACCATGATGCTATCTTCCAGGAAATCATGAAAGAGAATTGCCCTGATGTTTTAGAATCAGAAGGCAAAATCAGCATTGAAAGAATTCACTGATCACCTCCTGAAAGAGACACCAAAATTAAAACCCCAAGGAATATTCATGGCCAAATTTCAGGACTATCGCACCAAGGGAAGGATATTGCAAGCAGCTAGAAAGAAACAATTCAAATACCAAGGAACTGTAATTAGGATTACACAAGATCTGTCAGCTTCCACATTAAAGGATCGAAGGGCCTGGAATCAGATATTCCGAAAGGCAAAAGAACTTGGATTACAGTCAAGAATAAGTTATCCAGCTAGAATGAGCATCATCTTCCAGGGAAGAAGATGGTCACTCAATGATACAGGAGAATTTCACCTATTTCTAATGAAAAGATCAGATCTGAACAAAAAATTTGACCTCCAAATACAGAACTCAAGAGAAGCATATAAAGGTAAAAAGGAAAGAACTCTTGAGAACTATATTTCTACTATAGGTATCCTTAAAGAATGGGGGTATAATTCAATTTTTCTTTGATAATAATGGAAAGGAAATTAGAGGTGGAAGGGATGCCATACTGAAAAAAGGGGGGGGGGAAGGGGGCAAAAAAAAGTAAAAATAAAGGAGGTAAAATAAGGCAAAATCTCATAAAGAGACATAGAAGATCTAATATAATTGAGGGAAAGAAGGGAGGGCAATGAGTATTGTGTAAACCTTACTCTCATTAGATTGGACTCTAAGAGAGTATATCAGAGACATTTGGCTTCAAAGAAAGGCCTGACCCTCCTTGTGGGAAGGTGGGAGGGAGAGGAGGAAAGGAAAAGGATAAACTAATAGAAGGATTAGGGGAAAGGTATAAAGGGGAGGGAGGGATTCTAAAGGGGGGAGGATTATTGGTGGGAGGTGGTCATCAAAAATAAAGTACTGGGGAGGGGGGAAGGGAGAGAGGGGAAAGGGAAGAGAAAATCATAACTCTGGATAAATAAGATGGCAGGGAATACAGATATAGTTATTTTAACTGTGAATGTGAATGGGATGAACTCTCCCATAAAACGTAAGCGAGTAGCAGACTGGTAAAAGCCAGAATCCTACAATATGTTGTTTACAAGAAACACATCTAAAACATAGAGATACATACAGAGTGAAGGTAAAGGGCTGGAGCAGAATCTTCTATGCTTCATGTGAACAAAGAAAGGCAGGGGTAGCAATCCTTATCTCGGATCAAGTAAAGACAAAAATAGATCTAATTAAAAGAGATAAGGAAGGAAACTATATTTTACTAAAGGGTACCATAGACAATGAAGCGGTATCAATACTAAACATATATGCACCAAGTGGTATAGCATCCAAATTCCTAGAGGAGGAACTAACAGAGATGCAAGGAGAAATAGACAGTAATACTATACTAGTGGGGGACCTCAACCTTGCTCTCTCAGAATTAGATAAATCAAATCACAAAATAAATAAGAAAGAAGTTAGGGAGGTAAACAAAAGGCTAGAAAAGTTAGGTATGATAGATCTCTGAAGGAAATTGAATGGTGATAGAAGGGAGTATACTTTTTTCTCAGGGGTTCATGGAACTTATACAAAAATTGATCATGTGTTAGGGCATAAAAACCTCAAAATCAAATGCAGAAAAGCAGAAATAGTAAATGCATCCTTCTCAGATCATGATGCAATAAAACTCACATGTAATATAAGGCCAGGAGAAAATAGACCACAAGTTAATTGGAAATTAAATAATCTAATCCTGAAGAATGAATGGGTGAAGGAGCAAATTATAGGCACAATCGATAATTTCATCCAGGAGAATGACAATAATGAGACAACACACCAAAATTTTTGGGACACGGCTAAAGCGGTTATAAGGGGCAATTTTATATCTCTAGATGCTTACTTGCATAAAACAGAGAAAGAGAAGATCAATGAAATGGGCTTACAATTAAAAAAGCTAGAAAAAGACCAAATTAAAAACCCTCAATTAAATACCAAATTGGAAATTCTGAAAATTAAAGGGGAAATCAATAAAATTGAAAATAAGAAAATTATCAAATTAATAAATAAAACTAAGAGTTGGTTTTTATGAAAAAAACAACAAAATAGATAAGCCTTTAGTTAATTTGATTAGAAAAAGGAAAGAGGAAAATCAAATTGTTAGTCTCAATAGATGCAGAAAAAGCCTTTGATAAAATCCAACACCCATTCCTATTAAAAACACTGGAGAGTATAGGAATAAATGGGCTTTTCCTTAAAATGATTAGTAGTATCTACTTAAAACCTTCAGCAAGCATCATATGTAATGGAGTCAAACTAGAACCATTCCCAATAAGATCAGGAGTGAAACAAGGCTGCCCACTGTCACCATTA
>JAJPUD010001738.1:246922-257063 GCA_023553655.1 Myrmecobius fasciatus | reverse complement strand
GGGATTCTAAAGGGGGGAGGATTATTGGTGGGAGGTGGTCATCAAAAATAAAGTACTGGGGAGGGGGGAAGGGAGAGAGGGGAAAGGGAAGAGAAAATCATAACTCTGGATAAATAAGATGGCAGGGAATACAGATATAGTTATTTTAACTGTGAATGTGAATGGGATGAACTCTCCCATAAAACGTAAGCGAGTAGCAGACTGGTAAAAGCCAGAATCCTACAATATGTTGTTTACAAGAAACACATCTAAAACATAGAGATACATACAGAGTGAAGGTAAAGGGCTGGAGCAGAATCTTCTATGCTTCATGTGAACAAAGAAAGGCAGGGGTAGCAATCCTTATCTCGGATCAAGTAAAGACAAAAATAGATCTAATTAAAAGAGATAAGGAAGGAAACTATATTTTACTAAAGGGTACCATAGACAATGAAGCGGTATCAATACTAAACATATATGCACCAAGTGGTATAGCATCCAAATTCCTAGAGGAGGAACTAACAGAGATGCAAGGAGAAATAGACAGTAATACTATACTAGTGGGGGACCTCAACCTTGCTCTCTCAGAATTAGATAAATCAAATCACAAAATAAATAAGAAAGAAGTTAGGGAGGTAAACAAAAGGCTAGAAAAGTTAGGTATGATAGATCTCTGAAGGAAATTGAATGGTGATAGAAGGGAGTATACTTTTTTCTCAGGGGTTCATGGAACTTATACAAAAATTGATCATGTGTTAGGGCATAAAAACCTCAAAATCAAATGCAGAAAAGCAGAAATAGTAAATGCATCCTTCTCAGATCATGATGCAATAAAACTCACATGTAATATAAGGCCAGGAGAAAATAGACCACAAGTTAATTGGAAATTAAATAATCTAATCCTGAAGAATGAATGGGTGAAGGAGCAAATTATAGGCACAATCGATAATTTCATCCAGGAGAATGACAATAATGAGACAACACACCAAAATTTTTGGGACACGGCTAAAGCGGTTATAAGGGGCAATTTTATATCTCTAGATGCTTACTTGCATAAAACAGAGAAAGAGAAGATCAATGAAATGGGCTTACAATTAAAAAAGCTAGAAAAAGACCAAATTAAAAACCCTCAATTAAATACCAAATTGGAAATTCTGAAAATTAAAGGGGAAATCAATAAAATTGAAAATAAGAAAATTATCAAATTAATAAATAAAACTAAGAGTTGGTTTTTATGAAAAAAACAACAAAATAGATAAGCCTTTAGTTAATTTGATTAGAAAAAGGAAAGAGGAAAATCAAATTGTTAGTCTCAATAGATGCAGAAAAAGCCTTTGATAAAATCCAACACCCATTCCTATTAAAAACACTGGAGAGTATAGGAATAAATGGGCTTTTCCTTAAAATGATTAGTAGTATCTACTTAAAACCTTCAGCAAGCATCATATGTAATGGAGTCAAACTAGAACCATTCCCAATAAGATCAGGAGTGAAACAAGGCTGCCCACTGTCACCATTATTATTTAATATTGTCTTAGAAATGTTAGCTTTGGCAGTAAGAGAAGAAAAAGAGATTCCTTTAATCTTTAAGTAGATACTACTAATCATTTTTTAAGTGTTTTTAATAGGAATGGGTGTTGGATTTTATCAAAGGCTTTTTCTGCATCTATTGAGATAATCATATGGTTTTTATTAATTTGGTTATTAATATAATTGATTATGCTAATAGTTTTCCTAATATTGAACCAGCCCTGCATTCCTGGTATAAATCCTACTTGGTCATGGTGTATTATCCTGGGGATGACTTTCTGTAATCTTGTTGCTAAAATCTTATTTAAAATTTTTGCATCAATATTCATTAGGGAAATGGGTCTATAGTTTTCTTTCTCAGTTTTCCCCCTACCTGGTTTAGCTATCAGAACCATATCTGTGTCATAGAAGGAATTTGGTAGTACACCTTCTTTCCCTATTTTTTCAAATAGTTTATATAGTATCGGGATTAATTGTTCTTTGAATGTTTGGTAAAATTCACATGTAAATCCATCTGGCCCTGGAGATTTTTTCTTAGGGAGTTGATTAATAGCTTGTTCTATTTCTTTTTCCAAAATAGGGCTATTTAAATAATTTATTTCCTCTTCTGTTAACGTTGGCAATCTATATTTTTGTAGATATTCCTCCATTTCATTTACATTAAAAAATTTATTGGCATAAAGTTGGGCAAAGAAACTCCTAATTATTACTCTAATTTCCTCTTCATTGGAGGAAAGTTCTCCCTTATCATTTTTGAGACTAATAATTTGATTTTCCTCTTTCCTTTTTCTAATCAAATTAACTAAAGGCTTATCTATTTTGTTGGTTTTTTCATAAAACCAACTCTTAGTTTTATTTATTAATTCAATAGTTTCCTTATTTTCAATTTTATTGATCTCCCCTTTAATTTTCAGAATTTACAATTTGGTATTTAATTGAGGGTTTTTAATTTGGTCTTTTTCTAGCTTTTTTAATTGTAAGCCCAGTTCATTGATCTTCTCTTTCTCCATTTTATGCAAGTAAGCATCTAGAGATATAAAATTACCTCTTGTAACCGCTTTAGCCGTGTCCCACAAATTTTGGTACGTTGTCTCATTGTTGTCATTCTCCTGGATGAAATTTTCGATTGTGTCTATAATTTGCTCTTTCACCCATTCATTCTTCAGGATTAGATTATTTAATTTCCAAATAACTTGTGGTCTATTTTCTCCTGGCCTTATATTACGTGTGAGTTTTATTGCATCATGATCTGAGAAGGATGCATTTACTATTTCTGCTTTTCTGCATTTGATTTTGAGGTTTTTATGCCCTAACACATGATCAATTTTTGTATAAGTTTCATGAACCCCTGAGGAAAAAGTATACTCCCTTCTATCACCATTCGATTTCCTCCAGAGCTCTATAATACCTAATTTTTCTAGCCTTTTGTTAACCCCCCTAACTTCTTTCTTATTTATTTTGTGACTTCCGCCCCGGCTGGAGTCTGATCTCGACCAGCGGCAGATTTCCCCTGAGGCTAACCTTCTCTGGGGAGTTCTTTCAAGGTAGATTTTTGATAGAAGTGTGTTGTAGTCCAAATGTTTGGCGGAGTCCTCACTCCAAAACCAGTTCAAAGGCTCACTTTGTCTGGGTCTGAGGGATGGTCTCAGGAGTTCACAGAGAATGGTGTCTGCAGTTCGCCATCTTGGCCCTGCAAATAAAATTTTAAAAAATTTAAAAATTAAAAAAAGAAATAGTAAGCAGCAGGGCCTTGGTCTCAAATAGAAAACAAGATATTGGGGGGGGGGGGGAAGGAGACATTACCTTAATTCCATGTTAGTACCAACATCCTGTTTGGTGTTCAGATATAAATGTTTTCAAAGGATCATAAATTTAGAACAAGATAGTATCTCAGAAGTTATGATATCCATAAGCTCATTTTACAGATGAGGAAGTTGAGAGACAGAGAAGTTAATAGATTTATATTGGAAGTAACCTCTCTATCAAATACATGAAGTGGGAATTGAATTTAAGTAGGTCTTCTTAACTTCAAGTTCAGGGTCCTATCTACCTCACTATGTTGGGCATGAATTCTGATAGATAAAAAGATCATTGAGGACAGACATTTAATCCTTGCCTTTACAATCCCATAACACAATCCACATTTTCTTTCTTCCTTCCTTCCTTCTTTCCTTCCTTCCTTCCTTCCTTCCTTCCTTCCTTCCTTCCTTCTTTCCTTCCTTCCTTCCTTTCTTTTTTTCTTTCTCTTTCTCTCTTCCTTCCTTCCTTCCTTCCTTCCTTTCTTTCTTTCTTTCTTTCTTTCTTTCTTTCTTTCTTTCTTTCTTTCTTTCTTTCTTTCTTTCTATCTTTCTTTCTTTTTTTCTTTCTTTCTTTCTTTCTTTCTTTCTTTCTTTTTTTCTTTCTTTCTTTCTTTCTTTCCATTTTTTTTCTTTCCATCTTTCTTTCTTTCCATCTTTCTTTCCTTCCATCTTTCTTTCTTTCCATCTTTCTTTCTTTCTCTTTCCTTTTTTATTTTGTTACTATTCATGTGTCTGACTCTACATGACCTCATTTGAATTTTCCTTGGTAAAGATTCTAAAGTAGTTTGCCATTTCTTTCTGCAGTTCATTTTCCAGATAGAGAAGTTGAGGCCAACAAGGTGAAGTGATTTTTCCAGAATCACACAGATAGGAAGTGTTTGATACCAGATTTGAACTCAGGAAGATAAGTCTATCTGACTCCAGGCCTGGCACTTTATACATTGTATAATCTTGCTGGCCTGTCTGGCACATAGTAGGTCTTTTAAAATGTTTGTTTTATTTTCAATTTATTCTGCCTCTATCTTTGTACATAATTGTTTGCATGATATCTCCCCTATTAGATTGAGTTCATTTAGAAGAGGAGCTGTTTTGTGCCTTTCTTTGTATCTCCAGTGCTTAGCAGTACTTGACCCACAGTATTTGCCTAATAAATCTTTGTTGATTTGAAGAAGAAAAAAGGAAATGATGAACAAGATGCTCTCAGAAAAACATGGAACCACTTACATAAACTTATGCAAAGTGAAAAAGGCAAACTCAGGAGAACATAGTACACAGTAACAGCAATGTTGTATGATGATCTGATATGAATAATTTAGCTATTCTCAGTAATACAATGACGATTCAAGACAGTTCTATAGGATTTATAATGAAAGATGTTATCCATCTGCAGAAAAAGATCTGGTAGAGCCTGAACACAGATCAAAGATATTCTATTTTCCTTGGCTAATTTTTATCTTTGTTTTCTTTCACAGAATGACTTATCTGTAAATGTGTTTTACATTACTACACATGTTAGCCTATGTCAAAGTGTTTGCCTTCTCAATGAAGGGGGAGGAAAGGAAGGGAGGGAATTTAAAATTCAAAACTTGGAGGGGGGGAGAATGTTAAAATTGTTTTTATATGTAATTGGAAAAAAGAAAATATTAAATAATTTTTAAAAATCCTTTTTAAAAACTATTCCAGGAATACTTTCTTGACCTGAGACCAAATTACATTTTTCTTTAAGGCTTCACATGTAGCCATTTGCACACAATTGTCCTCTTCTAAGTTTATGCCTTGATCTCTTGATCCTCCCTCTCCATAGTAATTTTCTATAGTTAAAATCTATAGTCAAATTCTTTTCTTTCTTTCTTTTTCTTTTTTGGTTTATTTTAGTTCTTTTTTGTGGCTTTTTTTTTGTTGATGACTTGGTGTTTTTATGTGAGATTTGGACTCTTGTCCTGCACTGACCGAAGCTTTTTGTTCTGGGCCTCTGTGTCTTACTACTGGCCCTCACTAGACTTCAGGGCTTAGATACTTGCTTTCTCTATAGATTAGGCTTCCCTTTTGGCTTATACTAGGGATAGGCCAGCCTTAGAATGGAGCTTCACTGCTAGTCAGCAAAAGGGTCAAGGTCTAGCTAGTGCTTTGTGCCAGGGATGTGGTTTCTGGGATGGGACCTTGCTGTGTTGGATAGACTGCTCACTTGCTTGAGTCTGTTGGTTTGCAGAGGAAAGCCTCACTGGTGATTTGCCCCAGGCTTGGAGCCTTGCTTCAAGTCCCCTGCTGTAAGGCTGGAGGCAGTAACCTCTCTCATTCTAGTGAGAAAGAACTTTTCTTAGTTGGTAAACTGCTTCTCTGTTCCTAGACCAATTCTGAAGTGTTTTTCTAGTTTGGGATGCATTTGGGAGGGCTATGTAGGATTCCTTCCTCACCCTGTCATTTTGGTCCTGAAATGTTTTTCAAATGACTCTTTGAATCCCTGTCTTGCTTTTAGACTTTGCTCAAAAGTCAATTTCTATAGATCTTTGCTACCCTTCTCTCTCTCATTCTTATTGCCATTTCCCTGGCGGTTCATAACAAGTATAAGAAAGAATAGCAAAGATCAGCTCAATGGAGATAATAGAAGAAAGCAACTCAGCAGAAATGACAGTGCACAAGATGATGGTGTCACAAGAAGACATAGATGACTCTGGGAAAGTTTTAGAAACTGATGAAGATAGAGAGTAGATGCAGCTGGAATGCCAACCTAAGAAAATGACTACCCATGCTACACCTGGGTACACTTAAATATATCTCCTCTACCATTAAAGGAGGAGGAATCTTTTGGTAGAGTGCATATATATATATATAGGGGTTATGTTTCTTGCCCAAGGTTAATTAATCAGCAATTAATTATTTATTAAAATGGTCACTATATTGAAAGTGGTGCTATCATAGTCAATTTTGATTCTACAAGTTCAATTACAAAACATAATAGACAGGAAAAGATTATAATCCAAATTATTTTATTTAAAAAAGTGAATGAGCCTATAAAGCTAAATTGAATCATCTCAAGAGCTTTGATGGTTGAAAGGAGAAGAAGAAAACAAACTTAAAATCAGACAGATCTTACTTTCTTTTTTATTAATACTTTTTATTTGCAAAACATATGTATGGGTAATTCTTCAACATTAACCCTTACAAAGCTTTCTGTTACAAATTTTTCCCCTCTACTCCCCACCCCTCCCCTAGATGGGAGGATATCTAATACATGTTAATTATGTTAAAATACTTAAGAAATTGAATATATATATATATATATATATATATATATACTTATTTCCACACATCATTTTTGTGCAGGAGAAATTGTATCTACAAGAAAGAATAATCAGATAAAGAAAATACAATACAAGCAAACATCAATAGAGAGCATGAAAATGATATGTTGTGGTCCACATTTCACATCCCTCTCTCTGGGTGTATACGGCTTTCTTCAGTGAACAATTGGAAGTGGTTTGAAACATTTCATTGTTGAAGAGAGCCATGTCCATCAGAATTGATCGTCATATAGTATTGTTGTTGTCGTATATAATGATCTCCTGGTTCTGCTCATTTCACTCAGCATCAGTTTATGTAAGTCTCTCCAGGTCTCTCTAAAAGTATCCTGCTGGTCGTTTCTCACAGAACAATAATATTCTATAACATTCATATACCATAATTTATTCAGCCACTCTCCAATTGATGGGCATCCATTCAGTTTCCAGTTTCTAGCCACTACAAAAAGAGCTGCCACAAACATTCTTGCACATGTGGGTCCCTTTCCTTCTTTTAAGATTTCTTTGGGATATAAGCCCAATAGAAACACTGCTGGGTCAAAGGGTATGCACAGTTTGATAAATTTTTGAGCATAGCTCCAAATTGTTCTCCAGAATGGTTGGATCCGTTCACAGTTCCATCAACAATGTATCAGTGTCCCAGTTTTCCCACATCCCCTCCAATACCTGTCATTATCCTTTCCTGTCATTTTAGCTACAGATTTTACTTTCTATACTGATTTAGCAGATCAACATATAAACACATTTGGATCCTAGCATCTTAATATGTGATATACTATGTGGCAAAATGTAACAGATACTTAGGAAGATGAAAACACAAAGTTACTAAAGAAAGAAGATGGGGAGAGGGGAGAGAAGAAAAAAAGATGTAATGTGAGGATTGGCTAGAAGTTAGAAACTTTCATGAGACCTTATAAGTCTATAAATAATTTGTGTTAGAAGTCTAACCTGTGTTAGTGTAATTCAATAAATCTGCATCCAAGACAACTAAACAAATGGACAAATAGTAATATCATATAAAAAAAGAAAGAAATCTACAGAAAAAAAATTGGAAAAGCAATTGACCCCCTTAAGAAGAAACCAATTTGCGCTTAAAGTAATGATAATAAAAATCCAAAGGTGACACTAGGAGAGACACCATTTAGTAGTAGATAGAAGAAGAAATGAATATGATATTCCAGAAAGCAAAGATGTTAGGATTATAACTAAGAATTACAGCCAGTAAAAGTGACTATAATCTTACAGGGGTAAAGGGGATTTATTTAATGAAATAGAAGACTTTCAGGCATTTCCAGAGCTGAATACTAAACACAAGACTCGAGAGAGTAATAAAAAGGTAAATTTATGGGAGAAATCATGAAGAACTTAATAAGGTTAAACTGTTTATATTCCCACATTGGAATAATTTGTATCATCAATAGGTTAGTTAAAAGGAGTCTACTTGGAGAATCTGAGTCTTATATTTAAGATGATCTCAAAAGAAAAATGGAAGGCTGAGAAAGAGGGATATAGTGAGAGGAACTGGTAAAATAATAATAATTTTAGAAAGACTTTCCACTTTGAAGAGAAAAGCTGAGCTACAATATATCTATTGGGATTTCAAAAATTCCAGAGTAAACAGAAAGAACAGGAAGGATGTAAAGCTCTTAAGAATAGAATTTTGAAGAACAGAGAAATAATAGAAAAAAAAAGCACCTGCTACCTAAAGAAAATAATATAGATTCACAGAGAACTCATTGACCAAATGAAAATTTTAGAAACATGTAAGTGATGGATGATGAATACAAAAACATGACACATATTATCATATGTACCAAAACTCATAATGAGTTTAAATAAAGCAAGGAAATCAAAGGAGAAGGGGGGGGGAATTGCCTTTATAAATCTATTGTTATTTGATATTCAAACTTGATTTATATTCATAAGATTATTCACTGACAGAGAGAATGAATCCGTCATGTGTTTGTGTAAAAGGCTGAGTTGGCATGAGAGTTTTAGAGAGCTTTCTTCCTACTTTAAGAGAGGACACATGAAGTCTTCAGAAAGAAATACAGGAGAAAATTTAAGGCCAAGTATCTTGGGTTGTTATCCCCAACATACCTCTGGTTTTCAGCTTATTTCCTTAGCGAATTTCACATTGGATGAGATTAGGAATTGTCTCTATCTTTATCTGTCTCTGTCCCTCTTTTTGTCTCTGTTTAACTAAGGTAACTTGGTCTCAGTAATAGAGTTTAATTTATGTATTGCCTCTCTAGTTTGATCTGTATGTTTCACTAGTTTATATTTGCTATCTGCATAGATAAGTTTATTTGTATTTTCTATTTGTGATAGTGTTTTATGTAACTAGTGCTTGATAAGAAGGGTGTCAAACCTTTGAGGATAAAATGTAGTCTTCTTTTCTTTAAAGGCTAGCAGTCAGGGAAGAAGCTTGAACCTAAAGATAATTTTCTCTAAATTAAAAATTTTCAGAGTGATAGAAGCAGATAGATAAATACCATTCTAGTCTAGTATTCCATTCTCCAAGGAGATTAGAGAAGCTAACTTTGTGATTGTAATCTCTTATTCTCCTTTAGGTAAGAATCAAACTCTTCCTTAAAGAGGAATGTGATAAATTCCAGAGATATGTATTCATGTCTCCCTGTGAGCCATATATAGACAACCCATCTGGATATACACATAATTTTGCATAACCTACACAGGAAACACACACACACACACACATACATACACACAAACATATATACTAAGAAGGATCAGATTGTTGTTAAAGTCATGGGAAAATGATAATAGATGAAAGAGAGAAAGCTTAATTACTCAACACTTATTCACTTATAAATTTCACAGAAAATGAACATTAATTAGGAAAGGTAGGACCAAAATAGACAGCAAAAAGAGAGTATGAAAGCTAAATAGACAGGAAGAGAATACCTACCCAACCTTGATGAGTTAATATTATCAGGCCCAGGAAAACTACTGAAAAAAATGACAAACACATTCTAACTCAAAAGTCTGAGTGTAGTTTTAAGCTATATAATTTAACTTGGCTAAGCCATTGTCAGCAATCTTTGAAATGTCATAAAACTTCTCAATTAGCAAGAATTTATTTTTCTCTTTTTACACTTCCCTCCCCACATAGAGAAAAAAAAAGGAAAAACAAAAACATTCATAATCATGCAAAACAAATGAACAGAAAATTTTCATACTCAATTGACAGAATATAATAAATTAAAACAAAAAAAGAAGGGTAAATTATTAGAGTGCTAAAAACAACTGAATTTGGCATTTTTATGTAAATACCTAAAGAAACAAGTAGAGGATATCAATTCCCTGGTTTTTTCTTTTGATACAAAAAGAGTAGTCATTCATCCAGTCATATTCCATAACACAGAGCAGTTGCAAATAAATTCAGAAAAGGAAATATTTTTTTAAAATTTTGAAATTATAATAGAGTAAATGTGGCAACCAGGAAAATGAAATAAAAAAGGGAAGAAGAAGAAGAAGAAGAAGAAGAAGAAGAAGAAGAAGAAGAAGAAG
>JAJPUD010001738.1:148298-246912 GCA_023553655.1 Myrmecobius fasciatus | reverse complement strand
AGAAGAAGAAGAAGAAGAAGAAGAAGAAGAAGAAGAAGAAGAAGAAGGGAGAGAGGGAGAGAGGGAGGGAGAGAAGGAGGGAGAAGGAGAAGGAGAAAGAAAAAGAGGAGGAGGACAAGAAGGAGGAGAAACAGGAGAAGGAGGAGGAGAAGGAAGAAAATGATTTAGGCTATTTATATTATATGCATACATGTGTAAGTGCATACTTAAGAAATATAAAGAAGGGAAGATAAGGGAGGTCTTTTAAAATATAATATGTTTTATGACTTATTGTAAAAACAACTAGACCTTTGATTTTATTGGATTGATGAACTTTTGGTGAGGAAAATCCCTCTTCAAGTTCGGATGAGATATTGTTTTACAATTTAGAGACCTGCTTGTTCCACTGAGAAATTAAGTAATTTTCAATATGTATGATGATAACCAAAGAAATAGAGCTGAATGGGATTTCAGGGTTGATTGAGTCTTAAATCATAATTTTATAGGTGGAAAACTTGAGACCAAAGAAGTTAAAAGCCTGAAATCATAAGGATGGTAAGTTGCAGTCATACAGACTATTCTTCTATGAAGGCATTAGTGAATAAATTAATAATTTTTAATATCCAAAAAAGCCTAATTTTTAAAATCATATCTGACAGGTTACTGCTGATATGTGTATGTGAACACTATATGTATATTTGTTTTCGTCCAAGCTCATGAGTCCATCAATGTAAGGAACTTATAGTATGGAAACTCCCTTCACTAAGGCACAGGAGTATTTTGTCAGTGTTTCCAAATTTAAGGATTTTTATGAATCTGAGATAGTCAATGGTTTGCCTAGGTTTACATAATATGGGCTTGAACCATGTCTTTGATGTTTAGGGTCAGGATATCTTTTTTATAGGGCAGGATGGTTTGTTTTTTTTTTTGGGGGGGTGCCAATAAATTTGTGTTCTTTAAAATATCACATTTTTAACTGATTGCCTCTCTGTAATATTCAAAGATTTTTTTTCTAGTTTGTGGCAAGATTTAGTTTTTGTTATTATAATTCTGACATTTTACAACAATTTTTTGGTGAATTAAACTCAATTTTATTTTCTGTTGATGTTCTTTGGAGTCTGTACAGCTGATTTTTGTCATCTGCTTCCACTATTTTTGTTAATTTTTCTGTATGATTTTTTGAATATATCAAGGCCTGCTCTCTCTCCATTTTCCAGTTATGTATATGTTCTCTGTCTCTGTCTCTGTCTTTCTCTGTTTCTCTCTCTGTCTCATATATATTTGCATACACACTCATATATAGATATACACATATATGTGTAAGTAAACACAAAGAAATTTATAGTCTGCATCCAAAGTTACTCAGAGACAGAGAACTATGTAATGTATGCATCAACAAAAGAGGGGAAAAACAATAGATTTTTCACTTAAAAAATTTTAAAATGAACAAATTAATACTCTAAAAACAAATAGAAAGAAAAGTAAAATTGGAGTCCTTTGGTGATGACAGAGTAAGAGGCTTTATAGATTAATTTCTCTTTGGACCCCAGAAAATAATATAAACAAAAGTTCTTCAATTTCAGGAAATTCATTGATGATGAAAAAATAATTTTTTTTTAAAAATTAGATTTAAAAAATTTTAGATTTAAAAAAAGATTTTAAAATAAATTAAAAAACAACTCTTTCAGGGAAAAAAACCCTACAGAAATTCTAACTACAAGGGAAAAAAATTGAATCTGATTCCAAACTTGAAAAAAATGATAATTTCTTTCTCAATCCCTCCAGTTCTTAATGCTGTTTCTCTTCTGAAATTTTTTTAAAAAATCATTATATGTTTTATTTCCCCATTATAATGTAATGTCCTTGAAGGAAAGAACTGTTTTACTTTTGTCTTTATATAACTAATACAGAGTATGGCATCTGGTGAATCAATAGTTGTTGAATAAGTTCTGTTCCACTAAATTTTGATGATACTTATGAGATCAAAATTGCCATCTCCATTGTCTGTGATATTCTTTTTTAAGGTAAAACTTTTTTTTAAATAATAGCTTTTTATTTTCAAAATACATGAAAAGGTAGTTTTCAACATTCATTTTTGCACAGCCTTGTGTTCCAAATTTTTCTCCTTCCTTTCTCCCTCCCTCTCCCCTAGATGGCAAGTAATCCAATATATGTTAACCATATGAAATTCTTCTATACATATTTCCACATTTATTATTCTGCACAAAACAAACAAACAACAACAAAAGGTGAAAATACTATGTTGTGATCCACATTCATCCCCACAGTCCTCTTTCTGAATTCAGATGGCTTTCGTCATCACAAGTCTATTGGAATTGACCTGAATCATCTCATTGTTGAAAAGAGCCATGTCCATCAGAGTTGATCATGTGATATCCTTTTTAATCTTTCACTGTATTTGATAATGCCACTATTTGCTTCAGGTAAGCCTTTGGTAAAAGTCATAACCCCAACTTTTGCCTGCTTCTTTTCTTTTGTTGTTATGTTGTCCTTGGACTAATTAAAAAACTCTGAATAAGTTGTCCATACATTCATAGTCCATTCAGTCTATTAACCAATAAACACTTATTAAGCATTGTGCTAACCATTAGGGTTATAAAGAAAAGCAAAAACAGTCCCTGCTCTCTAGGACTATACATTATAAAAGTTTGTGAGGGACCAGTGGCTGCACTGAAAAATATGTATTGTAACAGCAGCAGTAGCAATACATGTCAAACTCATATTTACAATTTCTTTGAAAAACTTCATTAATCTCTTTCTATGTGGCATTCTTAAGAAACATCTTAATTTAAGCCTGTTCCATTTATACCCTACCAAATTAAGAACATTGCATTTCCAGTAATTGTGGGTATTATTTTTTATCTTTTGCCTCCCACCATGACAAAAAGTTGCCTAGAGCTAATATTGGGTAATGTACCATGGCAATGAAATATACAATAGCACATTTGCTTTGCTTTATATCCCTTAAGATAATGAAAGGACAACTTCTCTTTTGCAGGGAGATTCTTTTGCATGTGAAAATACCATTTCCTCTTCTATAAAATTCAGATAATGTCAAGGAAAATGATCCACATATCATTCAAGAAAAAATATTTTTTCCTCAGATTTATACAAAAATAGGGAATAGACTGTCTTAGAATGCCTAAAAGCTATGTGGCTTTGAAAGTGTGGAACACAGGTCCCAGACATTCTCTACAAAGTGAAGTAGCACACCCTGTTCTGGTACCCAGTTCATAGAAATATACAGAAAAAGAAATGAGGAAGGAAGGAAACAAACTTTATTAAACAAGCATTGTACTAGCACTTTATAATTGTCTCATTTGATCCCAACAATATTTCTGTGAAATCAATGCTATTATCACCTTCATTTGACAGTTCAAATCTGGCTCATTTACTAGCTGTGTGACCCTAGGCAAGTCCCTTAACCCTGTTTGCCTCAGTTTCCTCATCTGTAAAATGAACTGGAGAAGGAAATTACAGACCACTCCAGTATCTTTGCCAAGAAGACCCCAAATGGGATCATGAAAAATCAAAAATAACTGAACAACAAAGATTCCTTCCTTAGATCATTCCAGTCAGGCACATGTACTTCTTCCTCTTCATTGTATATACGGATAGTCTCTGCCTGTTCCTGGGATACCATCTGGAAATTTAGACATATCCCAGATATCTTTTACCCACTTCTGGCTATGCATGTATAGTGCAGGGTCTAGGCTCATTCTCCCAAGGACCTATTCACTTTGTAGTTTGGTTCTACAGAAGGTACTATTACTTTTTCCCTCAAGGTTATAGGGGTAAACTCTGAAGGAATGGAGCATGTCTTTCTAACCTATAGTCCTTGAGTCTCTAGATAATCATATATTAATAAATATCAGTTAATATCAGTCATCCAGAGAATTACGTTTTTAGAAATCAGTATTTACTAAGGTGGTAGATCAAGAGCAGTAATTATAAATATCCCTTCCAACTGAGAGCACACTTTCCTACAAGTACCTACAAAGTCTAAAAATTGGGCTCAAATTTCAGAGTATTTGAGGATGGTAATTCATAAGGGAGCAAAAAGGGGTAAGAGTTCTGAAAGTCCTTTTGCTGGAAATCCTTTTCTTCTTTTCATCAGCCCCTTATGAAGTTTTCCTTATGGATAGTGTCACTTTCTTATTTCCTTGTAGGCCATCTCATTTTTTTGAAGTCACCTTCTTCAGTATATGTAGTTTTTTCTTGGTTTTGGATTTAGACATTGCCAACAGCTGACAGTTCTAGTTCACCAAAACCTCAGATCCTCTGAAATTCATAAGGTTTCTCTATTCAAAGAGAGGGAGCTCTACACTCCTCCCCAAGTAAGTGTCTCTCAGGGACTTAAGTAGAACTGCAGCATCCTCTAACCCACCAGACCCTTGAACACTGGGTTCTGAACTTGTTTGCTATTTTAGACAACCCCTTTGATTGATTCAGTAGAGACAATCTTACCTGATAAAAGTCAGGGGCAGAATATTTTGTTAGTTTCTTTAAGGGGGATAATGGTGTTGATTGATTGACTCAGTATGTATGGCTGATGACTGGGTTGTTTTCCTCCTGATTAGTTGCTGTCAGAAAACCTTATGATGCAGGATTCCACACTATCTGGTAGATCTTTTGGAAATATCTCTCTCCCCAAATTTTTACATCCAAGGATTCTAAAATATATTTATAAGAATATAAGCCATTCTCCATTTGATAAATGGTCAGAGGATATGAACAGACAATTTTAAAATGAAGAAATTAAAACCATTTCTAGTCATATGAAAAAATGCTCAAAATCACTACTGATCAGAGAAATGCAAATTAAGACAACTCTTAGGTACCACTACATACCTCTCAGATTGGCTAATCTGACAGGAAAAGATAATGATGAATGTTGGAGGGTATGTGAGAAAACTGGGACACTAATACATTGTTGGTGGCATTATGAACTGATCCAACTGTTCTGGAGAGCAATATGGAACTATGTCCAAAAGGCTATCAAATTGTACATACTCTTTGATCCAACAGTGATTCTATTAGGCCAGTATCCCAAAGAGATCATTAAAAAAAGTAAAAGGAGCCACATGTGCAAAAATATTTGTCGTAGCCATTTTTGTAGTGGCAAGGAATTGGAAACTGAGGGGATGCCCATCAGTTGGAGAATAGCTGAATAAGTTATGGTATATGAATGTTATGGAGAATTATTATTATGTAAGAAATGATCAGCAGTTTGATTTCAGAAAAGCCTGAAGAGACTTATGTAAACTGATGCTAAGTGAAATTAGTAGAACCAAGAGAATATTATACACAGCAATACCAACATGATACGATGATCAAATCTGATGGACATGGCTCTTTTCAACAGCCAGGTGATTCAGGCCAGTTCCAAGGGTCTTGTGATAGAGAGAGTCATATGCATCCAGAGAAGGGACTGTGGGGCTATGTGGATCACAACATAGTATTTTCACTTTTGTTATTGTAGTTGTTGTTTGCTTGCATTTTGTTTTCTTTCTCATTTTTTCCCTTTTTGATCTGATTTTTCTTGCACAACATGATAATTTCAGAATTATCTATGGAAGAATTGCACATGTTTAATATATATTAGATTGCTTGCCTCTAGGGGAGGGCATGGGGAAGAAGGGGAGAAAAAAAGATTTGGAACACAAGATTTTGCAAGGGTAAATGTTGAAGGTTATCTATTTATGTATTTTGAAAACAAAAACTTAAAAAAAAAAAGAAATGCCTCCCCAGAACACAGGATGTGATACTAGTCAGGAGGTAAAGAAAAAGTTCTTCGCTATCCTGGCATAATAGTAGTGAAGTCCAAGCCTCAATTGCCATGTAAAGCATAGATTTTTCTATGCTTTTGCTAGTTGGGCTTGTAGTAGAGCTCCCTGACTGTTTGTTTCTTTTTTTTCCTAACATCAGTGTTATAAACCTTAAAGATTGTGGACACTGATAATAAGGCAGTTACAAGCAGTTGTAGTAGTAGCAGAATTGGGCTTGTGACAAGCACAGCATCAAGAAAACAACAGCATGAGAAAGGGAGACCACCAGAAGAACGATCCTATTTGATGTTTGATCAAAAAATGCTAGTATAAATGGGAAATGTGAAACAGCTAGCTATGCTCCAGTGAGACTTAAGCATATAATACTAGTAGTGATATATTACTGAATTCTGTTCTAAACATTCAAAAAAATAAATTATTTTCATGAGTATCCATCTTTTCTTTACTAACTTGTAGGTTGTTCTTTTATTCTCTATTGCTGCTGTGCACCTTTTTAACTTTATTCTTTTTTTCTCCCTTTCATCCCCCCATCCTCCAAGCAGACTATAGTTAAGCAAGGATATATTTATGTCTACATATATAAATATATACATGTGCACACACACACACACACTTTCCTCCCCATCTCCCTGCACATACACACATATATATCTTTCCTTTCCCTGCTAAATCTTTGCTTTAATTCTGCTCCTTAACTTGCCTTGCTATTAATGAATCTCCCCCTATCTATGAATGTCTTCCTTCTCTTTTTCTCCAATCCTTTGCTTCCCCATCCAAACATCCCTCCTTCCTTTTCATATAGATTTTTGGAAGGTGCTATTCTCTTCATGGTATATATTTAGTGTTGCCCATTCAACACATTCCTGATGTGATTAGGTTTTCAGAACTACGAGCCTTCCTCCCCCCCAATGCTTTTGTGTCTATTCTTCCTTTGCACTTCATTTGTATAACATAATTATATTTTTACTTTACTTCTGTCCCAATCTTTCATATGAGCTACCCTATTGCTGATAGCAATTTTAAACATATGGTATACATTTCCATATAAAAAACATAAACAATTTGTCCATGCTAAGTTCCTTGAAATTGATCTTTGGTATTGATTCTTACAGATTAAATTTCAAGTTAGGGTTTGCTTGACAGAAAGTCTTGAAAATCTGCAAGCTCACTGAAGTCCATCTTTTCTCATTTAATATTCTGAATAATTTTGCCGGATATGATAATTTTTGTCTGCAGGCCTAGTTTTTTTGATTGTCAGGAGATATGATTCCAGGACCTGTGGTCTTTTGTTGTGGCTGCTGATAAGTCCTGTGCAACTCTAATTGTAGCTCCACTGTATTTAAGTTTAAATTTAATCCAGTGTATTGTTTTACTCTTGTTTCTTACAAAATTTTCTCTTTGATTTGGAATTTTTTAAATTTGGCAATAATATTCCCATGTGTTTTCTATAAAGGATCTCTTTGAGATGGTGATCAGTGGATTTTTTCTATTTCTACTTTTCCCTTATGTTCTATCATTCCAGGACAATTTTCTTGAATTATTTCTGGCATTATTGTGTCAAGGTTGCTTTTTTTTGATTACAGCTTTCAGATAGTTCAACTGTTCTTATATTTTTTTCTTCTTTATCTGTTCTCCAGACCAGAACATTCTGTTCTATTATTTCATTCTTTATAATCTGTTTTGTTATTTCTTGGTCTCCCATACCTTCACTGGTTTTCCCTTGCCCAATTCTAATTTTCAAAGAGTTATTTTCATCTTTGAGATACTGCGTCTCCTTTTTGGTTGGTTGACTTTTCTTTTCTTTTCTTTTTAATTAAAGCTTTTTTTTTATTTACAATACATATGCATAGGCAATTTTTCAACATTGATCCTTGCAAAACTTTCTGTTCCAAAATTTTCACTTCTCCCCACCCCTTCCTCTAGATGGCAGGTAGTCCAATACAAGTTAAATATGTTAAAATATATGATAAACCAAATATATGTATACAAATTTATAGTTATCTTGCTGCACAAGAAAAATTGGATCTAGAAAGAAAAAAAACCTGAGAGGAAAACAAAATGCAAGCAAACATCAACAGAAAGTGTGAAAACGCTATGTTGTGGTCCACACTCAGTTCCCACAGGCCTCTCTCTGGATGTAGATGGCTCTCTTCATCACTGAACAATTGGAACTGGTTTGAATCATCTCATTGTTAAAGAGGGCCATGTCCATCAGAATTGATTATTGTATAGTCTTGTTGTTGCTGTGTATAATGATCTCCTGGTTCTGCTCATTTCACTCAGCATCAGTTCATGCAAGTCTCTCCAGGCCTCTCTGAAATCATCCTGCTGATCGTTTATTACAGAGCAACAATATTCCATGACATTCATATACCATAATTTATTCAGCCATTCTCCAACTGATGGGCATCCATTCAGTTTCCAGTTTCTATCCACTACAAAAAGGGCTGCAACAAACATTTTTGCACACGTGGGTCTCTTTCCTTCCTTTAAGATCTTTTTTGGGATATAAGCCCAGTAGAAACACTGCTAGGGCAAAGGGTATGCACAGTTTGATAACTTTTTGAGCATAGTTCAAATTGCTCTCCAGAATGGTTGGATCTGTTCACAGTTCCACTAACAATGTATCATTTTGACTTTTATTTTCATAATTTGTTTTTCTTGGATTGTTTTTATTTTATTTTTTATTTTTTCCTCAAAGTCTCTCATTTGATTTTTAAATTCTTTTTTGAGTTCTTCTATAAATTCTCTCTGGGCAGAGAACCATTTAACATTACTCTTTGGTGTAGAAGAAGCTTTTTTTTAAAACTTCACTGTACTCCCCTGAAGATGAACCCCAGTCTTTCCTGCTTTCATATTAAATTTCTATGGTTATGTTGTTTCTTCTTTGCCATTACATTTTTTTAATGAAAAGTTATTAGTGTAAGTACCTCTAAATGTGGGGGGGGGAGTGAGAAAATGGTGCTTCTAGCCTCACTTCAGCTCTCCCTTATGACCAGGAACCCTAAATCAAGAGTTCTCCCCTCCTGCAAGTGCTGTTAGCCAGTAGCAGTGCTTCTTCAGTCACTGGATGTTTCTCTCACAGGGTCCTGTCTCTGCAACACAGATGAGCCTGGCATTCCCAATCAGCCAAGGTTCCCTTAGTCTTTCCATTCTCAGATCCTGAGTTCCATATGCTGTCCGAGAGATGAAAGTTTCTGTGATTTCTGCTGAGGGTCCAGCCAAATTCAGCTAGTCCCAGGGATCTCCACTTGATGTTTCTGTGGAGCCAGACTGGAGATGTTCACACTTCATACTAGTTAATCTTTAGCCTGGGGTCTTTCTTCCGGTCCTCTTGGATTGTAACAGGATCCCTGTTCTTCCCCAAATCTTCTTGATTTTTCACCAGTCTATAGTCTCCCTGAGGTACAAATTTGTTCTGTTTGTGAGGGAAATCTGGAGAGCTTAACATTTACCAACCTACTCTGCCACCTTCCTCCATTCTATAATTCTGTTTTGGAATATACTACCTGTTTCTTTTTTAAATTTCATTAAAGCTTTTTATTTATAAAACATATGCATGGGTAATTTTTTTTAACATTAATCCTTGCAAAACTTTCTGTTCCAAATTTTTCCCTTCTTCCCCCACACCTTCTCCCCTAGATGGCAGATAGTCCAATACATGTTAAATATGTTAAAATATATGTGAAATCCAATGTATGTATGCATATTTATACAGTTATCTTACTGCACAAGAAAAATCAGATCAAGAAGGAAAAAATATGAGAAAGAAAACAAAATGCAAGCAAACATCAGCAGAAAGTGTGAAAATGCTATGTTGTGGTCCACACTCAATTCCCATAGGCCTCTTTCTGGGTGTAGATGGCTCTCTTCATCACTGAACAATTGGAACTGGTTTGAAACATCTCATTGTTGAAGAGAATCATGTCCATCAGAATTGATCATCATATAGTCTTGTTGCTGTGTTTAATGATCTCCTGGTTCTGCGCATTTCACTCAGCATCAGTTCATGCAAGTCTCTCCAGGCCTCTCTGAAATCATCCTGCTGGTCATTTCTTACAGAACAATAATATTCCATAACATTCATATACCATAATTTATTCAGCTATTCTCCAACTGAGGGGCATTCATTCAGTTTCCAGTTTCTATCCACTACAAAAAGGGCTGCCACAAACATTTTTGTCACAAACATATAAACTACCTGTTTCAAACTTGATTCATCACTATACATTGGTTCCTTTTTAAAAAAAAATTAATCTCCTCACTAGGGAAAAAACATGCAGTGGAACCCATAAATAATTATAAAATGAGCATAAATAGCAAATTTCATCAGTGTAGACATGGTAGAATGAGGTGGAATGACAGATTGGGAATTCAGCTTCTCATTGTGAAAAGTCAAACAATCCTAGAAAAATATGATATGGCAGGATATAGAGGTAACCTAAACCCCTATGAATTCCACCAGTAACTGCCTCTCTATGCTAGCTAGATTTATATGTATGCTATGTCATATGTATGATCATAAATAATCATGAATCATAAATAATTCAAGAAGATAAAGTTAGAGAATAGCTTTTAATTTCATTGGTATGGAGAATTCCTATACCAATGAGACTCCCAATGCCACTTCATTTTAGCACTTTCTCTGAAACTTTTGGTCTTAGAAAACTGAGTGATAGAGCCAGCATATATCAGAAAAAGGACCCAAGTCTTCCTGGTTTTGAGACCTGCTCTCTAATGATTAAAATGTCTCCTTCAATTTGACTTAGGAAGTTGAAAGTTATAGGATATTAGTGTTGGAATGGACCCTGTAGAATGTAAGCTTCTTGAAGATAAAGACTGTGTCATTGTAGGTCTTTATTGACTCAGTGGGAGCCCATCAGCAGTTATCTTGACCTATGTCTACCCACAGAACTCCAATGTCTCTGGAGGAGAAAGTGAAGCTGATGACTTTGCACAGCTTTGCTCACTCAAATCCAAGTCACTTGCAAGCCAAGACATCACTCTCTTGAGGTCTTTGATCCTCTTCCAGAATGAAGAATGAACAACAACAATAATTTTTAACCTCAGTGATTGGCACTATGTTTTACAAAGTAGCAGCTTAATAAATGTATATTGAATTGAATTCATTTGAATTAATTATTGTTTAGGTCAATTATCTTACTTCACAGATGAAGAAGCTGATAGAATTACCATCCAGTTTTCCTGAATGCCTTTAAAAAAAACTATATCAGTACATTTAAATGTATGTTGTTTATTTTTTAAAATATGATTTCATTTCTCAACTTTGTGTTTGCTATTGGGTAAAAGAGAAAATTTAACATTATTACTTCCAGTAGTAAGAATACAATATAATAAATGCTTTGAAGTAACTAGAATTCCATACTATAGTGATAGACTAAGGTTTCCTTATGGTATGATTTAGAATACTAGGTGAACAGCTGCAGTTAAGCCTTAGACTAGAGGTGAACCCTGTCATTATTCTGAAATGGCAACTTTCTAAAAAGGAATGCAATAATATCTGGAGTTAGCAGTCACTGGTTTTGTGCACCCCATAGTGACTGCCAGTCATCTTCTGGCTTTTGTCTATTCTTTGTGTAGAGCTTGGACTCAGTTTGAGTCCAAAGAAACAACAGCTGAGGCTGGAGCCCATCTTTCTGTGGAGAACATAGCGTTTGATGTTTCTGGACATCTTTGGAACACACAACTCCTGCCTTGAATACCTGCTGCATTACAAGCACTTCTCACATGAAAGTACAGGACTCTTAAACTGTACCTTCCACACACTATCCTACTATTTCTAACGCGGACAGGCTATGTTTTCGAACAGTTGGTTGTCTGGTTGGTATTTGAAATGGAGTAAAAAAGCACTGTGGGGTTATAAGGAAAATGTTGATTTCTCTGAGGTGACAACTCGCTGTTTCAGAGTAGAGACTCCCCTTGGTTTTCTGCCCTTGTGCTCTCTCTACTGTATCTCAAGCTTCTTCTTATTAGTAGTGCAGCCTTTAGTCCAGGTTATTTCTATTTAGACTAGCTAGCTTTTCATGGGTTCACAACTTCCTGATCAAAATAAATATTTCAACGACTTTGTTAGGAAGTTGCCAGCATGAACGCATTGGTTAAGCTTTTAACAATCTTCATGCTATGTCATTCACTATAGCCTGCCGGAAAATCTCCTTTATTTTATTTGTTTGTGAGAGTTTTCTAGCTCCCCTTTTCCATAAAGCCAGGAGGCGCATTTAGGCTGTGCACAAAGCTGTAATCCTATGGGCTTTGTTTTGGCCCAAAGACTTTTTGAGAAACTTTGATAATTCCCCAGTTTGCCATTTTTGAAGTTCATGAATAACATAAATATCCACACTTACATTGTAATTTCTTCATATTCAGTTAGAGAAATTTCTTAGACCTATCTTTTAAAATATTACATTTTGTATCTCTAGGGAATATTTTACTTAGTTTGATGAGTGTTTCAAGGATAATATATCATCATGAAATAAAACAAAATTCTTTTACAATGTCAAGTGGTTTTGTCTATTATAATTTGAAATGGATTTGTTAAAAGCAAGAAATTGTGATATCAATGTATATACTGACCCGTAAAATTTATATATTGGTGCTGGCTGAGAGGCTGCTCTAAATTGCATCACTACTTTGTTCATGTAATCTTGAGTAATTTGGATTTGTTCCCACTATGCATAAGTTTCCAATTTACCATGTGGGAGTTCTGGGTATTTGCTTTCACTTATGTATAACTCATTGTTGAGGGGCTCTCATTATTATTTTTTTATTAAAGCTTTTTATTTGCAAAACATATACATGGGTAATTTTTCAACATTAACCCTTGCAAAGCCTTCTGTTACAAAATCTTCCCTCCTTTTCCCCACCCCCTCCTCTAGATGGCAGGTAATCTAATGCATGTTAATTATGTTAAAATATATGACATTGAATATACGCATAAATATTATACAGTTATCTTGCTGTACAAGAAAAATCAGATCTACAAGAAAAAAAAACCTGAGAAGGAAAACAAAATGCAAGCAAACATCAACAGAGAGCCTGAAAATGCTATGTTGTGATCCACACTCAGTTTCCACAGGCCTCTCCCTGGGTGTATATGGCTTTCTTCATCACTGAACAATTGGAACTGGTTTGAAACATCTCATTGTTGAAGAGAGCCATGTCCATCAGAATTGATTATCATATAGTCTTGTTGTTGCTGTGTACAATGATCTCCTGGTTCTGCTCATTTCACTCAGCATCAGTTCATGTAAGTCTCTCCAGGCCTCTCTGAAATCATCCTCCTGATCTTTTCTTACAGAACAATAATATTCCATGACATTCATATACCATAGTTTATTCAGCCATTCTCCAAATGATGGGCATCCATTCAGTTTCCTGTTTCTTGCCACTAGAAAAAGGGCTGCCACAAACAGCCTTTAAGATCTCTTTGGGATATAGGACCAATAGAAACACTGCTGTGTCAAAGGTTATGCATAGTTTGATAATTTTTTGAGCATAGATCCAAATTGCTCTCCAGAATGGTTGGATCCATTCACAGTTCCACCAACAATGTATCAGTGTCCCAGTTTCCCCACATCTCCTCCAACATTCACCATTATCTTTTCCTGTCATCTTAGGGCTCTCATTATTGTTAACAAAGAATCTCCTAACTGGCTATGAACAGAAAGAGCTCAAAGAACCTTTTAAAAAGAAACCTTTTCTAGCTGACTGTCTAGGTGGCAAGATATAACTCCAGTGAGGAATGGGAAAGGAAAGGATTTTTTCTCTGCTAATGTGTCACTGTATTGGGGCAATAGCTAGATAAGCTTTTTCCTGAAAAAGCCCATGTTCAGAAGCCTATGTTTTTTCTTATATTTCCTTTCCTTCAATAAGGAACTTTGTGATATTGTAAGGTCTATAGCTTCATGGATTAGGTTAGGAGAGCTTTACCAGAGCAATTGTAGCAACTAAAGTAATGGGCTAGTAGGAAGTGAAGTAACTGAGAAAGAGAAAAATTACCAGAAACCAGTTTTGGCTGTTTGAATGGACAGTGCTTGGTAAAATGCAAAATGTCTAATTGGCAGCATTATACAATTGTTTTACATTCTGATGAAGATTAAAATGTTAGCCTCTCAATTGATGGTAACCATAGGTATAAGTTAATTAATGATGTTCTAATTATTCTATTAGTATATACCACAATCCTTTTAAGTTTGAAATTCCTTTTCTTTTGAATATAAATAAGCTACCTGCCCCCATCCCAAAATTTATATTGTACATTAGGTAAGTCTTTTACCCCTTTGGCGACATCTAGAGGAGCCACAATTTCTGGTTAGCCTTATCCTCAGAACTCTGAGTTGAGCACTTGTTAACCAATTAATGAGTGTTGGAATATGGATTCTAATCTTCCTCATTTTGGTGCTCTTAATCCAAGGTTCAATGTGTCCTTAGAATCTATGAATAGATTGGATCTAAGAACTTGTATGGAGAAAAAATTACATCCTTATTTCTAGAGAATTGGTTTCTTCTGTAATTCCATGGATTATCTTTGATGCATTTAAAAATATTATCCTGAGAAGTTCATAGGTTTCACCAGGTTGCCAAAAAAGATCAATGATACCAAAAAGTTAAGAACTCCTTCCTCTAATTAGAAAAAAGCTCCATGAGACTTGCATGAACTGATGCTGAGTGAAACGAGCAGAACCAGGAGATCATCATGCACAGCAACAACAGTATTACATGATGATCAATTCTGATGGACATGGCTCTCTGCAATAAAGAATTGTCTCAAACCAGTTCCAGTTGTTCACTGAAGAAAACCATATACACCCAGAAAGAGGGACATGAAATATGGACCACAACGTAACATTTTCATGATCTCTATTGACATTTGCTTGCATTGTGTTGCCTTTCTCTGATTCTTTTTTTTTCTTGTAGATAGGATTTTTCTTGCATAACTTCTCAAGCATTTCAACATTATTAACATGTAGTGGACTTCCTGCCATCTGGGGGAGGGAAGGGGACTGGGGGTAAAATTTGTATTGGAAAGCTTTGTAAAGATCAAGGTTGGGGAAGTACCCATACATATGTTATACAAATAAAAAGCTTAAAAATAAAAAAAAATGGAAAAAAAAAGAAAAAAGCTCCATTAGTAAGGAACCTATCATAGTATGGGTAAGGAAGAAAGGAGAGAGTACCCCAGCTTCTATCCTCCCAGTAAGTGATTCTTCTACATTAGGTTTGGAATAAAAATCTTTAGTGGCATTAAATGGAATGATTTGCTCTGACTTCTGAAAATTAACTGAGGCTGAAATTAGCAAACTAGAGAAATGGCCTGGAATACTCAATTCTTGTATACATCCTTCTGTGTTAATAGCTTGAAGGTACCTTGGTCCAAGAAAACCTACCTCATACCTTCCTAACCTTCTTACTCTTCTTACTTTTATTCTTGTCTCAGTGTATTTCTCCCACTTTTCCACTTGGGGTTACAGTGTGAACATTAGAAATCAGAATCATAACACAGCTGCCAGATACGGTTCAGGGAAAGGTATTTACCATCTTTAGTACAATCCTGTTCTAAATTTCAGGAGTTGTAAAATATACCTGGGCTGGGCATGACATAATTCCACAGCATTGATTCTAGGCAGAATTGTGATCTAGATGAAGTTCATCTATGATATTCAGAATTCTTCACCTTTAATCTCCTTCTCTTCTTCACTCCTCTCTCCATACCTCCCTACAGATTCTCTCATCTTCAAGAAGCTTAGTGTCCTCATTTGGTCAATAAATATTTATTAAGCACTTACTATATGCCAGACACTGTGGCACAAAAACGAGTTCCTGCCTTAAAATAACATATAATCTAATAGAGATAACAATGAAATATGCACAAAGAAGATATATATGAAATCATTTTTTAAAAGAAGGCCTTAGAATTAAGAGGAGTTGGGAAAGACTTTCTGTAGAAGATGGTATATTATTATTATTAGAGGAGAAGGCTTAAAGGAAGCCAGAAGGTAGAGTTAAGGAGGGAGAACATTTCTAAGCAGGGGGTAGTCAGAGAAAATGCTTCTCTATGAGAAACAAACAAAAACCACTCTTTTCAAAAAATTTTGGAATATTCTAATAGTCAAATTTAAATAGTTCTAACAGCTTAATGTATTACCTCTCCCTGTTTGTTTTGCATTTAACAGACTGGAGCAGTAAGGGTTTTAATAGTATAATTTCAGGAGGTTGACTAGATTTTCTTTCCCTGACATAGAAAAAAGCAATTAGTCACCTAGCTGACCTTAGGTCCACTTCTCACCTCATCAAGACTCTATTTCTGATACTACCACCAACCTACTTATTCTAGCCCAGAGATTGAAGGATTCTTGTTACAGCTTAGGATCATAATAACATAGGAGATGACTTGTAATTTGTTCACTTTGCTAATTAGTGGAAAATGTAGAACAAAAATGTTTTGTTAACAATTTCTCTATTGTGCTAATAAAATTACAATATTTAATAAAATACACTGATTGATTATATTATGATAATAAAGAAAGCTTAAGGATATATAAAATCCAATCATCAAAATTTTAAATTTTGTTTTATGCGGGGCAGCTAGGTGGCGCAGTGGTTAGAGCACCAGCCCTGAAGTCAGGAGGACCTGAGTTCAAATCTGGTCTCAGACACTTCCTAGCTGTGTGACCCTGGGCAAGTCACTTAACCCCAATTGCCTCAGCAAAAAAAAGCAAAAAAAAAAAATTTGTTTTATGTTCTTATGAACAAAACATTTATTTGCTTATATAAAACCATTTTTTGTTGTTAATAGGTTCAACATTTATAATCTTTGTCTTACATGATCAACTGTGTAAAGAAAATACATAAAGGAATTTAAACATTCAGTAAAATTATGAGATTATAAATCTTAGTAAGCCACTTGTTTTCTAGACTTTTTAGATCAAAATAAAATGTATGGTTTCAATGTATTTTATTGACATTTTGTGAAGATCATCTCATTCATTCCCCATCTCTAATTGTAAATAAAAGCTACAGGAGCAGCTAGGTGGTACAGTGGTTAGAAGACCAGTCCTGAAGTCAGGAGGACCTGAGTTTAAATATGGTCTCAGTGTGACCCTGGGCAAGTCACTTAACCCCAATTGCCTCAGCAAAAAAATAAAATAAAAGCTACATAGAACAAGATTTCATAACCTTTATCAATTACTTGTTTTGGTGATCATGAAAATGTTATTGACAAATGGGGGTATCTGAAATAATAATAAGTGATGTGGTGCTGACCACATGGTAGGCACTGTGCTATCATCTCATTTGATTCTTACAACAACCTTGGCAGATAGGTCTTATTATTCCCATTTTATAGATGAGAAAACTGAGGCAGAAGTTAAGTGATTTGCCCAGGGTCACACATCTTCTAAGTATCTGAGATTAGCTTTCCCACTCAGGTCTTCTGTAATCTCAATACACTGTTCTATTCACAACCCTAGTCACTTGTAATTATAGAAAAGATATCTCTTATTTTATGATGTGCTGGACATTCTTCACAATAGTGGCACTTTTCACTGTTATATATCTTTCTCTTTTTATGTTTTGATTGATATGAATAATCATTAGATTGCCCAAAAAAACCATTTTATTTTTATATCTCTCAGGGAATATTATATGATCTTAACATATGCATGAGAGACAATTAGAGAAGAATGCTTGAGATGGCATTTTGCCCTATCAAATAAAATTTTACATTCAATAATTAATAAAGATAGTGACATTAAATATTTACCTCATTGCAAATGACATCTTGCTGAATTCATTACGTCTTAGAATTTTACAGAACCTTATTCATGAGTTTCACAACCAAATAAAAGGAATTGGCTTAAAATCCATGCTGGAAAAATCAAGTAGAGAAGGAAAGACATCATATTAGGGACTAGCTAAATCATATTCCTATTATACTATGCCCTCTTAAGACTATAAGAGGAGTACTATATTGACTTCTGGGCACCACATTTTGTGAAGACAGTGATAAATTGCAGGGCATTCAGAAGGTCATGCTGTGTCATGATTGGTCCGAGAAATTAGGAACACTTGGCCTTGAGAACAGAATGCTTTTAGGATGAGGTTTGGTGATGATATGTGAACTGTCTTTAAGTGTCTGAGTTCATAGACTTTTTTATTATTAAATTTTGTTTTTAATTTATATGATAAAATAAGAATTTCCATAATATAGTAAATGAAAAAGATGATTGAACACGAAACTGAAAATCTGCTATGTACAACTTGCTATTTTTTCCCAATATTAAAAAAAATTTATCATTAAAATTCTCCTCCCCACCATAGAGATGGTACTATTTAGAATACATTCAAATACATATATATATATATACTATATAATATATATTATATTTATATATTATATAATAATATATAAATACATATATATAAATATATTTATCAATTCTTTCTCTGAATATAGATAGTATCTTTCTTCATCTGTCCTTTTATAGTTAATTGGGGTATTTATAATAATCAAAAAAAATTTTTTTCATTTAAAATCATTCTTAAAACAATACAGCTATTACTGCATAGAATGTTCTTTTGATTCTGCTCATTTGGGCCTTCATTATTTCATGCAAGTCTATCCATGTTTTTCTTTCTTTTTTTTAATAATAGTTTTTTTTTAATTTTCAAAATACATGCAAAGATAGTTTTCAACATTCACCATTGCAAAACCTTGTGTCCTTTTGTCAAGGGTGAATGTTGAAATCTATTTTTGCATGTATTTTGAAACTATAAAGGTATTATTTTTTTAAAAGAATTTACTAAAATTAGACCCTTCCCAAGCCCCCCAAAATCTTGTGTCCCAATTTTTCCTTCCTGTGTTACCCCCCCCTTCCTTCCCTAGTCACCAAATAATCAATTATATGTTTTTTTTCTTTTTCTGAGGCAATTGGAGTTAAGTGATTTGTTCAGGAGGTATTAAGCTAGGAGCTTAGGAGGTATTAAGTGTCTGAGGCCAAATTTGAATTCAGGTCCTCTTGACTTCAGGGCTGATGCTCTATCCACTCCACCAACTAGCTGCCCCTCAATTATATGTTAAACACATGCAATTTTTCTAAATATATTTCCACATTTATCATGTTGCACAAGAAAAATAAGATCAAAAAGGAAAAAAAATGAGAAAGAAAAAGTAAGCAAAAATAACAACAAAGGTAAAAATACTATGTTGCGATCTATATTCAGTCCCCACAGTCCTCTTTCTGGAGGCAGATGTCTCTCTCTATCGCAAGTTTACTGGAATTGGCCTGAATCACTTCATTGTTGAAAAGAGCCAACTCCATCACAGTTGATCATCACATAATCTTATTGTTGCTGTATACAATGTCCTCTTGGTTCTACTCATTTCACCTAATTAGCATCAGTTCATGTAAGTCTCTTCAGGCTTTCTGAAATCAGCTTGCTGATGGTTTCTTATAGAACAATAATATTCTGTAACATTGATATAACATAACTTATTCAGGCATTCCCCAACTGATGGGCATCCATTCAGTTTCCAGTTCTTTGCTACTACAAAAAAAGGCTGCCACAAACATATTTGCACATGTAGGTCCTTTTCCCTTTTTTATGATCTATTTGGGATATAGACAGTAAAGACACTGCTGAATCAAAGCATATGCACATCTGATAGTCCTTTGGACATAGTTCCAAATTGCTTTCCAAAATGGTTTATCCATGCTTTTCTAAAATCATTGAGCTCATCATTTCTTACAGCACAGTAATTTTCCATCACAATAATATACCACATGGGCAGCTAGGTGGTGCAATGGATAGAGCAGCAGCCCTGAAGTCAGGAGGACCTGAGTTCAAATCTATTCTCAGATACTGAACACTTCCCAGCTGTGTGACCCTGGGCAAGTCACTTAACGCCAATTGTCTTAGCAAATAAAAAAAATAATATACCATAATTTGTTCAGCCATTTCCCAGTTGATGGGCATCCCTGCAATGTTCAGTTCTTTGCCACCTCAAAGAGAGCTGCTATAAAGATCTTAGAACATACACATTCTTTTCCTTTCCCCTAATTATCTTCAGAAATAGACCAAGTAGTGGTTTTGCTGGGTCATACAGGAGAGGTAGTTAAAAACTCTGTGAGTATAATTCTACATTGCTCTCCAAAATGGTTGGAACCAATGCATAGAATTTGATTTGGTCTCAGAGGTTAGAACTGGGTAGAAGTAGCAATGAGGAAAATTTAGGACTGAGTAAGAAAAAAATCCTTCTTAACAATAAGAATAATCAAAAATTAGAATGTTATGCTTCAAAACAATGAATTCTCCATTAGTGGAGGTCTTCAAGAAAAGTTTAGATGACATCTTATATAGAGGAATTCTTGTTTATGTCCAAGATCAGGGTAATAGACTATTCCAATTCTTATAGTCTATTAAAAATACCCCACATTTGTTCTATAATATGTAATTGAATAGACTACCTGCTAAGCTAGTCATTTGTAGTTGTAGTTTGCAATGATATCTCTCTAGTGAGTATAATGCTATATATTCACACCTGATGGAAAAGGAACATCAACAAACATGAAGACTTTAGTATTCAAAGAATGGGGGGAGGGGGTAAGAACTATGTATGAAGCCACAGTTCTCCAATATATAAGTGTATGTATGTATATTTCAAATTGATCTTGGTAGTTCCATCAGTGTCACACTTGTTTGTGTCTTTTTTCTTTTCTATTTTTTTCCAAAAAAAAAATTCATTAATGCATTCATTTCTTATGGCCCATTAAGTCTCATTATATTCATGTGCCACTATTTGTTTAGCCATTCTCCAATAACCAAGGATGTACTTTGTTTCCAATTCTTTGTTATCACACACACAAAAAAATGTTGCTATAATTATTTTGGTGTATATAGAGACTTTCTTTTCAATTTCCTTTTTGGAGTATAAGCATAGTCATAGAATCTCTGGGTCATTTTAGTCTTTTTTTCATAATTCCAGATTGCTTTCCAAAATTGTTAAATTGATGCATAGCTCTATCAACTATGTATAAGTGTGCCTATTTTTCCACAATTTCTCCAACATTGACTATTTGCATCTTTTGTCACCTTTGCCAAATTATGGGGTGTGCAGTATAATTGCAGGGTTGTTTTGACTTGTATTTCTCTTATTATTAGTGATTTGGAACTTTAGTGTCAACAATTTGCAATTCTTTTGAAAACTATTTATTCATATCCTTTGACCAATTATCTATTGGATGGGCATTTGGTTATGTTTATATACATATATACATATATGCATACACCCATATAAACATCTTTTTATTTATTTATTGCTGAGGCAATTGGGATTAAGCGACTTGCCCAGAGTCACACAGCTAGAAAGTATTAAGTGTCTGAGACCAGATTTGAACTCAGGTCTTCCTGACTTCAGGGCTAGTGCTCTATCCACTGTGTCATCTAGCTGCCCCCATCCATATAAATATCAATCCCTTATCAAAAAAAAAATTTTGGCAGTTTTTTTTTATCCAAGGTGCATAATTTTTCTCAAACAAAAGTTTTTCAATTTCATATAATTACTTATCTATTTTACCTTTTGTAATTGCCTTTATTCCTTGTTTGATTAAGAATACATTTATATATATATGTATATGTATATAGCTGTCAAAGACATATGATCTTCTTTTCCAATGTTCTGAGACACCATTTAGACTATCTTATGTAACAAAGTGTAAATTGTTGGCCTAAGCCTAATTTCTGCCAGATCTCTTTCCAGTTTTCCCAGCAATTTTTTTTTCTCAGTAGGGAATTTCCCTAAGTAATGCATATTTTCTAGTTTATTGAACACTGAATTATTGAATTCCATTTTCCTCTGATTCTTCTTTTTCTAGTTTAGTAACTTTATTTTCAACCACTATCAATTGATTTTGATGATTGTTAATTACAACTTAGTTTGAGGTCTGGAAATGCTATTCCCCCTTCATTTTTACCTCTTTTTAAAAAAGTATTCTTTCTCTTGATATTCTAGAACTTTTAGTTTGCCAAATGAATTTTGTTATTATTTTATCAAATATTATAAAATATCTTTTTGATAATTCACTTGATATGGTCTTAAAATTATAAACTATAAAATCTTGATAATGTTTTTGTTTTTTTTTTATAATGGCACAACCAAGCCATAAGCACTCTAATTCCTTACAAGCTGCTCTTGATTTTTTAGAGAGTTCTTAGTAATTTAATCTAAAGAAGTGTTTTGGTGAATTGATGCCCAAGTACTTTATGCATTTTTAGTTTTTCGAAATAGAATTTCCTTTCCATTATTGTCTCTAAGATTTTGTTATTATTTTATAGACATGTTCTTGATTTTTATGTGTATTATTTTGTGACCTGAAAGTTTTCTGAAACTGTTGGCTCAATATCTTTATTGATTCCACAGGATTTTTTAAATAAACCATAATGTATCAGTAAATAGAAATATTACTGAACTCCTCCTTATAAATATTTGTCTTTAATTTCTTTCTCTTTTCTTGTTGCTATTGCTAGCATTTCTAGAATTATGTCAATTAATTGTGGGGGGAAAGGAGAATGAGTTTTGTTGCTTTAGTCCTGTCTTTTATTAGAAACAGTTCTAGTGCATCTCTTTGCATATGATACTTGATTTTGGTTTTAAGATAGATACATTTTATGATTATACAAAGGTGCCTCTGTGCCTATATTTTGTAGAATTTTGGCAAGAATGAGTGTTGTGCTTTATCAAAAGCTTTTTTAGAAATTGAATTATGTGGATAAGGATATTTTTGTTTCTCATATGCTAATGTTGAAACATCTTTATCTTCACTCAAATCCAATCTGGTCAGGATGAATGGATGGTTTTCTATGAATTGCTTTAGTCGATTTAACATTTATTTAAACTTTTTGAATCAATATTTATTAATGATATTTAATTATAGTTCTCTTTACTTTATCCTTTCCTGGTTTAAATATGAAAAGTATGTTTATCCCATAGAATGATTCCTATACAGTGCTTCCCCTCCCTTTCCATTTTAAAGAAGAATTTATTATTAGTACTGATTATTCTTTAAATGTTTGAAAGAATTTTCCTGTGAATTCATCAGAAACTACTTTTTTTCTTTTGCAGTTAGTTCTATTTCTTTTTCTAAGTTTGGATAAAATTGCATTTGATCTGTTAGTTTGTAAATTTCACATATTATAAGATTTTTTTTTGTCTTATCAATTTTATTATCATATAACTGTATACTGATTTTGATAATTCTTTTTAGTTCTTTTAAAAATTCATTATCTGATTTATTTTGATTTTTTGATTTTTTATTTTTAGTCAGATTTATAAATATTTATCAATTTTGTTAACTAGCTTTTAGTTTTGTGGATTATTTCTGAAATCTTTTTGGTTTTCAATTTATCTATTTTTTTCCTTTAGTTTTCAATGTTTATTCTTTTGTACTTATTTTAGATTTGATTATTTGTTGGTTGTCTAATTTTTAAAAATACATGTTCAATTAATGAATCCTTTTCTATTTTTTAGGAAGTTGTTCTTTCCCTGTGAGGATTACTTTATCTATATCTCAGAAATTTTAGTACACTATTTTGTCATTATAATTTTCTTTCACATAATTAGTGTTTCTATGATTTGTTCTTAGATTCACTTATTATTTTGATTCCATTCTTAACTCTCCATTTGCATTGGTTTCTTTTGTTTTGTCTATAAACTGACTACTATTTTATTGCATTATGATTTGTTATGTTTACTATTATTGTTTAGTCATTTTTAAGTCTTATACAACTCTTTCTGACTCCATTTGGGGTTTTCTTGACAATGATATTAGAGTAGTTTGCTTTTTCCTTCTCCAGCTCATTTTACAGATGAGCAAATTGAGACTAACAGAATTAGGTGACTTGTCCAGGGTCACACAGGTAATAAGAGTCTGAAGTGAGATTTGAATTCAGGATGATGAGTTTTTCTGACTGTAGGTCCAGCACTGTGCCAGATTCATTTTGCCACCTAGATGTTATGTTTATGATTTCTATTCTTTTTACATCTATTTACAATATCTTTGTGCCTTAATACACAATTATATAAAAATATAATACTTTTATGAAAGTTTCATGTAGTGCTGAGAAATCTTATTTAGAAGATATCACAAGTATTTTAGCTCTAGTTTCTCTAGCATTTTAAAACAATTCTGTATTTTCCCTTTTGTTTATATTTTTGCTGAATCTGAACAAATCTAAGTGAAGGATATTAAAGTCATCTACCATGATTGTATTACTCCCTATGCCTTCATTTAATCCAATTAATTTTTTTCCTTTGTAACTTTAGATGCTAAGACATTTGGAGCATTACTTTAATATTGACAATGCTTTAAAAATGTTTCTTTTTGGCATAATGTAATTACTTTCTTGTTTCTGCATTATGAATTTTATTTTTGCTTTGTTTTTATTTATTTAACTGACACAAAGCAAATTTTGTTCCAGCCCATTATTTTAATATTATGTATACCTTTGACTTTTAGGTATGTTTCTTATAAGAGAGAGATTGTGGGGTTTTGTTTCCTAATTCAATCTTGTCATTCTTTTGTTTTACTGGATTATTTAATACATTCACATTTAACATTAAGAGTTAGGCTTATGCTTTTCTCCATTTGCCTCTAATATTGCTTTCCACCCAGAATTTGGATTTTTGTTTAGCTTCCTCTTTAATGACAATACTTTTACTCCAGTTATTTTTGTTTATTTTAAAACAATTTTATTCCCACAGATTCTCTTTCCTTCACCTAGTCCTTTCCATATTTTTAGATTTTTATTTAATTTATTAATTTCTTTTATTTCTTTCTTTTATGTAGTTATCTAATCCTTCCTCTCTTTTTCTCTCAGATAAGAAGTTAATTAAAATTCCCAATGTAGAAAAGGAAATATAACTATAAAAAGTTTTAAAAAATAGAAAAAAAACTTTTCTCTGATAGATTCAAAAGACAGTTCTGTCAAACTTTTAACAAACAATCAGGGTCAATATGATACAAATTATTCTTAAAAATAAGAACAAAAGCACTTTACTAGATTCCTTTTCTGAGGCAAATGTAGTTCTAAAGCCTAAATCAGGAAAAAAAGAACAGAAAAATATTAATGAATACTAATTAAATAAAATTTGGTCAAAGAGAGTAGAATCTTTCATCCAGAGAAATCATGATGACCAAGTTGGATTTACAACAGGGAAGCAAAGATGATTCAACTTAAACATACTCCAAGCATTTCAAATTATATGGTTATCTTAGTAGATATAAAAAAGGCTTTCAAAAGTACAACACTCGTTTATATTAAAGAAAAAACTCACAAACTATAGAAAAAGGGCAGTTATTTAAATATTACTAAAAAATATTTAAACCCAAAAGCAAACATAACATTTAATGCTGATACATTAGACACATTCTCCAAAAATGCAAGACTTAAGCAAGGATCTCACTTTTTTCCCATGGAATTTAATAATTCAGTCATCAATAAACTGGAAAACATAAATTACTTAAAAAAGAACTCCCCATTAGATAAAAATTTTGGGAAAACTAGAAAGCAATCTGGCTAAAATTGAGCTTCAATCCATATTTTATACCATATTTCCAATTGATGTGATAAGTGATCTCAACATTAAAAATCATGCCATAAATTTTTTTTGAAGAATAGCAGATCATGTAACTTTCACAGGTATGAGTGCCCAAAGTGACTGTAGCATCCAAAAACTCAGGAAAATCAGAGAAAGTTTAGAGAGCACAGCTGTCCTTTCTCTGACTCTCAGCTTTGACTATCATGAAGGAGTAGGAACTTGCTTTCTGCTAGTAAGGAAAGAGTACCATACTGATAAACTTTGGGTTTTAGTTTACACACCACACACACAATTTTTTTAAAATTGTGGAGTAAGCAATCCACAGGGTAAAGTAGAAGCATGGGCTAATCTGGTATAATATCATGGGAGGATGAAGGAGTAGGGAGGGATGAGGTAGACATGGGTATATTATAGAAATAATTTAAATCTCTGAAGATTGACTTTATTGTTGTTTAGTCATTATTAGTCATGTTTGATTCTTTATGACCCTATATGGGGTTTTCCTGGCAGAGATATTGGAATGGTTTGCTATTTCCTTCTGTAGCTCATTTTATAGATGTGGAAACTGAGCTAAATGATTGAGACTACATTTGAATTCAGGAAGATTTGAATTCCTGACTCCAGACCCTTCACTATCCACTGTGTCATCTAGCTGCCACTAAAAATTGAATTAACCTTCTAAATGACATAAATAGATACAAAGTGAGGCAAGATTGATTGTAAATGCAGTTAGGGTTAGAATTAGAATGTATTTCTTAATTTTGACAATCTTCACTGATTTCCTTTATTATTTCTAATCATCTTTCTTTGCAATCTCAAAAGATGTCTGTTGAAGTAGCTTTTAGATATTATTATTGTTTAAGAGACAACTCAATATCTTTCTTAGGATTTGAAAATTCAAGATTCAGAATGTTTCCACCCTTTTACCTTCTATTCATCTCAGGATTCCAATTGTTTAAATGGATAATGCTTATTTGTTTTTGAGTTTAGCTAATTTAATCTTAGGTAGCTTTTAAATACAGAATGCTATAATGTTTTCTTCCCTGAACTCATTAACATTTATTTTCACATAATTGTTTTCTGAATATCAGTGAACTTGTGCAGGAGAATGATAATTTTACTATCTCAAAATAATGAAATATTTTCTTGCATTTTTAACAGGAAATATTGTTTAGTCACACTACACCAGGAAAAACTGCAACATTGTTACTTAAAAGTTCTATTAACATTTTATTTTCTCCTTGGTAGAAACATGACATATTTGCATTTTTGAGCCTGAATAGTTTTAATTCAGGTTTTATTCTATAAGCTCAAGAGGAACATTTACTTTGTTTTCACTGATTAGTTATACAATTATTCCTTTCAGATATTACATGAACCATGAACCATAATATTATATTTCTTGCTAATACATTTTGGCAAAGGTATTTATGCGAAAATGTAATACATAAATGTAATGAATTTCTCAAATGAGTACATTGTTAATATATTGCAATCGCAGCTATTAAAATGCTAGTAAAATTCATTAAATTTTTCTCAATTAGCAATGTGACTTTTCTAAAAGGGCTAATGATTGAAAAAATGCAGCTAGTCATTCCTATCCTATTGAATTGCTTTTTAAGGAAATGTACTATTTGAGGAAGGAGGGAAAAAGATTTCAATTTTGATCAGTCTGTTAAAATGCTGACTAGTAGAGGATTAAGCATGATTCTACTAGACTTTGTTTGTTTCCAGTCCTTCATAAAGTAAAAAGCAAATTTAGAACCAAAAGTATTTGAAGAGAAGTTAAGACTCATAAGTTAAAAAGTAGAGCTTAAAAACAAAAAAGCACAACTGCTTTTTATAAAACTTAATTCAACAAGAATATTAGATTATTTTTAATCTACATCATTTCAATGCTAATTTTAAATCTATTAAATAAATCTATTTAATCTATTAAATCTATTAAATAAAAATGCCATCTGATAAAGTAAAAAGGGAGTGAGTTAGCTTTCTATTTCTACTTCAATACAAAATGTAATGAGTAGCTTTTTCCTCCTGGACTTCTGCAGTAAAGATGGAGGAAAGACCCACCTTTCCCCCAAACCAAAAGAAGAGTTTCTCCTTCTTCAGAAAGAAAATGACCCTAGTTCCTGGTTTGCTTTAACAGAAAACATAAACTTGGAGATATTTGTTTGGATAGTGTGGAACTGGAGTAAAATTTTGAATGTACATGCAGAAGTCCTACAAATTTATTCATATTATGAAGATTAAGTCTCAACTTCCTGTTTTTGCTCATGTCAATTTTTTTTTTGTTAATATGAACTTTAACTGTGCATTTAGGATTTCTTTTGTGTAGCAGAAATAAATAGCTATCCTATAGTAGGTTTACATTATTCTCTACTCTCTACATTGAGAAGAACCTGACATAAACCTGATCTAAGCCTTAAGCAATTTTCCATAAGACTCTTGGATGGGGTCATAAAAAAGACAGAGTATTAGAAAAACAGTCCTGCCTTAATTGGCCCTGAATGAAATGGGAAATCATATATCCTCCAAACCCACTTAACCCAGCAACAACACACTTGTGTAATGTTAGAGACTCTACCAACTCCTTTATTTTTCTCTCCAAGGAAAACCTACATGCCATCCTTCTTCCATTTATCACAAACTTCCTTTATTTTTTGGTTTCATTTAAAATGAGAAGATCATTGTGAATATGATTTAATTTTATTATCTGGCTAATTTGTCCATTAACTGTTGGACAAGGATATCATATTTAAAATGTCAATAATTAAAGCATATTGATTATCTAATTCTTAGTACCCTTTCCCTATCACTTTGTCATAGACACTGCAGAACTGAAAAAGGAGGCCTATTTTATAATTTTTTGTTTGTTTTTTTTTTCAAATTAGGCCATGAATTCAAAAAAGAAAGAAAGAAAGAAAGAAAAGAAAAGAAAAGAAAGAAACAAGGAAGTTAGTCAATTTCCTGATAGTGAGCCTCTCTCTATACTCACCTCTTTCAGCATTTGGACAGCAGGCAGTCTGTTTCTGGAAAAATATCTGCAACTTTTCCATTATAGTACAAATTTCAGTTTTTGCACTTCACTGGCATAGTCTTGAAAAACCCAGGCGCATTTCAACACCGTAATAAGAAATGGGAAGATTTTGTAAAGGATTCAGAATTTTAAAATCTCTGATATATATTCCCAATAATGATGCATGCTAAGAATAATAAAATATATTCTGTCCTATATTGAGTTCTGAGGCATTTAATAGGGTCTTTTAAACAGTTTAATTCTATCTATAAGAAATGAAATTTGTTATTCATTTTTATTCTGAACTTAGTAAATATCAAATAAAATGAGTATTTCTATATACATGATGGAAAAGGAGGAATGTATATGAAACTACTGCTCTTTTATTATGTATAGATTACTTTTCTTCTTAATTCAAATAAATTCAAACTATAACTTTCATACTTTTACCCTTTGTGCTTCTTTCTGGTGTTCCTTTTATTTTCTTCTCTCATTTCTCTTAAAAGATGCCTCAATAATTCTCTTTTCTTTCCCCCTCTTTATACTGTTCATATCCCTTCTCATCTCCCATTTTCCTTCCAATAAAAAAAGAAAAACTAGATCTCTGAAATAGATATCCATAGCAAAACAAAACAAATGCTCCCATTGAATATAGCTAAAATGTATATCTTCTGTGCCAAGAAGTGGGTAGAATGAATCATCATCAGTCATGAGAGATTATTCTTAAACTATTGATATTTTCTTGTCCAAATTTTAAAGTAAATAGATTAGAATACTTAAGATAGATAATTTGTTAAGCTTTTACTATGTGCCAAGGTTATAGCTAAGAGAGATATTCCCTAACTTATAGGAGGTTACATTGTAAAGGGCAAAGACAACATATAAAGGGAAGCTGGAAGAATCAGTGGTAGGGAAAGAAGAGAGGATAAAAAACTCTAAGTGGCTGGTGAAGAGTCACTGTTGTGGTTGAAAAACTAATGGAATTTCTCTTATGCTGCAAATTCCAGGAGGATATTGAAATAACCCATCTAATAATTGTTGAAATTCTCAATATTGTTGAGTGTGTTGGAACTTTTCCACCTTCTCCTTTGGATTTTTGTTGGTAGGAGAAGACTTTATCTCCAGAATCAAACATAAAGTTCTCTGCTTGGCATTCAAAGACCTCACAACCTCGAACCTTCTTACATTTCCTGTTTTCTTATACTTTCTTACCCCAACATATTCTATAATGTAGCTACACTGACCGACTTTCTAGCACACATAACACTATAAGTTGTCTTCATGCCTGTCTCCTACAGTTCTTCTATACCCTTGGGATATTCTTTACTCTTACCTTTTCCTTTGAATTTCCTTGACTTCCTCTAAGTTTCATTTCAAATTTTACCTTCTTCAGGGAGCCTTTACTAGTCCTCCAAACTACTAATACCTCCCCCTCAGCAATTATCTTCTATTTATTCTGTATATATCTTGATTTTAATTAGGTATTTACATGTTGTCTTCCCTACTCAAATTGTGATTTTATTGAGAGTAGGGACTATTATTAACTTTCTTTGTATCCCCAGCACTTAATACAATGCCTATCACAAAGTGAGTGCTTATTAACTGACTGACTGATATCTGGAGAAGATGACAAAGAAGATGTTATGTTCTGTTTTTCTATAAGATATAATTATTTAGGGAATTTCTTGGATAGTATAAGTTCAGGATAAAAGTAAAATAACTATTCAGTGTTCTCATAGAGCATTTCATATTTGATGTTTTAAGTATCATTCTTCAGAGAGTGAGACTATTACATCATGCTTTAAATACTTTTTCATTGAGTGTGTATTTGTCTTTTGAGTTGTTTTTGAAGGATATAGGTTACTTAAGGGATTGGTAAGGTCACATGAAGGTTTTTTAGAGATGGACTATGTTTTTAGGTAGCAGAGAAGGAGCCTAAAGCTAAAGGAAAAAAATTAAAAAACTAGGACTAAAGAATATGAGATCACATACATATCTATTTATTTTTGTCTTTCTAAGTAGGACTTCATTAATCTCTTTTAGAAAGATAAGCCTAAACTTACACATGTACATGTAATGGAAGATAATTAGGGGAATGCCTCTCTTACTATCTTCAAAACCCTGGACTATATCTGAAAAGATGTGCTCTGGCTTAGTGCTGAAAGACTTTCAATTTGGGATGAAAGCTCCTCGTGCATTAATACTTTTGAATGGCAAAACAATACTCTTATTCATCTATAATAAAGGTGGAGTGCATAGACAGAACAACCAGAGACCTCTGATTGCACATGTCCCTTTGCTAGAATCCCTACTCCCCACCCCATACACACACATCAGAAAGGACAATAGCACATGGTTAAGTCCAGAGGAAATGACTCAGTCCAGCAAATTAATGCCAGTTACATATAGATTCTTCAGATTTGGTATCAAGGAAACTTTAGGTGACTTGCTTGAGAGCATGGAAACTTTGGATGGTTTTGCCAAGATTAGAGATTTTGGAAGACTTTGTCATAAATAGAATTTTTGGTAGACTCTGAGAAAAGTTTGGTTTATTTGTAGTTGCAGTGTTGTTTAAAGAAGAAATTTTAATCCAAGTTTTGGAGATACAGGTAGGAAAGACAGAGAGAAGAGAAAAATATCCAAGCAGAGGATTCTGAACTAACCTCAACCCTTCACTATACCCCTAGAATCATGATAGGCAGATACAGCCAACCTTATTCTGAGAGAATGAGGATAGAATGCTTCCATAAGTAATTCTATTGAAACACTCAGTATGCTCCTGGTAGCTCTGGGTCAAAATGAGAAACTTCTTCAGTTCCTGTGACTTTCAAAATAAACTGCATAGGATTTCAAAACTCTCCACTGGAGGAATAAGAAGAAATAGCAGTAAGAACGAGGTTGTATGCTGTCTTAAAAGAAAAAAAGTACATTTAATTCATCTATCTAAAGAGAGGTAAAGATCAAGACTCCATATCTTATAGCAGAAAAAAAAAGAAAAAAAAAACTCATAGCATATAGAAATCACTAGTCCCTTTGTTTGCTATTGCTTACGTTTATATTCGGTACATTGGACCATCTCTAGTTTATGGTCTTTCTAGTTAATAATAGTCTTTATTTAGTAGTGCAATCCTTGGCAGTAGTCATTCTCCTTGGAAAGAAAGCTAATGTAATACTCACTGAGTTTTCAGCAGCAGCTGGAAACAATCAATAGGTCATAAATAAACCTACCACCACATAGGAAAGACAATGAGATTATATATACTCCTACCACCTCCAATTACAGTAAGAGCAACAATTATAAGGCTGTACTCCTACAGCCACCCTAGGGAGAAAATGAGAGAAAAATGTACCATTAGCTTAATGAAGAGAGATCAGCAGAGCGACATACACATTTTCTCACTATTAGTTCCCACAGTGTGCCACCAGCACACAAGGGAAGCAAGAGTTGCAGAGTAACAATTAAACTTTCTGACAATTAGTTCCTACAATGTAAATTCCTTGAACTCAAAGTGTTCAAAATTCAAAGATTTCAAAGAATCTCATTTATACTTTCTTAGCATTTGCCTGTAAAATCTGAGGAAACTCTTTTCTTATGAAAAATTGAGGGAGCCAAAGTTAATTTAATTTTAATTTTATAAATAATTTATACAACATCTTTACAGACATAAAATAGTTGCATATATCATTTGAATTTCATGGTTAGCAAGAGTGATGAAGCATGCATATCAAAGTTAAAAACAATTAAAAAGATGGAAAAATCTACAGGGTGATATTCATATAATAGCCCAATCAGGAGAAGATGTGAATTAATTTGAGTAATTTTGCAGAATTCAGCCTTCATGAAATCTCTGGTATAAAAATAACATGAAAATGAGAGAGAAATATGGGTAATGGCTGCAGATGTGTAAATGAGAACATCAAAAAAAAATAAAAGAAAAGTTAATTGTGGGTAATGATAAGGGTGATGGGGTCAGGGAAGGGTGAACTCAATGAATCTAGTGAACAGATAATGAAACATACTTCCTTTTTCCTGGAAGATATGTGGAACTCCGGGAACGGATTGTTGTCAAAAATAGTCAATTTACTGGCAAGGAAGAATTTAGAAAGTTTATAAAGTGTTATTCCCTTTCAATTCCAGTACCTACTAAAATCAATAAAGACTTAAGAATTCAGGAAGGTGTTCCCTGAAGGGAGTAGGAACTCTTACATAATTCCCCTTTCAGCTGAGCTTGTTATGTTTCATGAAGTCAAAACTTCTCTCCCCATTTTACACCAGAATTGGGAGGATATGACTGAGTTATAAATGATGAAAAATGATTAGTTGATTGTGAACTAATTAGAGGTGTCAAACACAGTGGTCCATTACTGCAGTATGCCCCTATCCAGATTAAGTGTAATGGGGAAATATTTAACAAAATAAATAAAAATATAATAGATCATACATAATGTTAATATATGAATTTCTGAGTCAATGATCCTTACACATGCTTAAGTGACCCTAATTCTATTTGAATTTGATATTACTGAGCTGCAACATTGGAAGGAATAACAATATCAATAACATCACAGATCTATCAAATGCAATCCTTAAGTAAATCTTCATTTTATGATGTCAACACTATAAATGTTTTCCTTCTGGACTATAAGGTTATTATAGAGTTTCTTTCTATAGTCTTCTGACTAGTTTGACCTCATCTCATTTTCTAGTAGGCTTTTTCCATTTTTTCCCCTAATATTTTAATGAGCAGGTTCATGGAGAATTTTTTTAAAGTTTGTTCAATTGTGTTAATTTACTAAATCACAGACACTTTTAACGATGGACTTTAGCTGTAACTGAAGGAAAACTCTATCAAACAGCTTTTTCAAGAAGTGTTGCTGGGCCAACATCTCACAGTATATACCAAGATTAGATCAAAATGTATACATGATTTACATATAAAGGGTGAAACCATAAGCAAATAGTGCAAAGAATAGTTTACCTTTCAAATGTATGAAGAAGGAAGGAATTTATGATTAAACGAGATAGAAAATATGAAATTCAAAATTGTTAATTTTGATTACATTAAATTTAAAAGGTCTTGCACAAATAGTCAATGCAAATATATATATATATATATATATGTGTGTGTGTGTGTATGTATGTATGGAGAGAGAGAGAGAGAGAGAGAGAGAGAGAGAGAGAGAGAGAGAGAACTGTCAAATTTATAAAAATACAAAGTATTCCCAATTGATAAGTGGTCAAAGGATATGAATGGGGAAGTTTGCAGATTAATAAATTATTATTTTTTTTTTTTGCTTTTTTTTTGCTGAGGCAATTGAGGTTAAGTGACTTGCCCAGGGTCACACAGCTAGGGAATGTTAAGTGTCTGAGACCAGATTTGAACCCAGGTCCTCCTGACTTCAGGGCTGATGCTCTATCCACTGTGCCACCTAGCTGCCCCTCAGATTAATAAATTAAAGTTATCTATAATCATACAAAAATGCGCAATCACTTTTAATTAGAGAAATAGAAATTAAAACAACTCTGAGGTACCTCTTTATACATATCAGATTGGCTAATATGACAGAAAAGGAAAATGATAAATGCTGGGGAAGGTATGGAAAAATTGTGACACTAGTGTATTGTTGGGGTGGAGCTATGAATTGATCCAATCACTCTGGAGAACAATTTGGAAGTATGTCCAAAGGACTATAAAATTGTGCATACCCTTTAATCCAACAATATCATTACTAGGTCCATATTCCAAAGAGATCTTTAAAAAATGGAAAAGGACCTACATATACAAAAATACTTATAACAGCTCTTTTTTTTTGGTGGCAAAGAATTGGAAATTGAGGGGAAATCCATCAGTTGGGGAATGGCTAAACAAGTTATCATATATGAATGTAATGGAATACTATTAATGAGAAATTATGAGCAGGTGGGTTTTAGGAAAAATCTAGAAAGACTTATATGAATTGATATCAAGAGAAGTGAGCAGAACTAGGAGAACATTGTACATAATAACAGCAACATTGTGCAGTGGTCAACTATGATAGATAAAGCTATTCTCAGCAATACAATGATCCAAGACAATTCTAAAAGACTCATAATGGAAAATACTATTCACATTCAGAGAAGGAACTATGGAATCTGAATACAGCTTGAATTATACATATTTTTTCACTTTTAGTTATTTTTTGTTGTGGCTTTTCTCTTTTGTTCTGTTTCTTCTTTCACAACCTGATTAATGTAGATATATTTATATGATTACACATGTATAACCTTTATCAAATTGCTTGCTGTCTTGGGGAGGGAGGTGAGAGAGAAGGAGGCAGAAAAAATTTGAAACTCAAAATCTTATAAAAAATAAATGTTCAAAATTATTTTACATGTAATTGGAAAAAATTAAATAGTATTTATTTAAAAATAGAAAAAATGTTTCTGGGAAACTATGTAAACTTCATGATAGTAGGGAACAATGATTTAATTATTTTTCCATCTCCCTCTGCACCTATGATGTGTACATCATAAAACTTTAATGGACAATTGTTGAATAAATAAACCTTTTTTTCAAATTTTTAATCTATGGTTAAGTGAATAAACATTTTGCAAATGTGGTTAAGCTTTATAGTTTAAGATTAAGAACTGGAAGGATCTTAGAGGTCCTCCTCTTCATTTTGCAGATAAAGAACTCTAAGGCCAGAGAAGTAAAATCATTTCCCATGGTCCCTAAGCTAGCATGTATATTATGTGATATTTCCTTAGAGAATCTTCTGTTATATTTTATTTTGGATTACAGAAATTATGGAAATTATGGGTTTTCCCCTGCATATATTTGAATTTTGTGGGAAGATTTTTTAAATTGAGTTTCTTTGCTTTCCTATGTCCAAATTACATTGAAGTATTTCCAAGGGCACAGAGTAGTTTTTGGAAGTTATAAAAATGAGATAAAATAGGGAGACTATGAGATTTAAAGTAAAGCATAGAAAGGGAAGACAAGGGTGCTTCATTTAAAAATCAATATTTTGCTGAGAACCAGCCCTGCAGACAATTTCTTCCACTCTAATAATCAGTAACTTTATTGGTGAGATATGAAAATAAATTGTTTGAGAATGATAAAATGCTAGAAAGCCTTTGCTTTATAAATGTGACAAATATTTGACAACTTGCAACTCTTTAAAGAAGGCAATCAATAGGATCATAGATAATTCAAAGATAACATTTAGTATTATGAAATGTCCTCTTGTCTCTCCTGCTCACTTAGTAAAAATGTGATGAACATAAAAGGTGACCTTTTGTACTAGCAGATATAATTCAGCATTTTCTGGAAATTACACAATAAAAGCAAAAACAAAACTATAATTTAAGACATGACTGCCATGTAAAATGAAGAAGTAAATGGCAAACCTCTCCAGTGTCTTTGCCAAAAAAATTCACAGAAACTCTGATAAGACTGAAAAAATGACAATAACTTTAAAACATTTAGAAATTAAGGAAGTGCAAAAATTTAAAAATCAAAGAAGTGCGTAAGTAATTTTGGGCACATCCAAGTTTTTCTTTGGTCTATTAGGTGGTTACCATTATTCTAATGCTCTAGGCCTCAATAATATTGCATGACAGTGAGGAGTTTTGCTTTTAATCCAGTTTAGAGATAAGAAATTATTATTATAATTATTATGCTATTATTATAGGTTAAATTCACATTTAGTTGAGGTTTCTGTGCAATATACAATATTATTTTACCTACTGTGTGTTCAAAATAGTCTTGTCACAGCAACAGCATGACAACATAAAAAGCCTTATAACAAATAGGTAAAAACATGTCTTTTGTGAATTAAAAGGGGGTAATTATTTCAGCTCACTACATTTGTAGGTGAATAGCTAAAAATCAAAATCAAAATGTTAGAAAATATTGAACACTGATGATAATAACTACAATATTATACTAAGAATGACACTCTGGGTTAATAAGATACCTAAAAGCTTCCTTCATATCAAATCCAAATTGAGAATTGGTCTTTATTATTCATCTCTGCCTTAAGTGGTGCTATATTTTGATTTTATACTAAATAGTATTGTCATTTGCAGGCCAAAACTGAGTTAAGTATAGTGAAAAAGACTCCCAAGATATGATTATTAATAATTTTTAATATAGTGTAGATAGCAAAATTCAGATTACTTTTTTTTAAATTTTATTTTATTTGCAAAACATATGTATGGGTAATTCTTCAACATTAACCCTTACGTAGCTTTCTGTTACAAATTTTCCCCCCAACTCCCCACCCTCCCCTAGATGGCAGAATATCCACTACATGTTAATTATGTTAAAATACTTGACAGATCGAATATATGTATACATATTTCCACACATCATTGCTATGCAAGAAAAATCATATCTACACAAAAGACATATCAGATAAAGGAAACACAATGTAAGCAAACATCAATCGAGAGTATGAGAATGTTATGTTGTGGTCCACATTTCACATCCCTCTCTCTGGGAGTATATGGCTTCCTTCAGTGAACAATTGAAAGTGGTTTGAAACATTTCATTGTTGAAGAGAGCCATGTCCATCAAAACTGATCATCATGTAGTCTTGTTGTTGCTGTATATAATGATCTCCTGGTTCTGCTCGTTTCACTCAGCATCAGTTCATATAAGTCTCTCCAGGCCTCTCTGAAATTGTCCTGCTGGTCGTTTCTTATAGAACAATAATATTCCATAACATTCATATACCATAATTTATTCAGCCATTCTCCAACTGATGGGCATCCATTCAGTTTCCAGTTTCTAGCCACTACAAAAAGAGCTGCCACAAACATTCTTGCACATGTGGGGCCTTTCCCTCCTTTAAAATCTCTTTGGGATGTAAGCCCAATAGAAACACTGCTGGGTCAAATGGTATGCACAGTTTGATAACTTTCTGAGCATAGCTCCAAATTGCTCTCCAGAATGGCTGGATCCATTCACAGCTCCACCAACAATGTATTAGTGTCCCAGTTTTCCCACATCCCCTCCAACATTCATCATTAACTTTTCCTGTCATTTTAGCCAATCTGACAGGTGTGTAGTGGTACCTCAGGGTTGTTTTAATTTGCATTTCTCTGATCAATAGTGATTTGGAGCACCTTTTCATATGACTACAAATAGTTTTAATTTCATCCTCTGAAAATTGTCTGTTCATATCCTTTGACCATTTATTGATTGGAGAATGGCTTGAATTCTTATAAATATGAGACAATTCTCTATATATTTTAGAGATGAGAACTTTATCAGAACCATTAAATGTAAAGATGATTTCCCAATTTATTGCTTCCCTCCTAATCCTGACTGCATTGGTTTTGTTTGTACAAAAAACCTTTTTAACTTAATATAGTCAAAGCTATCTATCTGGTGTTCAATTAAGAGATCCAGTTCTTCTTTGGACATAAATTTATTCCATCTCCATAGGTCTGAGAGGTAAACTATATTACGTTCCTCTAATTTACTTATAATATCACTCTTTATATCCAGGTCATGAACCCATTTAGATCTTATCTTGGTATGTGGTGTTAGATGTGGGTCAAGCCCTAATTTCTTCCACACTAGTTTCCAATTTTCCCAGCAGTTTTTGTGGAACAGTGAGTACTTATCCCAGAAGCTGGGGTTTTGGGGTTTATCAAAGACTAAATTGCTATAGTTATTGCAAAATTCAGATTACTTGTTGAAACAGTTTGACATAATGAAATGAGTATTGGAATTAAAAAAAAACAATAGCCAAAAACTCTTGGGTTTGAATTCTAGCTCTGCCCTTTTTACTACTTATATGGGCCCTGAGAAAATAATTTTATCTAGGTAATTAGACTAGATATCTCTTAAAATTGGTTCTAACTCATAATCTACAAACTCACTTTGGCATTTAGTACTGAATAGCTAAACACAGGTAGAACATTGCTGAGATTCCTATACTTTTGTTAAATCTTTGTGTATCTTATCCCTAGTGTCACATCCTTAATGTCTACCCAGGGAAAAAGAAAACATAACAGGAAAATTCTAGGTCAATATCATTAATCATTGGCTCAAAATTTTTTAAAAAAAATTCTATCAAACAGATTACAATGATTTCTCATTATTGTCAAGTGGGATTGATGTTAGGGATAAAAGGATAGCTCAACATGAGGAAAATATTCAACATAACTACTCATATTAAATGATCATCCAGATCACATGATCATCTCAGCAGTTGCAGAAAAAGCCTTTGACAAAGTATAATACTCTTGTGTTTAAAAAAAAACACCTTACATAATATAGGTATATAGGTATATCTAGGTTGAAAACTAATTTATCTGGAAAGGAATCACTTAGATGACAGTCATTCCTAAAAATCTGAATAAAGTTGGGGAAGAGTCCTTATCCAGACTTCCTGGCAGAATGGGACAGCCATTTGGAAGCTTCTAAAGAGACTTTATCCCTAGTGCATGATGGTATAGTGCACTACTGGTATAACCCTAGTTATGGGATTCTCAGAGGTGAGGTTCTTTCTGGTGGACCAGGGAACACTGAGTGTGTGCCAATTTAGAGTAAGTCTTGTTATCTATTCTCTCTCTTAAACAAGTTGTATATAAAACCTCTCAGTTGTCTTACTACAGATGACTTTGATCCAAAGTGAAGAGCAATGACCATACAAGAAATGGCATTGCCTCCATCATAGCCCTGATTTTCCTGACACTGCTTCTTTTATCACTTTATAGAGGAAAATTTATTATGAACAAGGTTTATCATTACTTACTTTATTAAGTTCCTTCCAAAGTGGGGAGGTAGAATCTGGAATTTGTGGTCTTCATTCTCAACATATTCAGTCATCTTGTATTACTGCATTTTCCCAGAAGACTGAAGAAATTCATTTCTCTGTCTTGTCCCCTCTCCTTTATCTTCCAAACTAAGTTCCTTTCTGGTTACTGCCTATGCCAGGTTTCTTTTATTCCTGAATTCATATATGAATTGTTTCATAATAGTGCTAAAGTCATTTTAGTAATCAAAGATCGTCTAGAAGACTTTTAAGACTTTTCTACCAATGGATGGGATATTGTAGGAGCTGTGTTTATTCCATCTAGGCTTGGCTTTTGTAACATTTACTAAGTTACATAGCTTAAACTAGTTTTCACCTCAAAATGAAATGAAATTGTCTGGAAACACCAATGCTTCAGGGGACTACAGTTTGAGCCATCGGTGTAACTTCCCAATTTCCTAAACATAAAAAACCTAGCTTATAAGAAGAATGGGCTCTTTGGGATTAATGTCCTCCCTAATGCCATATGAATCAATGTTTTCTTCATTTGGAGCATGCTGCCATGGTAAATGCAGTCATGATGGGATACATCTATCTATATCAATACTGTATCATTGTATAGTATCTTCTTTTTGCTTTTAGATGGGACACATTTATGTATATGTAAATTTCATTCCAATTCTAAACCTGATCTACCAGTATGAGTTAGGTCTAGCCCAAAACACAAAGCTTTTTTTTAAATTTTTTTTTATTATTAATACTTTTTATTTGCAAAACATATGTATGGGTAATTCTTCAACATTAACCCTTACAAAGCTTTCTGTTACAAATTTTTCCCCTCTACTCCCCACCCCTCCCCTAGATGTTAGGAAATCCACTACAAAACACAAGCTTTTGATGATTCTCTGTAACATATAATACTAGCTTTTAATTTTAGATATAAAATCTTTATCATATTAAAAATCTCCCCATTCTTGTATTTTGTACAGTTTTTTTAATCATAAAGAAGTATTGACCTTAGTTAAATTTTTTAATGTATTTATTGATATAATTTTATGGGTTTTGGATAATTTTGTTTCAATGTATTTTCCTAATATTGCTTTCCTAATATTGAACTTATATCTTGAAATAAATTCAATGTAATTATATCTTTGAAATAAATTCAATGAAATGAAATCTTTTTTTGGTAAATTTCTGAATCTTCATGCCAGATTGGCATAGCTAATTGTGTGAATCAGTATTCATTAATTATATTGGTCAATACTTCATTGGTCTACCTTTCCTTGCTTTATGTTTTAGAACTGAATTTATCTTATAAAAGGAATTCACATGAATTTTTAAAATTAATTTTTGAAGATAATTTGTATAGTACAGATATTAATTACAATATTAATTTTTTAAAATTATAAATGTAAACTCCTATAGAGCTCACCCTATCTTTTTTCTTGCTTTATTTATATTCCCAGTACTTAGGACAGTGTGTGGCATATATAATAAATATTTGACAAATGTTTTCTGAATTGATTTGATATCATAGAAAGGCGTCCTATCTTGTATGACACTGACTGTGGTTCCATGGTATTGCCTTCTTTCTGGATGCTTGTGGCATTATTTTTTATTTTATTTCATTTTTGTTTAACATGGGAACTTTAAATTTTGGCCATAACCTGTTGAGTTCTTTTTTTTTTAAATTAATTTATTTATTTTTATAAAAGGGGATTGGTGGATTCTTGTTATTTTACTCCATCCTCTAGTTCTAATAAATCACGGCAATTTTTAGTTATAATTCCTTGAAATATGGTGATCTGGATTTTTTTTTTTTTTTGAGACCAGATCTCTTTAACTCACCAAGACTGGAGATTCAGTAATCATTATGGACTTAATTCTAAAACTAATTGGCTTGAAAGCTTTCATCTATTTATCTATCATTCTGACCTGGGTTTTATCTATTAGTTCTATGTTTTGTTCCAATTTATAGATTTCTCTTCAAATTTTCAAGATTTCTTTTTTTGTGATTTTATATATTTCTTTATTTTTAATTTTTTACATATTCATTTATAGCCTTTTTTCAATATTGTGTTAAAACATATTCTCAGGAATATGATTTTTTCTTCTGAGAACTGCTTTAGCAGAGGCCTACAAATTTTGGTATGTTGTTTCATCATTATCACTCACATAGCTATTAAATATTTTTATGATTTTATCTTTGATCTATTCATTTTCAGAATGTTCTCATAAAATCTCCATTTAAGTTTGTGCCTTTTGTTTGCTTTTTTTGTGCTATCTGTATCAGGTTTTTTCCCTTTTTCTTTTACTTCTACTTGATGTTATGGTCTGAAATAGACCATAACTTTTTTTTTGTTCTATTTCATGTTCCAATTCAGACAATAGCAAAGATTTTTGACTGCTGAATTTTCCCATACTTCATTTAATTCTATATTCTTCCTTATTGTTTACCTGTTTTGAGAGATAGCTAAAATCTCTTGCTATTAGTTATGTTTTACAAGACTATCTAATTTTCCTCTGATTTTTGATGTTATGCCCATTATATATTACACACATATTTTTACACTGTTATTGATTCATTGTCTATGGTTACTTTAAACACAGAAAAATTTCCTTATGTCTATTAATATTGGGCATTTTTTTCTTTGATAGGATAACTCCTATTCTTTGGGATTCATTATATATATATGCATACAGCAAATTCTGAAGATAAATTTTTGATGAAACTCCCAGTTTTATTTTTTTTTCTATAGATGTGTTTAACCCTTTAACTGTGATCTTCAAAAGTAGACTAATATTTCTCATTGATGATCCAATGCTACTATAATATAGCATGAAAATTAATCATTTTAAATTAAAACATAATCTTCTGAATTTTAAAACATTCACTGGAACATATTTGAAAGAATTAGTTTCCTTGCCTGATACCCAATTCAGTTAAATTGATAATAGATAGTATAATTAGGAGTTCATCTTATAACTGCTTCTCATATCAGTAAGTTTTACATGAAACAGGTTAGTTGCAAAATAATGGAAAGAGACTTATAGAGGTTAATGTAAAATAATGGAAAGAGACTTATAGAGGTTAATTGTACTATATTAGTAATATTTAATGATATCAGCATCTGTTTACTGTTTCTACAGATAAATTACATTTTCATTAATTCCCACTTTCAGCTGAAAAATATTCAATGCATTTTTTAACCTGCCTCGTGTGCACTTTTAGCCATCTCTATTCCCCCCTCCCATAATGATGAACCATCAAACTTTTACAAAACCTCTGAGTCCACATATTTCTACTTATTAAAGCCTCCTTTCAAATACATTCTGCTAATCTTTTCTTCAGTCTAGCAATGAACTTCAAATAAAGAATAGAGGGACTAACCTTAATTTTTGTAAGCTAAAGCTATAATTAAAAGTATAGGTTGTATTATAAACCTGGCTTCTCATCCTATTAGCTGGGTGGTAACTCCTCTACTGTATATTTAAACATATTCTATTCTATATTATAATTATTGGCATATATAAATTGTGGTACACTTTGAAGACTTGAACACACAACTTTTGACTCTAAGACCATTGTTCTTCCAAATTGGAAGTCACAAGTTGTGTGTTAAAGTCCTCATTCAGATATTTACTGGGTATGTGACTTTGGCTAAGTTAATTAATTTCTTTGCTTCAGTTTCTTTATCTGCTAAGTAAGAACAATGATACTTGTACCACATACCATACCATATATTATGAGGAAGGCATTTTATAGAATTTAACATGGAACATAAATGTTATTTTTTCTTCTATCATAGTAAACATTTCCATTTCCAGATCCCCAAACCTAGCATAATACTTTGTGTATAGTATTTAATAAATGGTAATGGAATTGCATTAAATTTGGCCTTTTTAGACTTTACTTTCTAAATCTGTAAAATGAAAGGATTGGTCTATGTGACTATAAGTGTCTGTTTAACTCTAATATTCTATTACATTTGAATGTGCTCTTAAGAAACGCCTTCCCATGAAACAGAATGATTTTAAAAAAGCTTTAATTTTTTTTTTTTTTACTTTGTGGTATTGGACATCTGGAAATCCTTTCCAAGTGAAAAAGACTATCAATGAAAGTTATAAAAATGATGGAGCCAATCTAACAACAATGAAGGGTCACTTTAGGTTGAACTAGACATGTGTGATGAATGGACAATAATAGTATACCTACATAGCTGTTGTATAGTGACCTGAAGTGGGGTAACCAAAAGGAGGCAGAGCAGGAGAAATGCTGTAAGGATTCACTGAAGCATAACCTCAAGCAATGCGGCATAACTGTGGATGTCTGGGAAAGAATGTAGCCAACAAACCAGGCAGTTGCAGCCATAATGAACTGAGCCAAGACTTTAGGTTCACAATAAGCTTGAGAGACAGTGTCACAATAGTGCTCTTCAAATAGTACTATAGATGCTAATCAAAGGACACATTTCACATGTGCTGAGTATGGAAAGAAACCTTGGTCCCACATATGCTCGTCATAATTGCTAAAAACTTAACTAGTTTGAAGTGAAACCTCATTCTAAAATACAAAATCTTTTTTTTAGAAATTTAAACTTATTTCTATTTTATTACTTTCAGGTACTGTAATTAATTAGAATTATTGATAACAAAGCCTTATCTAATAGATTTCTTTAGAACTATTTTAAATATATTTGTAATCTATATGTCAAATGATTGTAAATGATTCTAAACTGCTTTTGTGTTCCTTTAAATAATTTAAGCATTCTGCCATTTTAAAAATATTTTTAATATGTTCATCAACCCTAAACTTTATATGTGGTACAAACTTTCCAGCCCTATCACCTAATACATATAAGTTCTAAATTTGGCAGTAGGAAGTAGGAATGTGTGTAGAGATGTACATATTTAGATATTTGTAGAGATGAGATATAGCCCAATATAGAGGACAGGGTGCCAACCTAGAAGTCATAAAGACCCAAGTTCAAATACTGCCTCTGACAGTTTTGGCTATGTGACCCTGAGAAAGAAATTAACCTCTCAGTTTCCCAGATAAATCTCTAATATTATATGAATTACAGAATAAGTGCAGACCTGCATTTATTGATTTAGAAATTAAATAAGCCAGAATTATTTTCTGTGATTTTTTGATATATTCAAACCTTCATATTTGGAGAAAACCAAAACACCTTTTCAGATTCTATTTTGTCCCCCCTCCCCTCTCTCTGTTTTTCTTTGATTCTCTCTCTTCTATTGTTGCCTCTTCTCTCCGTGTCTCTGTGTCTGTCTCTCTTTTTGTCTGTCTCTTTTTCCTCCTTACTCCAAACCCTAACACATATGTAGGATCTGACCCTTTGTTACTTATCCAGTCAACATACTTTTATTTCCTTCATATTTTTTGATTTAGTCATGATTTGCCTGTTTTTCTTCACCCGTGATCCTTTATCTCCCATTTATTTTGCCCTCTCATGTCATCAATGAATGAGAGTCCAATCCTTTGATCATGTATATTATGTCCTGACTGCTTCCAATTCTTGCATAAATTGTGACTCTATTTCCAGATATGTGTCATGGAGGGTTCTTCTCTCCTATTTCAGAGCACCCACAGGTATTTGCTGGTTTTTGCCAGCTTGCTCTATGGGGGAGGAGGGAAGCCTTTTAATTATCTGTTTAGCCACAATTCCATGCACATGCATTGCTTCTTCCCTGTGCTTTCAAGTGAGGAGAATTGCGTGAGCAGCAAGGGCAGGAGCAGAAGCAGGTCCTTCTATCTTCCACCTGGCTGTCATATGTCTGTGAACAAATGAAAACTTTGAGATGGAAGCACTCAAGAAATCAGTGAGACTGGGAAGTCTAAACTTTTACAACCATTGTCCCAGAACTGGTAGCAGTGGTAGCCAAATCTACTTTACTCCTGAGAAGTGATCCTGATCAAGATCAAGCCCATCAGTGAATCCACCAGGTAGCTGAGCCAGCTCAGTGAAGGATTCACCAATTGGTGGAGAAGTGAATTTGATACAGACTCTGAAAAGAGAGAAAAGAATTCCCAGAGGATGAAGTGCCCTCCCCACCCTGACTGGGGAAAGAGCTATTTTTTATCAACCGCTTTGAGTTCACTCTCTCTGGGCTCTACCTGTGTACAGAGCAGATAATGGAAGAATTTCTCTCTATAAAAACTGATATCAAATGGCCAATATCAAACTGGGGAGATCTACATTGGCTAATATATATTGGGGGAGTATTCCATATAGGGACTTGTAAGACTTCTAGAAACTCCATTCCACTAAGATCCTAACATTTTTGTGCACTTGGAGAGAAGTGGATAAACATGTCCATAAAGGAGCAGACAATCTTGTTCTTTATTAATAAAAATAAAATTCTTAGATAACTGGATTTATTCACATTTTTTATTTGTCTTATGATAGAACACGAGCCCAAGAATCAAAAGGACCTGAGTTCAAATTTCGCCTTTGACACTTAGTAGCTGTGTGACTCTGGGCAAGTCACTTAACCTGGTTTGCCTCAGTTTCCTCATCTGTAAAATGAGCTGGAGAAAGAAATGGCAAGCCATTCCAGTATAGTTGTTAAGAAAATCCCAAATGGGGTCACAGAGGATTGGATCCGACTGAAATAACTCAGATTAGCTTAATTGATGACTTGTTTTAAATCCTGATTCTTCCACTTATGTCCCATCTAATTCTGGTAAGGTCTTTTTGTTTTTCTGGGTCTCAGTCTTTTTATTTGTAAAATGAGGGACTTAGATTAGATAACTTTTTAAGGTCCTTTCCAGCTCTACAATTTGAAGATTTATATCAGTTAGTTTCCCCAGATATGCTAAGAAATGTGGACTAATACCATTTATAAAAGCTATATTTTTATAGACCATCTTCTTACCAGAAATGAATTACAAAAGTTTTTAAGACAATGGTACTCAATGAATATGCACAAATAGTATGTCCCCAAATTTTGAATGTTACATAATTTGAGATAAAAAAATTATATAATTTTAATATGTAACTAATTCTGACATTACATTTTGATACATTATGTAATATATATTTATAATTATACATGACATATAATATATTTTAATATAAAATGCTGAATTATTCAATCACAAAATTAACAGATCTTGTTTATTATAAGTAAACACTAACCTCAAAGTGAATCAGACTTTGAACTCACAAAGAATTCACAAAAAAAGGCTGCATTTATTGAAGAGACATTGCAATGGTGAAGGACTCCAGACTTTCCCATAGTGTTGCTAACTTAAATATTCCATATAACAAAATTCTACATATTAAATCATATTGGGCCTCAAGCTTACAAAAAAAAAAAAGAAAAATATTAGAGTACAATTGGTTTAGGATCTCTAATTTCTTATTTGACTAAATTTTGACCACTTAATAAATGCAAAGGCACTATTAGTAGTCCAGAGGTGCAGGGTAATTAAAAATATATTTCATTAGAACTTCAATCGTACTACAGTACTTTCATATCCTTCATCTCAACTTTGTCCCATCTCCCCAAAGAAGTAGCTACATTGTCATGTTAGAATAATGAAATGTGCTCTCCAGAGTGACAAGACAGGTATCATTGCACCCATTTTACAGATGAATAGACTACAGCTAACTAGAGTACTGTTCTTTTATTATTATTATTCTGTTATTATCTCCATTTTTACAGCTGAAGAAACTGAGGTAAACAGTAGTTAAGTGACTTGCCTAGGGTCACATAGCTAGTAAGTGTATAAATCTAGGTAGAAACATAGCAATAGAGAAGTGCTTTTTACAAGTGGACAGTCTGTAAAATGTATACTTACAGAGCATTTGACGCAAGATAAAGCAACCAACAAGTTTTATTGGACTAATCTATTTAGAAAAAAAAAAAAAAGGTATATTTTAACCCTTCTGAAATCTCATACATCACTAACCAATATCAGTCAATAAACATTAAACACTAGTCGTGTCAGGGATTGTGCTATCATTTATTAATAAGCTTCAAATTAGCCCTTATTGATGAGTGCCTTCTCTATACCTCTCTACCCCCGAATTTTAGATTGCTATTTGAATTTCTTCTAACAGTAACATTTATTAAAACCTTTTAAATGATCATACCCCTATACAAATTTGCACAACTGCAGCTAGGCTTCAAAAAGCAGTTTCAAGTAATTCTAGCTACTGAAGAAGAAATTCTTTTGACATGCTATCAGCAGATATTTCTCCATAGTACATTTTGTGTATTTGATACATATCAACTTTAAGCAACATTCACACATATTTTCATCTTAAGTCTGATGAATAATTTTCAATTATTTCCTTTGTGTTTATTTCAGTTCCCATAATGAAAGCTATGTAAAGCACTTGGAAGGAATTTTCATTTGAATCTTGTTTTTTTGGAAAAGATTTTTTAAGCTAAAGAATTTTTTTTTCTCATTGAAAACACATTTCCAAATGCTAAAATCCTTTCAAAATGAAATTTAAAAATAAGTCTTGATGATTTTAGTTATTAAAAGCAAGAACACATTGAGTTACATTTAGTTTTATAAACCAATGTTGTATGTGAGTCATTTTGATCAATGCTGCACTGGATTGTAGTCTGAAGAACAGTAAATTCACTTGAGACAGCAGCTAATATTCTTTGAACACTTGAATAAATAGATGTAAATGTTAGCTTTAACATTCTTTGTTAATGTTTTTTTTCCTGAAACTTCTGACTGAGCAATAGCAAACTGAGTAGCAACATCACAGTGCTAAAAGAATTTTTCAACAGCAATTTGCTTGTTCTAATTTGCTTTTCAAGGTTGGTGATCAGGATCATTATGGAGCCTGAAAAAAGATCTATTTCTATTAATTTGGTCTAATAATTTCTCTTATTCTAGTCATATTTAGTTTCTTTGGTAATTCTCTTGGAAAAATTAATTGAATTCAAAAATGCCATCAGCAACCCACGTAGTTATGTAGTTTCAAATTAAAAACAAAACAAAAACACCTCAGAAACAGATACATTGCACCTCAACTATACCTGCTGAGGAAGTAAGGAAACATTAAAATGAACAACTGGTATTTCTAAAGACATTTTTGTTGTTTCCTTTGAAAGAGTTTCTCATTATTTGGTCCATGCAACATTACTTATGCAATCATGACTTTTTTTTAAAAATAAAAGTTGATCAAAGTTTGGTTTTGAACAGAGACAATTCTCATTTTCTTAATTGGGGACTGCATATTCTATAGGGAACAGGACTCTGGACAGTTACTTCTTATTCTAGATAAATCTCAAAATTTTACAGTATTTTGAAAAGCACTTTAAAACTTAAAATACATATCCTGCAGTAACATCCCATTTTTCTTTACATCCTCAATAATATTCAAAATTGCCCAACATTTTCTCTTACATGTGGAAAAAATGAAATATTTCTTCCTAGATCTAATTTTAAATGGTTTATTTTAGTGAGGCTTCCATTGGTTTGCAAAGCTAACTGGTGCTACAATTATTCTTACTAAATGATATACTAAACCAGAATCACCCACACAGATCTTCAGTAAAGCAATAGAGATGTCTATAAATAACCTGGACCAAACCTTCCCTTAAAATGGCAGTAACATAGTTAAGCAATTATATGGAAATAGAAATGTAGTCCGAATCTTGTCTTCAGTTGTTTTCCTTAAAACCACCAGAGGGCAGAAAAGTACTTTGCAGAAAAAAAGGGCTTCCTCCCCCCTCCCAACCCACCCCTAAGAATCATAACATTCTTATTAAATATATATTATTTTTAATGACTATTATTTAAAAATATGTCAAGCATTCCAATTCTCCAGGGGGACACTACACAAAATGGTTGGATTTCATGCAATTTTTGAAAATGGGGTTGTTTTAAATAGGTCACCCTCCAGAAAATATTCCATGACCTACATATGAAGGAAAATTCATTAAGGGGTCTTCATCTGAAGCACCTCTTCCCTAATCTGTATGTGGATATGCACTGCACATTAAAAACATGGCATAATTCAATCATGTAGATTAGACAGGGCCTACTGGTTTAGCATTTGAAAGAAAGTTAGGCATAAGAGCAATATCATTATAAGGGTAGTAATAACTGAAATACCTCTGGAAGTCTATTTCTCTTGGCTATTGCTGCTTACTGCAATTACTCACAGACATGACATTAGTGAGTAGAAACAGCTGGTGAACATTTTTTAAGCCAAGCTAAAATTGTCAGTTGATTTAATAAAATCCAAATTGTATGACTATAATAATTTGATTAGTAATGGTTTCATTTAAGAAGTTTGAAATCTCATATGGATTGGCACCCTGGCATTTTTGGCAGTTCAATTAAGGAAATGAAATCTTTAAAATATTTAGTTCCTTTACTTCTTTGAAATGACACATAATGTGGATAGTTTGTCTCATATGAATGTTCTCTTGACTTAAGTAGCCTACTGGCAAATATTGTAGTTATTTGGAGTGTTTTCAAATATACAGCAGATAGATAATAATCATTTTATAATTTAAACTCGAATACATTCTTGAAAACATTTCTTTAAAAAACCTTTTTAACATATACATGCAATTATGTATACTAACAGGTTTTTTTAAATCTTTAATTCTACAATGTCACTCAAATCATTTGCTTTTAGAAAGTATATAGTCATGCTAGTTTATTAATTAGATATTAGAGATGAATTGGTAAAATTCAATCAATTTGCCAAGTAAGAATATGCAATGAAGCAGGCACTATCTTTTGACTTTCTTTCCATCTCTACACCATTAGTAGAGTACTTAGTAAATGCTGCAAAAAAATACACAAAATAATTGCATTTCTAAATATCTAATATATTACATAGCAAACTAGCTAAATAGCATTGATAAATGATGATGAAACATGTGAAGTTTGAATATGATTAGGAATCATTAGTCAATATTTAGTCCTTAAAATTCAATTTTTAGTAACAAAAAAAAAATTCACGCGTAAAGAAGTTCAATACTCCGAAATGGAATCTAACTAAGAGTTAGGATAGTTTGCTATTTTTTGCAAAGACATTCTCTGAAAAAGTGAGAATTTTATATTGTAAACAACAAAATTGGTTATGTTTTTTAGGAAAAAATGAAATTGTTTTATACAAATTCTTCCAATATTTTGAAATATAAAGTAAGTCAGAATGTATATGAATCAAGTTTGAGCAGTCAAATTAAACATCAAAGAACTGTGTTTTAGAGAAAACTAAAGGAAAGAATTTGCGGAAGTTAGTTTACTTTTTAGAGGCATTTTGGTAATGGCATATTTTTCTTTCTAAAACTTATTGCCGTGCTTCTATGTTCAATTTATGTAATCATTCTTGATAATGGACATGTACCTTGGGGAAGACTTCCCTTTTCTTCTCCCACAAGATAAAATAAAATCCAGTAAATATTAAGGAAATTTCAAACTATAAACATTTCTTTCCAAGCAACATCTTCCAACATACCACGTGTTACAATCTGGAAGAAAAGACATGGTGCAACTTCTCCAAACAGAAGTATTTTCCTCATTTAAAGTAACAGTTCATTCCTTTGATTCTTCAGTGTTTCCACTCTTCAGATGTATTTGTAAAAACATTTTAAGTTGTATTTGGAATATCTTAAAAAAAAAAAAAAAAGAAACATACTTCCAGCAAAGAAAAATATTTATTCCAGTGAGTAAGAAATAAACTTCATTTGGTATTCAATTGACTTTCCAACTTAGTAGACAGGACTTTACAACTTCAAATACAGAAAATAAATTGCATTCTTGGCCCTTGCTTTAAAAGGTTATGAAGAATAAACGCACACCCTGGTAGTGTTCTAGTGATCTCCCTAATCTCAGTTGCACTTTGTCAGAATGAGGTAACTGGTAGTTAAGTGAAATACCCTAGATCAAAGGGGGATTAATCACCAACTGAATCCTTGCTGAATAAACCTGTCATTCAAGAAAATTATTTCCACTGAACTTAGCAGAGGATTGAAGGTATTTGCATAACAGGGACCACGTACTTCAGCCAGGTTAAAAGGTTCAGAATTCATCCCATGTTTAGCTTTTTGCCTCCTTTTCCTTTCAGCAACCCTGTACAATGGTTTCTAATCTGATAATACAGCTAACTATCTAAATGATGTCAGAACAGGAAAGTATTGCAAAGTTTGGATGAGGGATGGATCAATTTCACTTTCAGTAGTAACTCCTAAATCTGATTTGTTGGAATTTAAGATGTAATCCTTAAAAAAGTCCCTTAAACCTGAGGACTGTTTATTAACACCCTCTTTTTGACCTTTGTCTTAGAAACAACTGTTTTGTTCTGGCAGCAGTCCCTGCAGCTCTTCATGGTCATTCTACTTATCTACCTTACCACTAAAAGGTGAGATTGTATGGATGTCTATAAAGTGCTTTGAAGTCTTTAATTTAAAAAAAAATAGAAATTATAAACTTTGCTTTGAAATTTTAATATTACTTGATAACATAAGAAACCACAATCATTATAAATGGGTTTGAAATTTTAAGGCTATGTGGCATCTCTAAGAAGGGTTAGAAATAATTCTCACAAGGTTCTCTGACAATGTTGTTTACAACAGGTAAAAAAGATATTCAGATCAGATACTGAGAAACCAAAAGATACTTGAGTTGATACAATCATTAGCCCAAGGCTAAAGTATATATATTGTCTCAGAAATAAAAACAACTTTCTTTTTAGATTAAAAAAGACAAGCTAAACTATCAGTGTCATAAATATTTTTTCCTAATGGTCAATTTCTAAAAGTTTTATACCTTCCTTACCTGTTAGACATCCTGAAGAAGCTAACTACGTAGCCGCCATCAAATTTCATAATCATATTTTGACACTAAAAGTAATTTAGTTACTTCTGCATCTAGACTGGGTCCAATATGATTCAGTCTTTCATTGAACTTGTATTCATTGGAAATCCAAAGCATCTTTCAAGTTTAAAAAAATGCAGAGAATGGTTATCAAAGAAAATGAATAAAATCCATATTGAGATAATTTTTTAGAAAATGATTGAAGTTTTAACCCAAGAAAGGACTCTTAGAGCGTCTTATAGCTTAGAATAAGAACATGTCAATCACGATTAAGCTTCTAGAATCGGAATCCCTTTGAAATGCAGCTGTTTCTTCTTTAATTGTGGAAGGGACTCTAAAGAAAAGAAAGGTCCAGCCTTAAAGATGAGTAAGGAATACAAAATAGCTCAGGATTAGTTGTGGAGTTCAAAGGTCGCTAATTACACTAAGGAGTTCCCAGACACAGGGAAAACATTAAACAGGTTACCTACAAAATGGGAAATAGACTTTGTCTTCAGAAATTATCCTGAAGTGACAAGTTTCTAGACAAAATCAAAAGTATCACAGTGTACTCAGCTGATCTCAATGGAATGAAAATAGGAACTGGTTTTAGTTCTGTAGTGTTCTGAAAGATAATTGATGGTATCACATTTCCTTCATCATATTATTTCACATTCTTTATATTTCCTTCAGGTCTCTAGAATTGGTTTCAAACCAGAGAATCATGGTTTTTATTTAAAGTTTTCTAAAAAAGAGACTGATTGCATAAAAATTTCCCACTAACCAATATGAATCTCATACTTAACTCATAGTACTTTGCTAACTAATACAAAATTAGGTAAAAACCAGTAAAGTCTTCCAGAAGGTTTAATTTTTGATGTTGACACTTAGCTGATGTTATTTTGCAGAATATCTAAACAATGAAATCCTCCTACAATATAAGAGAGTTCAAACTCATTGCATGGAAAATGTTGCTTTTTAATAATCGGATAGAATCAATGACAATAATGAAGAAGTGGTTATTTCATGACTTGATGTTCCAGGCTACCCTTAAGCCATTGCTCTTCTTTGAAAAAGCTAGTAGATTTATGCATTTTTTTTTCTTATTAGAATCTTCAAAAAGCAAAGTACCACAAATATATTTGATATTAGTATTTATTTTCTAAAACAAAAATTATGTTGTTTCTGACATTTAATTTTTGAAAAGACATAATAAACATGTAAAAATACTTAAGACTTCAGAGATTTAAGCTAAAATCTTACTTAAATTAAGACATAAACATGTAAAAATACTTAAGACTTAAATTTAAACTAAAATCTTACTTAAAGAATGGATTCTGAAAAAAGACATGGAAATCAGATAAAAAGAAAAAATATGCTGTATGTAATGGAAATGTTAAAAATATTTTCTATTATCAAGCATGGTTTTTAATTTTTTTATGACTGCATTTATAACTGAATCCTTGAATGTAGTAAAAGAAAAAAAAAACACACATTCAAATTTATCTTTAAAAAATTAAGACAAAAAAGCAGGTTATCAAGCCCTTCTTACAAGGTGGGCTTTTATTGCCCTTTAATATACTCAATGTCATTCTAAAGAAAAACTTCATCAGCAAAGATGGATAGGTACACTTAAAAAGCAGTCATAGAAAACAAAGATAAACATCTTTAACTGAATTATGTGGTTTCTTGTAAGTAGGAAAGTTCTGATCGAAATCAACAATTTCACATTAAAACAATGCTATCCTTTTATGACTACATTTCCAAGGGAGCCATTATTTCTGATGTAGCTACTACTAACCTCAGGTAACATTTACTGAGAGGTTCATCCTGTGCAAGGTACTGTGTATTACAGAGTCTAAAAAAATCACTATTACAACCTCTAAAGTTCAAATTCCTTATTTTATAAAGGTGAAAACTGAGGCCCAAAAAACTTGCCTCATATCCTATAGGTAGCAGTATTGGGATTTGTGCCTTGGTTCTTTGGCTTCAAATCCCAGGTTCTTTCCATTAAACCATATCCTTTTCCATTCTAACAGAGTAGAAAATCAGCTTTTAAAATGTTTTCTTTTAAAACACCTAAGACTAAACACATTGTCATTTAAAAAAGAAACCTATCCATGATTCATTTCCATTGGGGAGCAATGTACATATTAAAAAGTAAATGACAGTAATTTTAACTATGTTAATATAATTTAAATTTTCCTCTTTTTAAATATCAGAAAGTTATAGAAATAATGATCTATATGCTACTGGTGCAGGGGCTTTGGAATTCCAGATGTAGTAATCAGATGAAATCAATTCCCGGCCTAAAAAGGAAACAAGAAACATGTTATACATTATTTAATAGCACAAATTCTTTTATGAAGTTGACTTTGAAAATGCTACCGATTATCATTCTGACTTTAAAAACGATACCAATACTATTTGAAAATAATTTCAACAAGATTCATATGTATATTTTACTGATTTTATTTATCAATATGTTAATATACTATCAACCATTATAACACTCTAAAAGCATTAACAAATTTTAATACTCACTGATTAATCTGCTTATTTTTACTTTATCAGGTATTATTCAAATATTCCTTACACTTGCTATGCCAAGTCCTGCCATTTTCCTTAGCATGTATATTCTACTTCTAACCTCTCACCCTCACAGCAAAATCCTTACTTGTACTTGAATCAGTTTCTATTTTCACTACTGCAACTTCATAATTAGCATCCCTTATTCTGAGCTTGATGCCTTCTCATTCATTTAAAATATCCCAGCTAAAATAATCTCTTAATTACCTGTTACAAAGTTACTTTCACAGGAACCTTTGCTGGCTCCCTAGTAAAATTTAAATTTCATTCTTCTACATTTGCAAAATTCAATTTTGCAGCTTTTATTAAGCAAGTATAATTTATAACAATTTTCTTCATTCCTTGTAACTAAAGAATACCCTAGTTTAGAACACTAAAAAGATTACTGCTCACTTATGTTGTAACTTTTAAATATTCTAATATGGTTATAGTTCATAATGATCAACGAATGAGTAATAATTATTACTGTTATGCCAACTACTTAGAAATTACTTGTGGAAGGAAACTGACTTGTATATGATGGTCCCTTTTTAAAACTGGCTCCATTTACTTTAATATTATGACAGGGGTGTGTTAAATTGGTCACTTACTATCAAGATATATGTCTGAAAATTATTTTTCAATATATTTTAATTATTTAAGTTAGTGAATACTTAAAATGTTTTAGATATGGAGTCAATTAGGCCCAATTCATCAGCAAGAATTATACAATCTTTAATGCTGTTTGTCAGCTACCACCAGTGCCTTCCATAATGGTTTTCCTTAAGTGTCCATGACTTATCTCTAACAACAAAAAATTCAGCACATTGAATGGTCAACTTTCTCTGAAATCAATCAAAAACCAATTACTTATTAAAGGCTTACTATGTGTGCTGGCTCTACAAAGATAAAAGTTAAACAATTCAATTCATGTTTGTTACATGCCTACTATGTACCAGGCACTGGGCATATAAAGAGGCAAAAGGCAGTCTCTGCTCTCAAGGAGCTCCCAATCTAATGGGGATGGCAAGATGTACATATATGGAATATGTACAAATGAATTAAAGATAACTTTGGGGAGGGAAGCACAAGCAGCATGGGGGATTAGAAAGGCTAAGTGGTGGCACTTAAACTGTACCTTGAAGCAAATCAGAGATGTTAGAGGTGGAAGTACATCTTTAAGAAAAGATGAAAAATATAAAGAAAGCAAAACCAGCCAAGTAAAGGAGACCGATTCACTTTTGTTCATGCAGTGCCCAGTTTTCTGTTATCATCATTATATAATTTTTTTGGAATTTTGTAATTCCTGATTCAAGAATCTTAGACCTCTCAAGCGATGATTTTATTCTCTTTGCTTTTCCTTTTCTCTATCACTCCAGGATTTCTATCTACCAGTTAAAAAACAAAACAAAACAAAACAAAAACACACATGTATAAAAATTTAAAAAAAAAAAGTTTTCTTTCAAAAAATTTTTTAAAAAAATGTATAAATTACGTACACTTTAACTGAATTTCCAGTCACTCTTTTATTCTGTCATTTCAATATTTAACCTGTATATCATTTAAAACTTGTTGTAAAGTTGTTTTGTGATTATGAAGCACATATTTGCATTTAATATTTGCCAGATATAGTAAGTGTTCAGTAAATATTAATTAGCAAAAATATTTTCTTAAAGGTAAAAAACTATGTTATTAAAGTAGCAATTATCTATAAACAAAAAAAATATTGTTAACTATTTACTAACAAGAAGAAAAATCTAGCTTTTGATCCAGCTGAACCTATCATGGCTTTTTCTCTTTTATATATCCAGTTTCAGTGCATTGCTTTGTAAGCTTCAAGAAAGCAAAGCTCAGAATGTGATGATCTAGACAAGAACAGAAGTATCCTTGTAAGGTACTCCAAACTATCTATATTTAACATACTGGGACCATACTACAACATGTGAAGTCTTATTCTACATTAAATTTTTGTTATACTTCTTTCAGTTCAGTTTAAAACTAAGGAACTTACATGTGGTTATTTTAGGTTTTCCTGATGCAAACACTTGAACTGAATGCTGATCGGTGTAACACCCAGTGAGTGTGTAATCTGGAATCCTAAAATAAAGCTGGAAGAAAACAAAAATGTATCTAAATCCAGGTCATTCATTTAGAAAATAACATAATATAGTTTCTTTGCTCACAACTACAGTGGGTTTATCTTACATATTTCACAACTTAAAAATCACAAACATGAAACCTAGAAAATAGTGTACATATTTTTGATTACTGTAAGTAGGCTAACATACATTTCTAATGATTCCTAAAGTGCAAGAAGTAGAAATGGATGGTTGAGAAAAGAGATGGTTGATCATGTAATGAAAACAAAGGATAATATATATACATATTCTAAAATGAATTTAAAATGTCTGATCTTTTTAAACATTGGCTATTTCAAATCTAGTATCAAAAAATCAATACTGATTGCAAACCTTTCACATGTTGATGTAGCTAAACAGTCTGTGACCTGTTGGTCAATCTTTTTGTTGATAACTCTTCAGACTTTTTGAAGTTTTTGAAGTTAAAAGTTCAAACTTAGCTGGGTAAGTCAGAGATGTCAGTTGACAGGATGAGGTGGTGAGGCAATGAAGGGGTGAAGGAATGGAATAAGCATTTTAGTAGAATCTAAGTCTTTTATAAAGATTATCTCATTTGATCTTCCTAACAACCTTGTGCTTTTAATATCCCTATTTTACACTTCAGAGAACCAAGAGATGAAGTTACCCTACAGTCACACAGTCACAAAGTATCTGAGGTAATTTTTGAACTCAGATCTTTCTAATTCTATGCCAATACTATAACTAAATTTCCACTAGTTGCCTCTTAACAGACTATCTAGTATTGGACTCATATTCATAACTTTATCAGTTAGCAAAGATTTATTAGACCTTTGCTCTTTAGAGGAACATCTTTTGAAGATACAAGGTCACTTCTATGCCTTGATGGAATGTCAGTCAACAAGCATTTATTAAGCACTTAAATATTAGGCACTATGCTATGTGCACAAAGAAAGGCAAAGAGTCCCTACCCTCAAGGACCTTACAGTGCAATGATAGGAAAAAAAAACATGTAAATATGTATGTGAGTGCACATGTGCACTTATATATGTTTACATATAAGATATATACAAAGTATATCTAAGGAAGATAGCTGAAAGGAAGACAAGTTTATTAAATGACTAAATTTTTTAATGATTTATCATCACAAAATCTATAATTTATCATACTGTACTAAAAGGGATCACATCATATAAAGCTATTTGTTGCCAAACTGCAAAACTGTCTTTTGTTGGTTTGTTATTGTTGCTGTTCAGTTGTTTGGAGTGCTTTGCTATTTTCTTCTTCAGCTCATTTTATAGATGAGAAACTGAAGCAAACAGGGTTAAGTGACTTGTCCAAAGTCACATAGCTAATAAGTATGAGGCCAGATTTAAACTCAGGATAATGGGTTTTCCTTACTTCAGGCCTAACACTATCTATTGTGCCACTTAGCTGCTCTTTATGGTTGGTAGGGATTATATTAATGTATTTAGGAATGTTTGTCTCTAAATTCTGTATCTGAACTATGTTTGGTATCCCTGTAGGATAATTCCTCTAGTGCCTTCTAAGGGGTACAGAATTGTTTGTACCTAATCTGCACATGTATCTTTTTTTTTTTTTTTTGGTCTCCTTTTGGAAAGAAAAATCTTTTTTATATTGGATTGCCAGTATCTTATACCCCTATCCATCTGTATAATCTCCATAGCTAATTGTGCTGTTTGAAAATCTCTGATTTTTAATGTAATTTACTCATAGGAATACATTCAATTAACTTACTTTTACATATGTTGTACCTCCAATGCAAATAGTGTCAACTGGTTGCTTTTGATGACCCATAGCATTAAAATTCACTGTTCCAGAAAGACTAATTTCCAGTGATTTGGGGAACTTTTGCCCTGAAAATAGAAATATCATTAACTGATCATTCCAGATTAACAGACACCTGCAATAGGGGGGAAAAAAAAAAAAGAAGAAGAAAAAGAAACTCACCTATAATCCAGATTAACAGGCTTTTCTCTCGTAATACTTCTACCTGGCCAAAACTGGCCTTGTATTCCAAATGGGTGATTGGACCTCTGAAAAAACAAATTTTTAAAAAGTTATCTTGTAAATAAAATCACACACGGTTCACAGAAAAATAAACAAAACAAAACAAAACAAATAAAAAAATCTAATACTTAACTTAAGGACAACACAAACTCCAATTTCTAAATTGGCTTCTAAGTGAAGTAGAATCTGTTTTTTGAGTTAGAGGACTTCACTTTGAATTCTAGTTCACTCATTACCTCTGTGACACTGGGAAGTTTATTTAGTCTATAAGATTTGATTTCTTCATCTGTAAAATGGAGTCAGATCAGATGACCATGACATTATGGGTGGATATTTGGGTTCTAATGAGTTCTAGGTGCCTATATCATTTTTAACTTGTTGAAATAACTAAAGTATATACAGTTTCCCAAATGTTTCATATATACTTTATTTTAAAAACAACTGGAAAACCAAATAAATGTATGCAGAAGTGATCAGAAAAACACATGGGGAAAAAAAAAAAAAACACCTATGATCTGATTCTATTTAATTAGGTCATTCTGAGAGGAACTATGTTTCAAAATAATGTAAAAATAGAAAATGGTAAGGAAGTAACCTTGAAACCTAATCAGCTTAATTCACCAGATGTTTAGTTGACAGCAAGGCCAGACATGTATATAAGGATATAGAGTAATTACTGGAAGAGAGAGCATTCTGGAAACAGGCATCTGTTATGGCTTATATTTATTACTAGTTGGCACTATTAGGAAAAATAGACAAAAAATAAAAGCTAAAAAGGTGACTTTATGCTGTTTACCATTTTAATCAGTGACTTAGATAAAAGTATACTTGCATTTCTACCAAATTTGAAGATCAAACAAAACTGGTAGTGACAGGTAATAAATATAGGATCCAAAAAGACCAAAAAACTAGAATAGTGAACTGGATCTAATAAGAGACATTCAAAAGAGATAGATATAAAGTCTTGCATTTAAGTACAAAAGCAAAAACAACTGTACAAGTATTAAATGTGAAAAACATGATTATAGAACAATTGTTCTAAAAAAGATATGGGTTGCTTAGTGGACTCGAGTTAATATGAATCAATATGAGACATATCTGTTAAAAAAAGCTAATATTGCTAGCAGCATTAAGAGGGGATGTGGGATTTGGGAATCCTACTGTCCTTGTCAGATCTCAACTGGAGTATGGGTTAATTTTGGGGAGCTACCATATAAGGGCACTGATAAGCTGGAGAGCATCCAAAGGAAAGTAGTCAGGATGGTGAAAGGCCTTGAATGCATTACATGTAAATTAGGGATGTTTGGCCAGAAGAAAAGATGGAAGAAGAGATGACATGACAAGATATAATAGCTTTCTTCAAGGGCTTTAAGGACTGTTCTGTTAAGGAAGGAATTTGACTTGTTCTTTTTGGCCCTACAGGATAGAATCAGGAGCAGGGGTATTGTTGTAAAAAGGAAAAACTTCCTATAAATCAGGTGTCTCACAATGGGATGGGCAACTTAGATAGGTAATGGTGATAGTGGTGGGTTCCCCTTCTTTGGGGATGTTCAGAGACTAAATGAATACTTGAGTATATTGTATTTAGATAGTATTATATATAGATGTTTTTGGATATGGTTTCAATTAGATGGTCTGACAGGGTCACTTCCAACTGTCAAAGTCTGTGATTTTATAATTATAGTTTAAGAACTAACATCATTAGATTAGCATGAAAATCCTTACTTGCCTAAACAAATATTCTTTAAAGAGAATATTGCTGGGAATCTACCTACCAGACAAAGCAAGACACATATGAACACAATTACAAAACATTTTTCACACATATAAAGTTAGATCTAAACAAATGGAAAAATAACAAGTGCTCATGGGTAGACCAAGATAATATAATAAAAATGACAATTCTATCTAAATTGGTCTACTTGTTCAGTGTCATACTAATCAAAGTGCCAAAAATTTCTTTATGAAGCTAGAAAAAAATAATTACAAAACTCATCTGGAAGAACAAAAAGTCAAGAATTTCAAGGGAATTAATGGGAGAAAAAATGTAAAGAAAAGTGGCCTAGCTCTACCAGACCTAAAACCATATTAAAAAGTGGTAATCATCAAAACCATTTGGTACTGAATAAGAAATAAGAAATAGTAGTGGATCACTGTCATAAGTTAGGTTCACAAGATACAACAGTAAATGACTATAGTAATCTAGGGTTTTATAAACTCAAAGACTCCATTTTTTGGGATAAGAATTCACTATCTGACAAAAACTGCTGGAAAAACTGGAAAACAGTATGGCAGAAACTAGGGACTGACCAAGATCTAATACCCTATACCAAGATAAGATCGAAATAGGTTCAGGATTTAGACATAAAGGATGATACTATAATCAAATTAGGAGAAGAAGCAATAGTCTATGTCTCAGATCTGTGGAGAAGAGAGGAATTTTACACCCAAAGAACTAGAGAACATTATGAAATGCAAAATGGAAAATTTTTATTACAGTGAATTAAAAAGTTCTTGTACAAACAAAACCAATGCAGCCAATATTAGAGAGGAAGAAGAAAGCTGGGAAAATTTTTTTACATCCAGTGTTTCTATAGGCTATAGGCCTCACTTCTAAAATATATAAAGAATTGACTCAACTTAATAATACAAGTCATTGCCTGGTTGATAAATGTTCAAAGAATATGAACAATTTTCATATGAAGAAATTAAAGCCATTTCTGGTCACATGAAAAAATGCTCTAAATCACTACTGATCAGAGAAATGCAAATTAAGACAACTGTGAGGTACTACTACACACCTCTCAGATTGGCTAAGATGACAGGAAAAGATAAAGATAAATGTTGGAGGGAATGTGGGAAAACTGGGATACTAATGCTTTGTTGGTGGAGTTGTGAACTGATCCAACCATTCTGGAGAGCAATTTGAACTGTGCCTAAAGGGCTATTAAACTATGCATACACATTGATCCAGTAGTGTCTCTACTGGCTTTGTATCCCAAAGAGATCATAAAAAAGGAGAAAGGATCTACATGTGCAAAAATGTATGTAGCAGCCCTTTTTGTAGTGGCAAGAACTGGAAATTGAATGAATGCCCATCAGTTGGAAAATAGCTGAATAAGTTATGGTATATTAATGATAATGAAATATTGTTCTTCAGCAAGATGATTTCAGAAAGGCCTGGAGAGACTTATATGAACTGAGGCTAAATGAACTGAGTAGATCCAAGAGAACATTGTATACAGCAACAACAAGATTATGTGATCAACTCTGATGGACTTGGCCGTTTTCAACAATGAGGTGATTCAAGGCAATTCCAATAGATGTGATGAAATGAGCCATCTGCATCCAGAGTAAGAACTATTTTATTGTTGTTGCTTGTTTTTTCTCTCATGTTTCTTTCTCTTTGATCTGATTTTTCTTGAGCAGTGTGATAAATATGGAAATGTTTAGAAGAATTGCACATGTTTAAGCTATACTGGATTGCTTCTTGTCTAGGGGAGGAGGTAGAAGAAAAGGGAGAGAAAAAAATTTGGAATACAAGGTTTTACAAAGGTAAATGTTGAAAACTAATTTTTTTATGTACTTAGAAAAATAGTATGGTGCTGGATGATTGCCTACATCTTTTTCTTGGTGTTGCTAGGCCAAATTAGCAAAAGGAGCAGAGAATAGTTATTTTTAAAAAAGAGAATATTGAAAAATGAAATCATGTCATTACACTAGTATTACCTGTTATAAAAAGGTATATGAGCTTCACAGTACTCAAAGCAATTTTTCACACTTTCGTGAAGTTTTAAATGGATGGTTATTTTTAACTGTGAATCTTCTTCCTTCAGTTGATAAAATCCCAAAATTGGTGGGACAGGAACCTAAGAACAAACATGTTAAAAATTAATTTTCTTTGATTCCATGTAAAATAGTCATTGATAAACCTACCCATTAATTATAGTATTGCTATGGTTTATAGTTGTCCTTTGTTCTTGAAGAGAACCAAAATGACATCACTATGTTAGTCATAATACAGCATGTCCAATTGTGGCTTACCAGATGAATATGAGTTCAAAAATTCTACAACAGGTTTAACAAAAATAATTCATATGAACATTTGAAGGGGAGACCATCTCTAAATTTGCATATTTTGCATATCTCATATTTCTTGAGTTTCTGCAATTCTGCTTTGCTCATACAGTACAGCACCTTCTTTGATGGGGGAACACCACGCTGGGCAGTCCTTTGTCAGCATCTCCCACATCAAACAAATGGTTCCCAAGTCTTCAGAGATCCTGACAGTGTCTCTGTATCACTTCTTCTGACCACCATGTAAGCACCTTCTTTGCATGAATTCTCTATAAAACAATCTTTTAGCAAACAAATATTTGGCATTTGAACAATATGGCCAGGCCATCAGTTTCATTCTCTGCAGAAAAATTTGAATTCTTGGCAGTTGGAGACAGAAAGTAGGTATCTGGTATCTTATCTTGCCAGCTGATTTTCAGAATCTTCCTAAGACAATTCAAATGAAAGTGATCCAATTTCTTGTCCAACTGTCACAGGCATAAAATAATGAAGTCAGCAAAATAGCTCTGTAGACCTTCAGTGTGGTAAGCAGTCTAATACATCTTCTCTCCCACACTTTTCTTTGGAACCTCCTGAACAATGAGCTAGCTCTGGCAATGCATGAATCAACCTTGCCATCTATATGGACAGCCCTGAAATGCATATAGCCAAGTATCAACAATACTCAAAATTTCTCCATTTGCTGAAACTGATGGTTCTACAAGGATGGCATGGTGCCAGATTGTGGAAAACATATTTTTCTTGGAGTTGCAAGGTCAAATTAGCATAAGGAGCTGGGAATAGATCCAGTACCATCTCAGGTTCAGATGTTGTACCGAGTGCACAATCACCTGTGAACAAATATTACGTACCAATTCTTCCTCCACTTTAGTCTTGGCTTGTGGCTTTTTTTATTTAAATATTCTATATCAGTGTAATAGCTGTGTTTATTCTTGTTGAAGGAGTTGAATATAGCTATGATATTGATAATGATAATTGATAATGAACAGGGTATTTGCTCAGAATTTTTTCATCAGTATGGACTTGCAATGACTAGTCCATGTCTTACAAGTATCTTTTCCTATCCTCAGTACCTAGCACAATATCTTATCCAATATATTTGTTAAAAGACTTCTGGTGCTAAGATGGGAGGAGTGAGAAAGGAACCCTCTGAAGCTCTCCAAAATTCCCTTCCAAACAACTAGAAAAACTTAGTCCTGTCTCAGGGCTAGCCAACAGCAGTACCCTTTAGACCCAGCAGAGATCTTGTTTCCATAGCAATCAAACAGCAGGGCCTTTTCCCCCTCCCCTTGGCAGATCAGTAATAAAATTTCTCTCTAAAGCCTGTTAACAGAGAGTCCCCGTTTCCATAGTAACCTAGTAGCAGGGTCCTACCCTTGGAGTGGCTAAACTCCATATCCAGGGGAGGCCAACAGGGAAGCCCAACCTCAAACTGCTAAGTCCTGAAGCTAAGTAAAAGCCAGAAATAAGACCCAGGGGCCCAACACAAAAAGCCTGGGACAGTACAGGACCAGAGGCCAACTCTCACATAAAAACACTAAGCCCAACAGACCTGGAAAATAGATCAAAAAGAGGAAACATAAGAATAATTGGACTATCTGAAAGCAATGATTTTAAAAAAAAATCTTGTTAATAATAATACAAGAAAATTATCCTGAAGTGTTGGAACTAGAGGGGAAAGTACAAATAGAAAAAGAAAAAAATTTCACTGACTACCACCTGAAAAAGATTTCACAAGGAAAACTAATACCAACATCATTGGCAAATTCCAAAAGCCCCAAATCAAGGAGAAAATTTTATGAGCAACAAGAACAAAACAATTCAATATGGTGGAGCCACAATTAGAAACACACAAGACTTAGTAGCAGCAATATTAAAAGTCACAGGTTTTAGAACACTACATATTTATCGAAGAACAAAAGGACTAGGGTTGTGGCTGAAAATATATCCAGCAAAATTAAACATAATCCTAAAAAAGAAAAACAAAAAGACTTTCAGTGAATTGCCAGACTTCCAGGATTTTTGTTGCAAAAGAACCCTGAACTTAATAGAAAATGTAATGCAATAAGATTCAAGAGAAATGCCAGTAAATATCAAAGACTAATTTAAAGGAACTCAATAAGGATAAATTATATATGCTTTATATGTGGAAATGTAAATCATATGTCTATGACTGTCATCAGTAATTGGATAGTTTGAAAGAAAGACTAGGTTAGAGCTGTGTATGATATGATTCTAAAAAGCTGGGGCAAAGTCAAGTGTGATGCAATTCTAAAAAGCAAAATCACGTAGGAAAATATAAAAAGGATAATTATACAAATGAAGTACAAGAGCAAGACTTAACAAAAAGGTATTAGATGAAGAAGGAAGGCTAATAGTTCTGGAATCCTAATCACATTGGGAATGGGTTAAAGTGGGAAAAATCTATATAGATCTAGGAGGACACAAAAGTATAAATTTGTAAAGAAATAAGAAAAGCAGGGAATAGGAAAGGGGGAATATAGAAGGTGTGTAGATAAATGGAAAAGGAATATGGTGTACAGATTAATGAGAATGGGATAAAGAAGGCAGGAAAAGGTGGAAGAAGACAATAAAGGAGGGATTCTTGTTGGGGGGGTAGGTTAAGCAATAGTAAAGCAAGGAAGGTAATAGGTAAAAGTAAAGAAAAGGAGTTAATAGGAATGGGAAATAAGAAATCTTAATATAATAATGATCAAGAGTAGAACTTATTAGAAAAAAAAATCAGGGCTAGTAATCATTGATCTCAGACAAAGTAAAAGTTAAATTAGATTTAATCAAAAAAGAAAAAATAGGGAAACTATACTATATGCCAGCCATATAAATCAATATTTACCATAATGAGATAGTACAAGTTTGGAATATTGCTGTGGTAAAGGAAATATGTTGGTAGATAGAAAGTCAGCAGGAAAGGTCTGTCTTCCTGGAGTGAAAGCAGAGCACAGTCTAGGGCAGGCTGTTGCAGTGTAGCCTAGGTCCTTGCAAACCAGGAGAAGGCATCAGGAATCACTGAATCAGAAGGGACAGCAGCTGCTTCTGAAGCTCTCAGCCTCAGGCAAGGTCAAAACAATTGTTCAGAAGATTACAGTGGTCTCTTTGCTAGCACTGAGGCAGGACTCTGTTGCTTTGCTCATACTCATATTGGGGTCGAAGTCCCAGGGTGAGAAGAACACTAGCCCACACTAGAGCTTACAGCCACAGTGTAGTGTGGACCCTCCTCACAATTCCAGGAAAGAGTGCTTGTGGTCAATGACAGACCAGGACACAGGTCAAGAGAGTAGAAAATACCTTTCCTTATATTTTACCACCTTGGAAAAACTGAAAATTTACAAGTCTCTAGAAGTACTTCTACTGCACAAAACAAGTACCTTCAGCTGCACAAAACTGAAGCTTGGAACAGGATACTTTCCATCCTGGAAAGTCAAGTAATAGTCTGGGAAAATGAGTAAATAATAGAAAAAAATTTTGTCCATAGAAAGTTACCATGGTGACAAAGATCAAAAAAAAAAAAAAAAAGATAAAAGTCAAAACTCCTATAACCAAAACCTCTTAAAAAAATAATAGTAAAGGAAGTACAAAAAGCCAATGAGAAGAATGCCTTAAAAAGCAGAATTAATTGGTCGAGTGGAATGAGAGGGGCAAGTATTCATTAAAGAAAAAAGCTCCTTAAAAAGGAGAACTGGCCAAATGAAAGAGGAGGTACAAAAGTTTACTGAAGAATATAATCCCTTAAAAATTAGAATTGAGCAAATGGAAGCTAATGACTATATGAGAAATCAAGAAACAATAAAACAAAAGCAAAAAAAAAGAGATGACAATATGAAATATCTTATTGGAAAAACAACTGACCAGGAAAATAGATCCAGAGAGATATATGCAAACATAATAACAATGATCAGGAGTCGAATCTATTAGAAAAAAAGGCAGAGTAATCACTGATTTCAGACAAAGTTAAAGCTAAAATAGATTTAATCAAAAGAAAAAAACAGGGAAACTACATTATATACCAGCCATATTAACCAATGTGTTTTAGATTATTTAAAAGAACTAGACAGTTACAAGGATGGAATATTGCTGAGGTGTAAGAAATGATGTGTTGGTGGATTTAGAAAAATATAGAAAGACTTGAATTTATGAAAGATGATGTTATCCATGTTTAGAGAAACAGGACAAAAGAGTTTAGTATGGTCTTACAAAGATGTAGATGAATGTATATTTGTATAACTATAGCTATCTTGGACATCCAAGCTTAATTGTAGCCTTCTTGAGGGATTTGGGGTGGGGGAAGGAAAAAAAAAGAAAAGTAAAAGGTATACAGCAGAGAATAAATGAAAACCTACAGGGAAGCAAAGAAAAGAGGCAGCTCTGAACACAATATGTAGTATTTATTATATAGTCTTTCTTGAAAAGGAAATTTGTTTTCTAATATTCTGAATCCTCTCATGTTCTACTCTGTGCACATGGCAATGTATTTTTCCCTTTTTCTTTCTTTTTTTTTCTATTTTGCACTGAAGTCTTGAATAAATCTTTTAAAAGAAAAGAAAATAGACCCAGGACAGACAAATTTAAAAATTAATGAACTGACAAATTTCATAATATAAATTAAATGGATGAATATCTACAAAAATATAAATTACCCAGATTAACAGAAGAAATAAAATACTTAAATAAGCCAACCTTAGAAAAAGAAATCGAACAAGTCATAAATGAACTTCCTAAGGAAAATCCCCTAAATCAGATGGGATTCACAAGTAAATTCTACAAAACAGTTAAAGAACAATTAATCCCCAAACTATATAAACTATTTGAAAAAAATAAGGAAAGAAGGTATCCTACCAAATTCCTTTTAGGACACAAATATAGTATTGATACTCAAAGGAAGAGCCAAAAGAGAAATAAAATTATAAGCCAATTTTCCTAATAAATATTGAGACAAAAATTTTAAATTAAGTAGTGGCAAAAAGATTGAAGTAATGAATCAAAAGGATGAAGTGGAATTTATACCAGAAATGAAAGACTAGCTTACTATTAGGAAAACTATCAGTATAATTGACCATAGCAATATGATTTATCTCCAGAGACAGGAAAAACTTTGACAAAATACTGTACCCATTCCTATTAAAAACACTAGGGAGCATAGGAATAAATGAAGCTTATTTTAAAATGACCTATCAGCAAGTATTATCTGTAATGATTAGCTAGAACCTTCCCAATCCAATCAGGGGTAAAGCAAGGATGACTATTATTACCTTTATTATGTAACATTGTACTAGTTATAGCAACTGTTAGCCTATAGTAATAAAAACCAAAGATATTAAATAAATTATAATAAGCAGTGAGGAAACAAAATGATCACTCTGCAGATGATATATTACACTTGAAAATCAACTAAAAAACCTACTTCAATTTATTTGCAACTTTAGCAAAGTTGCAGGATACAAAATAAACCCAAATATCATCAGCATTTTTTTGGTATTACTAACAAAGGTCTACAGCAAGAGATAGAAAGAGAGATTCCATTTAAAATAACTGAAGATAACATAAAAAACTTGGGAGTCTACCTGCCAAGACAGACCCTGGAATTATTTGAACACATATCCCAAAGACATCCCCAAAAAAGGAAAAGGACCTATTTGTACAAAAATATTTGTATCAGTTCTTTCTGTGGTAGCTAAGAATTGAAAATTAAAAGGATGCCCATCAATTAGGGAATAGCTAAACAAGTTGTGGTATATGAATTTAATGGAATATTGTTGTGCTATAAGTAATGACATGCAGAATTGTGAGAAACAATACAGTTATGTTCCCATAGTGCAGGAAAATTGGAACAGGGGAGAACAGGGAAACTTCTGAAACCAGTTCATGCTAGTTAAAAATGGACAGAATTAGTTGTATAGTAAAAAAAAAAAAAAAGCTCAAGACAGGACAAAGATCACAGCTTAGCTAGAGTACACATGCTTCATAAATATTAATCTTTCCCCAAGAGGAGGGAGCTAAGGTTCATTCTAATAGTCATAAAATGTAGCAGGAAGGGCGACACATTAAGGGGTATATGCTGTAAGAGTATCAGGAAAGAAGATCACCTTCATCACCCAAGTCACTGGGCAAATGGGAGAAGGATTTTATGGCCAGGATAAGCCTGTGTTCTGGCTTCCGTAAGATGTGTCTAAGCTTATTTTGAGTTTCATACCCGATTCCTGCAGGAACACATTAAAAGTTTAAAATGCTTCACACATTCTGAGTTTGTTCATTTACTACATCTTTATGTGGGGTTCAGAATTTTGTTCCCAATAGGATGATTTCAGAAAAACCTGGAAAGACTTACATGAACTGATGCATAGGGAAGGGAGCAAAACACTATATCTACCAATAACAATATTCTCTCAGGCATACAATGATCAAAGACAATCCCAAAGGACTAATGAGGAATATACCAAATGCCTCCAGAAAAAGAACTGATATTGACTGAATATAGGTAGAAGCAAGCTGTTTTTCACTTTCTTTCATTTTGTTTTCTTTTATTTTAGTTTTCTTGTATCAAATGACTAATATGGAAATTTTTTTTCATAATTGCACACATATAATCTATATTTGATTACTTATCATGTCAAGGAGAAGGGAAGGTAGGGAAGAATAGAATTTGGAACTCAAAACTTTAAATAAAAATGTTAAAAAATTGGAAAAAAAGAAAATATGTTAACAAAAAAGGAGAAAAAGAATATTTAAAAAATATATTTCTACTAACCTTTCTTGAAAAATCTCTCATCTGTTATGATCATAAGATGATATTGTTTAGGGACAAAAATATAATATAGGAGCATGAATCAAGAAAAACACCTCACAATAGTCTCCAAAAAGAGGATCATGAAGAAAATAATATAACTTTTATAATGGATATACATATATCTATATGTCTATATTTGCATACATTTTATTTTGGGGACATATTTTACAACAGAGATATCAAATTCTGCCAAACTCCTGTGACTTGAACTAGATTACAATGTAATTCATAAATGCTTAACAAAATAAATAAGAATAAAATAAAACATAGAAACATAGCTAATGTTTACCTGTGACATTTTAAGTCAAGAGTGTCCCAAAAAGATCTGTTCTGAGTTTGAAATGAATTTTTTAACAACATATTTAATACGCTGTATAGTTAATTATTATATTAATGTTATGCAATATAGCAAAACATTTAACATATAAGTACAGTAATACATTCATGTTATTTGTAAATAAATATATAAATATACTGGAAGTCTATATTCAAAATTTTATTTATTGATAAGGGTAAAAAACAAACTGTTGCTCTTAAACAGGTAAGTGAAGTGATCTTGAAGCTAAATGATTTAATGTTGTGAAAATTTACAGAAATCAGAAGAACTCTCAATGAAATTTTAAATCTTCATTTTCACTCGTAGATCTTATGAAACCTCATGAAAATTCTGTTCTGAAACAAGTATGCATTATTTACTTATTTACAATATCTATAAATAATACAGATTAGTTATTTTAAAAAACAGGCCTTTGATTCTACCTATATAAATAACTCCCTTCATGTAGGTAGATTGCCACCAGCTCTTCAAGAGTTTCCTGGAACATTGAGAAATTAAATAATCGGTCTAGGGTTATGTAAACTGTACTAGAGGCAGGATTTGGCCCTGGCTCTTTCTGGCTCTGAGACCAGATCTCCTACCACTAAGCCATATTATATACACATATGCAAACATAGACACACACATATACTTTACCTGAGATGTATAGTAGCACAAGTGGAATGACTCTAAAGGAGGAGTGAATGGAAATTTGTAAGGCCCACTAAATGCAGAATCATCCATTATATCAACGCTGCTGGAAGTAAGAATAGCAGAGTCAAGGGAAGTCACACAAGGATGTACCAGAATATCTTGAAGTGGAGATCCATTGGTGGGGAGATTCAAACTGACTGTGACATTTGGCATGACTCCTTCCAAATCACACTTTAAAAAAACAAACAAGATCCTAAGGTGATAATGCCATTAATAGCGGACACTCACATTTACATGCTTTATATATATAGTTTATATACTATTTCATTTGAGTCTCACAAAAACCCTCTTAGGTAGACTTTACAGGTATTATCTCCATTGCACACATGAGAAAACGAATGTTCAAGTGTCAACAGTAGAACTCAAATTCAGGTCTCCTGATCTCCCAATTCTAGCAATTTATCTATTTATATGAAATCTTTCCAGATTGACCAAAGTAGAGTTAGTAAAAAACCATACTATTATACTACTGAGTATAAAGTATTATACTCAATACTTTATTGAGCATAAGCATGGAACCTCAATGACTACTTTATCTGATATCAATTCATATTATATCACCCTACTTTTGCCCCTAAAATGTATTTTTCCTTGACATATACATATTTCAGAATTTCAATCTACTGCCTAAATACCCTGCATAATGGGTATGCATATCAATGTGTTTATTTTTGGGCATAAGTACTTAGCAAGCAGAAAACAGTTCTAGGAGCATTTTCTCTGCATCAAGCAAATCAAGCATAAAAAGGTCCTTCATAAGTGCTTTCTAATAATTATGATGTATTTATAAATGAATGTAAATTTGAAATGGGCTTGTACACAAGAATAAAAATGTGTTTCTTCCCCTGAGGAAATGTAAAGAGATTGGTTTAGGAAACTTTCCAAAATAGGTAGGCACCTTCTCTGAATTTTAATGTCCTAGAGAATTGCCGAGGGAGGACATCACAGGTTAGGAAGTTTGGTTAAATTCACACAATTATGTTAGTAGAACTTGGTTCTAGTTTCTACTGGCACTAAAACTATCTATTATACACACTGCTTCTTTTTTTCTCTTCCTTAATTTAGCCTAATTTCTTAGCAGCCAAATGCCACTAATCAGCTACACTTAAAAAAAAAAAAAATAGCACTATAGTTTCCTGGTATAACTCATTGTTATTATCTTAACTAATGTAATACTTAACATATTAACTTAACTATGTTCACTTTGATGACTAGATCATTAGTAATTTTCAGAAATGTAGCATAGTATAATTGACAAGAGGATCAGTCTTGGAGTTTGGAAGAATTCAAATACTATTCCAACAACATACTAGATGTTTGAACACAGGCTTTACCTCTCATGTTCCAAACAATCTTTTAAAACAAAGCAAAAGATTTGCTAATCTTCATGGGTAAAGGCAACTTCTGCCCCTTCATAAAATCAACTGTCTTCACATGTTCCTTCTATCCCAAAAAGAGAGGTGGGTGAGGGAGAATTACACTTTGCACTTTGTAAGATATAAGTGCATCTCATTTTAAAGACTCTCTCCCTCTTCCCCCCCCCCCAAAAAAAAGCATGATACAAAGTCATCAATATTTAAAATTAGGGAAAAGACCTCTAACTCTGCTTCCAAATCTTATGCTATTTTTACAGTACTCTTTCTATCACACTCAAAATATAAGTTATGTGAGAATAAAGCATTTGCTTTACACAAAATTTCAAAATAAGATTCCTTTAAACAGCAAATTCCTTTAGATCAGGACTTCTTAAACTTTTTCCACTTGTGCCCCTTTTTGCCTGAAAATTTTTTATCTGACTTCTACAGGTAGATAAAATAAGCATATTAATCAAATATCTATTGATAAGAAATCATAATTTAGTGACCCTCACATTCAGTTACGAGTCCTCACATGGGGCTGGCTGCGTAACAGTTTAAGAAGCTGGGCTTTAGTGACCCAGAAATGTTTAATGACCATAGCATATCTTATATTAATATGTTGTCAACAATATTTAGTAGCTATATACTATCAAAATAAGTTAAATATCAATGCCTAGATTTAAAGCATAAAGACTGAGATTTCAGAGAATGAAACAATCTAAAAATGTTACTTAAAAATGGCTATAAAATGTTTACTTATAGTATAAAATTTATATGGGTTTTAGAACATTTTTAAACATAGTCTTTAAAAGTAAGCATTTGTATTAAGATCACCATTGCCTTTTCATAATTTTTAACTTTAAATAGGACTCCAGTATTATTTAAAATCAAGACAAAATGGGAAAAAAGGCTTTTTAAAGATTTCAGGTACTACTTTGGAGACTGGTTTTACCTCCTAGAAAATCTAGTGGCAAATTGGTGGGACATGTAACAGACTCACTGAGGTCAAAGATGGTAGGATCTTAGAGATCACTTAGTCAAAGCTCTCATTTTATATAAGAAACTCAGGAAGAAATCAAATCATTTCTCATTAGTGATAACATTAATAGTTCACACCACTTGGGCATTTTTGGACTACCTTTAAAGATAAAATTTAAGTTGCAATACCAAAATAAAGTACTTTTATTTTTCTCAATATATGTAAAATATATCCATTAAACATGCACCAGAAAGTCTCACCTTACAGGTTATAGTTCCATAGACCTGCCACATATCTGCTACATCCCGTTTATCATACTGCATGGATTTAACTTTTTCGGTAATAGAAACAGTAACTTGTGGCTTTCCTTTGTAACTACCAGTTTTCCATGCTGGTTGTTTGGGGATTTGATTTACTGAAAGATTACTAAAATTATCTAATAAAAAGTTGGTATCCAACAAAGTGCCAAATGGACAAACATGCAAGAGCAAATCAGGTAGTTGGCTCACTTTGGTACTTAGATCAGCTTCAGTCTTAGGTCCAGAGTCAAAAAAATCAATCAACCCAAAAAGCAGATCAAAGGCTTGTGAAATTCCACTAAGGCTAATGAGTGGTGGATGAGTAGACAAAGCTTGCTCAACTAGTGGAACACTAACATAAATCAAGCCATTCTTTTGAAGGGCAAGAACAGGCCACAGTTCCCTTCCTCCTATTGGAAGTCCATAGACTGAAGCTTTGCTGATTCGTGAACAGCTATCACGGCTCTCCACAAAGTCCTTATCATCATCCAATAACCTGAGTTCAAAAAGCAGAGCTTTACAGAAGGGCTCATCTTCTGGTACAGGTACATAACTTGACCCGTTGAATGTTTTAGCTCGTTTTTCAACAGTAGGATACCTTCTGCATCAAAGAGAGAAAAGGTTGTGTTACTCCTGATTCAAAGTCAAAATAGAAGAAAGTAAACAGAAAAAAAAAAAAAGCATTAACTTCCCGATACGTTCCTTATTACTTCTTTATGTTTTATTCTCTCATAAAATGTCATTTTAAAAACTGAAAAGTTGAACAAGTTTATTTTCTTCACAACAGTTTTATTGTTGTAGAAATGGAAGAGATGTGGCCCAGTTCTATATAGAAGCTCAAACTTTTTAATTTAATGGGTAGATTTAAAATTGAAGACTGAGTATATTACTGTTACTTATAAATTAAAATAACATGTTCACATTCTTCCTGCTTCTGTCTCTCTGTTCTCTAGTCCCAAAGGACATAGCTTAGCAGTAAAAAGCTAAGGTTGAAAAAATTCTTTATGACTTGTATACCTTATATGCAATATTAGACATATCACTAATACATTCTTTTGAGAGTATATAAGATACTTTCACTTGACTTTCACATATCCTAAAATATTGTATATTCATAGTTTTTAAAATTCTCTGCTACCATCTATGGGAGTACAGACCAATCCCAAATATTGTAATCATTAATTAGCTGAATGACCTTAGGTAAAACTTTTAATTTCCATTGGCCTCAGTTTCTTTACCTAGAAAATAGATAGAATGAATTAGGGGTTCTCAAATGTCCTTTTTCAGTTCTAAAATTCTATGACAGAATATGGGGTAAAAAGCCATCAAACTGTCAGCACCTTGAGGGCAGGGGCTGTTACCTTTCTTTTCATCTGTAGTACTTAGCATATACTACTTAATAATGCTAACTGAGTGACAAATCAAATCACTTCTAGGTCCAATTTAACCATTTCAGGTAGATTCTAGGTTTTCCTTGGAACAGGATTGCAAGACCTTCAGAATAACTTCAGAAAAAAATAGAGAGTTATGATCAAAAACACAGAATTTGAAACCCATCTTTTGATTTAAAAATTTTTTTTTAAATTCTTTAAGATTTAAATGTGTTCAAGGACAATGGGGCTACTATGGGACAGATATGACCCAAGACCAATTCTGATTTGTTGTTGTTCAGTCAAGTCCAACTATTTTGAGGTTTTTTTGGCAAAGATACTGGAGTGATTTGACATTTCCTTCTCCAGCTAATTTTATGTATGTAGAAACTGAAGTAAACAGGGCTGTGTCATGTCCAGAGTTACAAAGCTATTAGTTATCAGAGGTCAAATTTGACTTGAGGAAAATGAGTTTCTCTGATTCTAGATCTGGTACTCCATTCATTGCCCCACTTAGCTTCCCTAATCTTGATTTACATACATCTAAGGCTTTAAAAGGCACTAAATCAGCTTTTGCTATAAGAAGAGTAGTTTGCTAGGTTAAGAATCATGTCTCATAGGATCAGTTCTAATGGACATGACTCTCTTCAACAATGAAATGCTTCAAAGCAGTTCCAATTGTTTGGTGAAGAGAGCCATATACACCTAGAGAGAGGGATGTGAAATGTGGACCACAACATAACATTTTCATGTTCTCTATTGAGGTTTACTCGAATTGTATTTCCTTTATCGGATTATACTTTCTTGTAGATACGATTTCTCCTGCACAAAAAAATGATGCAATAACTATATATATATTCGATTTCTTAAGTATTCTAACATAATTATCATGTAGTGGATATCCTGCCATCTAGGGGAGGAGTGGGGAGTAAGGGGGAAAAATTTGTAACAGAAAGCTTTGTAAGGGTTAATGTTTAGGAATTACCCATACATATGTTTTGCAAATAAAAAGTATTAATAATAATAAAAAAATTGTAAATATAATCTTACTGGAAACGTGGAAAAAAAAAAGAATCATGTCTCATATATTTTAATATGTTTAACATATACTGGATTATTTGCCATCCAAGGGAGGGGGTGGGGGAAAGGAGGGGAAAATTTGGAACACAAGATTTGTAAAAGTCAATCCTGAAAAATTATCCATGCATATGTTTTGAAAATAAAAAGCTTTAAAAAAATTTATTAAATTTTACTAGTGGTGGTTAACTTTCAATATAAATATGTTAAGAAAAACTCATCCAATAACATGAATTTCTTTTGAACTTTTATTGTAAAAACAATAAACTTATATAACAACATAATAAAATAACAGACTTTCAAAAAATCCTATTTACTAAATGAATTATGTACTTTTCATAATACCACAGACTTTTCATAATACCACAGACTTAGAATTCGAAGAAAACTTAGTGATCAAAGTCTGACTAAAGCTTTTACAGAGGAAACTGAGGAATAGAAAGTATAAATAAAATCACAGACGTAGTAAATGGCAGAATTAGAATTCAGGTCCTGATTCTAAATCAAAACAACCTTATTAAAAGCTTAAAAACTAAACCTGTCTAGAGTATAAAGTTAATAAAGAAAAAAATAACTAAAGAACTTTTAAAAAAATTTTATTTTTAAAATATATGCAAAGAAAGTTTTCAAAATTCACCCTTGCAAAACCTTGTTCCAAATTTTTCTCCCTCTCCCCACTCCCTCCCCTAGATTGCAAATAATTCAATATATGCAATTATTCTTATGCATATTTTCACATTTATCATCCTGCACAAGAAAAATCAGATAAAAAAAAAAGGAAAAAAAAGTGAATAAAACAAAAAGCAAGCAAACAACAAAAAAGGTGAAAATACTATGCTGTGATACCCATTCAGTCTCCACATTTCTCTTTCTGGATGCAGATGGCTCTCTCCATCACAAGGCTATTATAATTGGCCTGCATCACCTCATTGTTGAAAAGAGCCATATCAAGGGACAATTTTTTATATCAAATATCAGGCACTTTCCTTTCTGCATTGCCAATGTGTTTTATTTTATAATCTCCTTTTAGAATCCTTCTCTTCTTTTAAGACCTTCCTAAAAAATTTTTCTTGATTCTCCCCAACTATTATTGCTCTCCTTTAGCCTATTTGTATTTATTTTATATTTACTTATAAATATAATTCATTTTCTGTTGACTACAAACCCTTTTAATTAGAGGTTATTTTAATTCTTTGTTATAAATACAGTCCCAGTGCCTAGTACAGGGCTTGACTAGTTAAAGGTCTTTAACAAATGCAAGGTGATTCTTAGGTTTATAAATAAATTAGTCTTGATCAACCTTCAATTTGTTTTTCAGGATTGCTACTTTGCTGTGGTTCCCTCTTAAATAACTAAGGGCAGAATTAATCATTGTTCTTCATTGAGGAAAAAAAAATTGAAATATTCATTACACCTAATATTCATTTCATTATCTTGACTTTCCTAGCTATTTCCATTTTTCACATGCCTAAATGGATAAAATGCTGGCTATTCAACTAGTAGACTGATTCATTCTAATTCCAAAGGTACAATATTTCAATTTTCATCTCTTAGTAGCATATGCCACAGTGATGAATAAGACTGATCACCTAAGAGGTAGTACTTCTACATTCTGTAGATTAAGAAACTGAAACCTGAAGAAATGAATTGATTTATTCAAGGTCTTACAAGGTTGGTGATAAAGAAGAGGAACTGACATCTGCAAGCAGGCCACGATCCTCGTTTCTTTATTTTCTCTACTTAATCGTCAAAACATAAACTAAATATCTAATTATCCAGTCAAGCAAAAAGTATTTGCAATGTGCGAGGCTAAAGGCGTAAACAACCCTTTCTAAAGGTTACAAGGAAGAGAGCAGCTGATTCTCATCAGCTCAAGAACAAAACAAGTATTAATCGGTATTAAGCAATAACAATCCCCGCGGGTGCGCACTCATATTTACCTGGAGAATCTCACGGTTCCACCCTGCGGGGTTCCAGGTTCGTGGCTCACCAGCCAAATCGCCCTCTGGGCCATGATTGGGCGCTAATGGACCAATTCATAGCCAATCTCGGTCAAAGCCAAAAGAAAACTCTCAAGTGCAGGCTTCCCAAAGATTCGGGGGGGGGGGTGAGGGGGGAGGGAGGCAAGGGCGGGGGAGAAATCCCCAGGGAGGCCCTGAGGAGTCTTTTCAGGAGTGCGGGTGGCCCCTTGCCACTTATGGCTCTGACTCAGGGAAGTAGGATCCCTTTGCTTTACCGTTGCTCAAGCTGGTACGACCGCATCGGTCAATACATGCCACATCCGCAGAGAAGGAATGACAAGCCCCAAAGAAAACTCCCAGCAAAAGGTAATCAGCCGGGTTCCCTAGTGAGAATCCTAGCTTACAACCTCTCACCTTCTTCCTCCCCGCTCCACTTCCGGGATGGTGGCCCAGAAGGCTCAGAAGTAACCAGTTTCAAACACCCCGCCAGACTGTCTTTTCTAGTTTTCACTTCGCCTTCCGCCCCTTCCAACCTCCCGCCCCAGAAGAGCCCGCCCCGGGCCCAGTCGGGCGCAGCTCCATTTCCGGCGTGCGGAGGCGGTGACACTCTGAGCGGCGCAGGCGGCGCAGGGAGGTGACCACTGAGAGGCGTTAGTGGTTCCGCTTTATGGCGGCTCTCCCTCCCTGCTGGGCCGGCTGGGGCAGTGGCTGTGCCGGAGGTGGTAGATTCACCGGAGGGCTGTGTGGAGTGCCGGGGAAGCTCAGCATGTGAAGTGGGAGTCCACCCCGTGGGGAAAACTAAAAAGGGGATCCTCCTGCGCGGCGAAAGCCAAGCGGACCGTCCGTCGGCATGGCTACGACGGCGGAGCTTTTCGAGGTAGGTTTTCTGCTTCTGGAACTGGAGGGTAAGGAGTCTAGAGACAACTCCGGCCCCTCTTTGGGCTTCCTGTCCCTATCTTGCGGTAGGGGATGGGGAAAGCACCTGCAAGAAGAAGCTGGGGGAGGGGATGGCCGAGAAGCACGAAATGGGGGAGGGGTATCTTTGGGATTGTGGATGAGTCCCTGAGTGGGAGGAAGCTATATTTCTTTGGGAGAGCAAAATCAACTCATCATAACTTCTTAGAGCGCTGTAAAATATGGAAGGTGAACTCCAGATCACTGGAGGAAAATGGGAAGGTCCGACAACGATATTGGAAGGGAGGGAAAATGACAGAGAACTCTTAAGTTGGTGAAACCATGGAATTTGTTTGTTGAACCCCTGAATACTGTTACTCATTGGACAGTCATCCGAACTTTCAGTGACTCCTGGCAGCTTGATTCCGAGTTGGAATTCATCTCTTTGTATTTTGGGGGGGCTTATTGAGTTGTAGGCAATTCATCTCTGGAAATTTTATCTTTGGGAAAGGCCTAGTTATCGCCCTTTAAACTAGAGAGAAATGGAAATCAAGTAACTTGGTGTTTTAAGGATTTTAAAGAATCTTGATGATTAAAGCATAGTTGCTAACATTTACACTGTGCTCTGTGCTTTAAACCAATTACAACATCAAATTGTTTTGCTAAACAGCCTTATGCTATCTGATGTGGCACTGGAAGAACCTTGTAGTCATGCTAATTAAGTTTTATTTATTTATTTTAACTCTACACATTCTTGAAAAGGAGAAAGTTATTTAAGGTGCAAGTTTCAGCATATTAAACTTTGTGATATTCAACAAATCAGAAAAATGCAAGACAGCATTTGACTGACAATTATTGTACTTGTGGTTGACAATTCCTGTTGAGTTTGGAAATTGACAGTTATTGAATCTTGGTATTTCTGTTATAGTTTAAAATTGATATTTATATTATCTACAAAACTTAGTCAAGTAAACCTTCCTAATTTCATTGAAAATATATGTAGGGGTTTTTTTTTTTGTTTGTTTTCTTTTATTTTTTTCCATCCCATAAAAATAAGTCTCTCTTGTCTTGGAACTTGTCATTTAAGACATTTTATTCTACCTGATATTATCCAGTGATCATAGCGATAGAATACTTGTGTTAGGCCAAAGTCTTGGAGCAATCCTGCACATAAAACTTCATCTTCTTTTGTTGTTTTCTTTATATTAGCCTGCTTCATCAATTTAAACACTTTTACAGTCATTTTTAATATTAACATTTGACTATGAAGAATTATTTTAGTAATTCAATGTTGGAAACTTTGAACCAATAAAAAACCAAAACAACTTTTCATTGCCAAAGTAAAATTTTTATTTAGTTAGGAAACTAAAGCTTATTCTATATTCTTCACTCTTCTTAGGGGGACTTAAAACTTTTTTATCAATATTTTCTTTTCTTTTGTCATCAGCAACAAGCATTTCACTTGCATAGTCCAGATTTATGAAGTTCCTCTGATCATAATTCTGTCTTACCATAGCCTCCAGTCAATCTTCTCCTTGGTTTCTCATTATATCAACTCTATATGACCTCACTTTTCTTCCCTCTGGTAACTAGTTCAGTTTTGCAGTCCTCCTAAATCTATTGCTTCATCATTCTCTTGTTGCTACTTCTTTTTCCAAACACTAACTTAAATTTCTCAGAAAGGATTGAGTTAATTAGTTGTAAACTGCCCTGTATTTCCAATTCCAGCTTCAAATCAACCTAGCATCATTCCCTATCCTAGCTTCATTTATTCTGCAACATGGCCCTTATTGCTAAGTCTCTCTACTTGTAGCTTTCATTCCCTACTCTGTATTTTTTCTTGCAAATTAGCTCTTTCTCTCTTCCTTCATATTAGTCAACCTTGCCTAAAATATCATCACTTCTTTCTCCTTTATTTTCAGGCTCACCTCATTCATTGGTTCTTTTTGTTTTTTTGTTTTTTGCTTTTTGCTGAGGCAATTGGGGTTAAGTGACTTGCCCAGGGTCACACAGCTAGGACATGTCTGAGACCAGATTTGAACTCAGATCCTCCTGATTTCAGGGCTGGTGCTCTAACCACTGCGCCACCTAGCTGCCCCATTGGTTCTTTTTGTGTTGCCTTAAAAACAACATGTAGATCTTACATTCAGTGCCCCCACCCTTTCAGAAAACTTCCTTCGACTCAGGTGTCCTCCATAAATCTCTTGTTTCCTTTCACAATCAATTCCTAGGAAAAACCATCTGTTACTCTATAAACAGTTGGGGCTGCTTTCTTTCCTCCTACTAATTTCTCATTCTTTGAGGTTTTAGTTGATTTTTTTTTATTGATAAGTCTAGTAGCCTGTGCTTTGTTTTCTACCTTCCTCTCCATATTCTTTTTTACTCTAATTCTTCATGACACTGCTTTTGTGATTCTCTTATGTCTCACTCTTTATTAGTCTCTTTTGCCGTAACATCTTTTATGTTACTTCCTTATGTATGAGTGTATGTACCAAAGGCTCTGCTCTAAACTTTCTTTTGGTGATCTTATTAACTCTCAGAAATTCAATAATCATCTATACAAATGATTTAAATCTATATATCTGAACTTTCTTTAGAGTTTCAATACCACATCTCCAACTGCTAAATATCTATACTAGAATATCCTTTATAAATCTCTGTTTTCTAAAACAATTCATTACCTTTTTCCATAAAACTCCATATCCTAAGGGTACCACCATTTTTCCAGTCACCCAGACTCGGAGTCAAAGAGTCATATTTAATTCTTGGCATTCATTAATTCATGTAGCCAGTTAAATACTGTCTTGCCAATCCTGTATCTATAACATTTTTCACATCTCTTCCTTTTTCTTCACTAATATTAATCACTTTAGTCCAAAATCTCATCTGCAATATTGCAACATTAATTTTCTAATTGGTCATCCTATCTTCAGTCTCCCCCTTTGCATTTTATCTGCTTTACAGCTGCCAAATAGTCTTTTTTAAAAAAATAGCTTTTTATTTTCAAAATACATGCAAAGATATTCAACATTCATCTTTGCAAAACCTTGTGTTCCTAATTTTTCTCCCCCCCATCTCCCTCTCCTACTTCTTACAGAACAATAATATTTCATAACATTTATATACCATAACTTATTCAGCCATTCTCCAACTGATGGGCATCCACTCACTTTCCAGTTTCTTGAAACTACAAAAAGGGCTGCCACAAACATTTTTGCACATGTGGGTCCTTTTCCCTTTTTCATGATCTCTTTAGGATATAGGCCCAGTAGAAACACTGCTGGATTAAAGGGCGTACAGTTTGATAACTCTTTGGGTATAGTCCCAATGCTCTCCAGAGCAATTGGGTCAGTTCACAACTCCACCAACAATGTATTAGTGTCCCAGTTTTCTCACATATCCTCCAGAGTTTATCATTCTCTTTCCTGTCATTTTAGCCAGTCTGAGAGGTATGTAGTGATACCTCAAGAGTTGTGTTGATTTGCATTTCTCTAATTAATAGTGATCTAGAGCATTTTTTCATATGACTAGGCATCTGCCAAATATTCTTGATCATGCCACTACCTTTTATAAAATGCTTCTATCTTTTCATTGCTTTTAGGATAAAATAAAGCTCTTGAATTTAAAAGCTTTTCATGCAGCCCATCTTTTCAGACTGGTTATATGATACTCTCCATATTGAACATTGGGGGTACAAATAAGAAAAAAAAAAAAAAAGACAGCCTTTGTTCTGAAGAAGCTTATCATCTATCAAAGAGACTATCCAAAAGAAGAATGATGAAAGGGATGGGTGGGGGTATGGAAGGAGGAGGATGTAGTTGTTTGGCATTGGGGCATCTAGTTTAAAAAGTACAGCTGTTAGAAAATGGGGAGTTGGCTGTCTGTAAACCCTCTTTAAATGGAGGTTTAGGAAAGATTTTTCAATTCCCCCTCCACCTCTCTAATCAGAGAGTATGGAGAATGTACTGCAGAGGTGTGAAAACCAAAGATGATGCATTCTGTAAGGGTGATGAATTTAAGGTTCTTGGAGTATGGGAGCAAAGCAGAGACAGTTGACATTTAACCTTTTGAGTTTGAGACCAGTGATAGGATTAACATCCTTGGTGTCTCTAGCCTTTGGGAGCCACAGGTAAGAGTTTTCATAGTAGTTCAAAGAAGAAAGAAGGGCTTGAACTAGAATGGTGCTTCTGTGTTTGAGGAGAAGGGTATGTTTTGGCAACTATTTAGAGAGGAAGAAGAATTAAGAATGCTTTACATTTTTGAATCATTTTCTATTTTTTCCCATAATTCTTCCAGGCATTAAAATTTTCTTTTTTCTATTGAGACCACCATCATCTTTTTGCTATGGTAGTAGTGTTTTAGATGCAGGGAAGGTGCTAAATATAAGAGAGGGGGTATGGGGTTAGAATTCTCTTTCGAACTGCTTGACTATGAGCTTGAAAATTTAAATGACTAAGAAGCTTAGAGATGTTGTTCACAGAAATCTGAAGTTTGAATAAGGAACAGAATTAGTAGGAGAAAGTATGAATTCTGTTTTATGTTAGTAAGTTTGAAATGCTGGTGAGATGTTTGGATAGTTGTAAATGTAAAACTAGGTTTCAGGAGTGAAATAAAGATAGTGGGTGGGAGTATGTATGTGCATATGGGCATGTATACATATAGAAAGAGAGGAAGAGGTGAAATTTATCTACATAGAGATCATAATTCCACCTATGGAAATAGATAAGCTGAAAAGAGAAAGTATTAAAAGAAAGCTGTCTATTAAAAGTGCTTTGGGGAGAAACAACCCTATTGTGAAAAATGAATGATGATTCAGAAAAGGAGATTGAAGTCAGCTAAAACTAAGAGAAGTGTAATGTCATAGTGACCACAAGAAGAAAGAATATGCAAGAAGAGGGATTATTAATGATGTTAACCCATGAAGAAATCAGCTAGGATAATGACTGCAAAAGGTCATCAGATTTAGTAATTGAAGAGATCATTGAACACCAAGGAGAGGGCAGTTTAGGTACAGTAGTATCACAAGCCTGATTATATTATAAAGTGCATGAATATAGTAGTAAATCAGTAAGTAGAAATGATATTTTCTAGGATATTTTTTTTTGATAGAAGAATAATAGCTTGGATGATTTCTTTTAAAGGCTTTTGGAATCGTAGGTATGTTTATAGAGAGAAAGAGAGATAAGGAGAGAGTGAAGTGAGAAAAGGAAGGAAGCAGGGCAAGTGTCTGGAGTAGACCGGAGAGGATGTTATTAAGGACACAAGTAGAGTCATTGGCTTTGGAAAGGAAGAGTGCTTTTGTTTTGTAGACTAGAGCAAAGGAGGGAAAGGCAGGTATAGAGGGATTCTGAGGTGTGAATAGAGAAGAGGCAACTGAAGATGGATAGGAAAGTACTTATTTGCTAAAGAAGAAAGATGGGAGCAACATTGTAGACTTGAAGAAATAAAAGATCTCAATGAGGTGATTAGGTTAGGATCTCTTCCAAAGCTAATATTCTGTATTTCTACTTGACATGACATAAAGAAGTACACAACAAACTGCTTTTCTGGTCTTTGGTCCCTCCCTCATTCATTTGTCCAGATATTAGTCAACAAGTGTTTATTAAATGCCTAAATATGTACTAGACACTTGCTAGATGTGGGGTCAAAGATGCTCAATCAAGGAGGTATCACTGTTACTAGAAGACAGTGTGCAAATAATTAGATTTATAAAAAACAGAAAAAAGCATATTAAACAATAATATAGTATGTGCAAGCTACTTCACGTGTTGTTTCCTCAGTTTTTTAAAAGCCACAAAGATTTGGCTTGAATGGTATTTGAGGGTATTCAGGATTACACCACGTTGTGATTCTGATTACAATTACAAATCAAGATTAGTAATTTTAGCTGCCAGTCCTAGAAGGACCTTATGACTAGGGTTTATATATTCTGTTTTTGTCTCCCACACACATTTAAATTTCATCATTTCCTTAAGTGTTGAATTTCTGTTTTGCTAACAAAACAGTGGAGCTGTCATTGCTTGTAGTGCTGAACTTTAGTAGGTAAAGTAGCCTTAGATCCCCCTTCTGTTACTTTCTTAGCTTTGTGACTATGGGCAAGCCAGTTAAACTGTAAAGTGGGGATAATACTCTTGTACATATTTCACAACACTGTATGTAAAGTGCTTTGCATTTCATTGTTGTTTAGAAATTATCATTTTTCTTATATGTATCATACTATTCCTCCCTCCCCCAAAGATGTCATTCCTATGACTGGTGTCTTTCAGTTGAGTCACTTTAGTTTAAAATAGCTTTGGAATTCCTTTTCTGTAAATTTTCTTCAGAGCCAGTTTTCCATCCATCTTTAGATCCTCTTCCCATGACTTTGTAGTCACAAAGTGCCCAACCTTAATCCTTATTTTCTTTTTCACTTCCCCTCTCCATTTGGTACATTTAATTTTACCCCATCAGTGTTATGATACATGTCTTGAGCCAGCAACTGAAAGAACACTTAGAGGGGTATAAGAAACAAAACATCTTTTTTTTTATTAAATAATAGCTTTTTATTTTCAAAATATATGCAAAGATAGTTTGCAACATTTACTCTTGCAGAACCTTGTGTCCAAATTTTTCTCCCTCTCTTCTCCCCCTCCCCTAGACTGCAAGTAATCCATTATATGTTAAATATGTGCAAATCTTCTATGCATATTTCCATATTTATCATATTGCACAAGAAAAGTCAGATAAAAAACAAAAAGGAAGCAGACAACAAAAAAGGTGAAAATATGGTGTGGATCCCCATAGTTCTCTTTTTGGATGCTTTTTCCACAAGTCTTTTTGGAATTGGCCAGAATCACCTCATTATTAAAAAAAAAAAAACTATATTATAAGTACTACATATTGTTTTCAAAGCTGCTCTGTTTTTCCTTGCTTTTTTCTGAGTTTTCTTTTGTTCTCTTCTGTGCATTTTTTTTAATCCTTCCTTCCCTCCCCCAGTCTAGAGAAGGCCACCATTAAACATAGATGTGTGTGTATGAAAAACCATAGTATACATGCTTCTATTTATCAATTCTTTCTCTAGATGTGTATTAGTTTATTATACTTATTAGTCATTCACAGTTGTTCTTGAAATAATATTGCTGTTACGTTACTATATGCATTGTTCTCTTGGTTCTGTTCATTTTCCTGTAAATCATGCTTTTTTTTTTTTAAATCAACAACTTATCATCTCTTATAGCACAGTAGCATTTCATCACAATCATATACCACAGCATTTCCACTTTTTTTCTACCACAAAGAGAGATGCTTTATATATAGTTCTTTTCCTTTTTCCTTGATCACCTTAGGAAAAAGACTTAATAGTGTTATTGAAGGGTCAGAGAGTACAACTCTTTGGGCATAATTGCTCTCCAAAATGGTTGGATCAGTTTATGGTTCCACCACAAAGTATTAGTATCCCAATTTTTTCACATCTATAAAGTCAATTTTCATTTCTTTTTTTTTTTTTTATTTGAGTTCCCAATTTTCTGCTTCCCTTCTCCCCTCTCCAGGGCAATAAGCAATTTGCTATGCATATGCAATCATGTAGAAGTATTTCCATGGTAGTCCTGCTGTGAAAGAAGACACAAAACAAACAACAGCACTCCCAAAACAAAACAAAACCACACACAAAAAGGAAAAGTAGCTTGCTTTGACCTGCATTCAGATTCCTTCAATTATTCTTCTGGATTTGGATAATAACTTTCAACATGATTCCATTGTATTCTGTTACAAACCCACACCACAGCTTGTTCATCTATTCCCCAAATTAATACATTCCCTTAGTTTCCAACTCTGCCACCATCAAAACATCTGCCTCAAAGCACTTTTCTTAAATGTAAGTCTGACCTTGTGACAGAGCCTAATGTATAATAAGCACTTAAATGCCTTTATTCTTTATTCATAGCATTCTTTCCATTCCCCCACAAACAAACAAACAAACAAACAAAACAAAACAAAACAAAACAAAACAAAACAAACCAACAATAAAAATGAAAACTACAGTGGCTCCCTCTAGGATCCAATATAAACTTTCTGGTATTAAAAGCGCTTCAGAACCTGATTGCTTCCTACTCTTCCAGTCTTCTTACATTCCCTATCCTCACAATAATAACCAGATTGACCTTGTTGTTTTTCACATACTATCCTCCATCTGTTTCTGTTTTTTTATTGACTATTTCTTGTGTCTGCAATGTTTTCCCTCATTACCTCTTGGAGACTTTTCATTTTGTTTCCCCATTGTTACTAATAAGAAATAACAAATCTTCAAAACCTCTGTGCTTAAACAATCCCTGCAGTTATCATTTTACTGATAGTGCCACAATAATTTCATTTATCAAAAAGAAAAATGACATGGGGAACTGCTATCCCGAATTTGTTTGTGACCATTAAGAAGGAACTGGTGTAAAAATAGAAATGATAGAAATATTGGAAGGACTTGACTATTAGGATTAGAAGAATTAAAGTAACATATAAGTAGATGAAAGTTAGGCATTACTTGATGCATATTTCAAATTTGAGATCTGCAAATTTTAAACATTTTAGAAAAGGTGTAGTTAAGATCCCATGGACAAAAATTATACAAAAGAATGGGTTTCAGGAGTGAAATTGTTATTTTTTGAGGGAGTTTTGAAAGTAAAAATGATATTAAAAACAGACCAAAAATGTCAATAAAAATTCAGAAAAAAAAATTAATTAGATCTAAGAAAGTTAAAACTTGGTTAAGTTGGAGTCTGAGTTCAAATGTGGCTTCAGATACTTATTATGTGTAACTTTGGGCAAATCACTTCAGTATCTTTGCCAAAAAAAAAAACCCCTCAAATTAGGTCATGACAAGTCAGGCATGACTGAAATAAATCGACAAATACCAATACTAACAAGATCCTTAGGTCTTTCACATGAATTACTCTCTGATCATATTTTTTCCATCTTACATTAATACACTATAGTCTGGTAGGAAAAGCACTGAATTTGGAGTCAGAGGATCTGGGTAAAGTCCTGCATTTGCCACTAACTAGCTATGTAATCTTCAGCATATCAATTTACCTCTCTAAGCCTTGTTTCCTTATCTTTAAATGAGGATAATTATACACTTACTGTGAGAAAACTGCTGTGTAAACTATGAATTGTCATACAAATGTGATTTACTGTTACTCTGAGAGTTGTTTTTGAAAGTTCAGGATCATAAAAGTTAGAGCTAGAAGGTAAGTTAGATAATATCTACTCCAGTATATTTATTTTATAGATGAGGAAACTGAGGCCTATTTAGGTTAAATGATTTTTTTATTAAAACTTTTTATTTGTAAAAATATATGCATAGGTAATTTTTCAACATTGACCCTTGCAAAGCTTTCTGTTACAAATTTTTCCCTCCTACCCCCCACCCCCTCCCCTCGATGGCAGGAAGTCTAATACATGTTAATTATGTTAAAATATTTGACAGATCAAATATTTGTATACATATTTATACAATTATCTTGCTGTATAAGAAAAATCGGATCTACAAGAAAAAAACCTGAGAAGGAAAACAAAATGCAAGCAAAAATCAACAGAGAGCATGAAAATGCTATGTTGTGGTCCAGACTCAGTTCCCACAGGCCTCTCCCTGGGTGTATATGGCTTTCTTAATCACTGAACAACTGGAACTGGTTTGAAACATCTCATTGTTGAAGAGAACCATGCCCTTCAGAATTGATCATCACATAGTCTTGTTGTTGCTGTGTACAATGATCTCCTGGTTCTGCTGATTTCACTCAGCATCAGTTCATGAAAGTCTCTCCAGGCCTCTCTGAAATCATCCTGCTGGTCATTTCTTATAGAACAATAATATTCCATAACATTCATATACCATAATTTATTCAGCCATTCAACAATTGATGGATATCCATTCAGTTTCCAGTTTCTAGCTACTTACAAAAAGGACTGCCACAAATATTCTTGCACATGTGGGGCCCTTTCCTTCCTTTATGATTTCTTTGGGATATAGGCCCAATAAAAACACTACTGGATCAAAGGGTATGCACAGTTTGGTCATTTTTTGAGCGTAGTTCCAAATTGCTCTCCAGAATGGTTAAATGATTTGCTCCAAATTATAATCTTAATAACAATAAAGCTGGTAAATCCAGGCCCTCTGACTTCAAATCCAATACTCTTTCCACTAAATTATCATACTGGATAGAGATTGAACAGCATTATGTAATATAATAAATAAAAAATGAGCCTACAAAGAACTTGGCATTGAATCCACTTCAACCAGATTATCCCAGCAGCATGTTAAAATGAAAACAGGCGACAGGACAAGAAAATGAAATACATCAGTACAGATTTTTTTTTTAACAGTTCTTTTATTTGTGATAAAAGAGAAACTACAAATGGGTAGGAACATGAATAGTGTATGAGTGTATACATATGTTTACAGTAGTATAGAAATGTGCATACATGTTGGTACTGTCATTCTAAAAAATGTATAGAAGCAAAGGTTGAGTGTCACCTTAGACTGATAAAATACTTCACAAGTGTTCATTCTAAAAGTTAAGTATTTAATAAATGTAATTAATAGGTATATACATTTTTTTGAAAAACTGTATTTTAATAGCAATTTTTTCCAAAATTTGTTTTAAATATTTGGTAATTTAATAATAATGCATCCCTTTAACCACTTTTTAAGCTCTCAAAATCCAACTCTTAAGACCCTATTAGTAGTATAATCAAATACTCTCTTTGGATCTGTATCATAGAATATTTATTTTATAAATTAGGAGCCTTTTGTGGCAGATGAGTACATTGAACGTCTGGTATGGAGAACTCCTGGAGGAGGCTCTCGAGGAGGACCTGAAGCTTTTGATCCCAAAAGGTGAAGTGAAAATTTCCATATCACTCTTTTATTGTGACTATATTTTTGCTTTTGAAATAAAGGAAGTAATTGTAATTAGTCTCAAATTTTTATCTGGCCTTATTTTACCAGTTATGAACAAAATCACTAGTGAGTTTCAAAAATGAGATATTTTGTTTTTAGATGGCCAGTGTTTTTCAGTTTGTATAGTGACTTCATTCATTTTGAAAACTTTCATCTGGTTTACTGATATCATCATTTAAGGAAAACTTCTAAGTTATGCTGTAAGATATTACCTCTTTAAAACAAATATATTTCATTTGTTTTAAGTACAATCAATTTCAATGATGTGAACAAATTTGAGCACTGAAAATTGTACAAATAATCAAGAATTAATATATGTTGGGCTTTGGAATGCATTATATAATTTGCAACATATTTTATTGTCTTGGTGGTTTTCCTTAGATTTACATTAAAATTATTTTGTAGTTCCTTGGTACCTCTCTCGTGACTGATAGGGAGTTGAGTTGAGCCCAGAGTAAAATTTTCAACATGATTTAGCCATAGAACAATAATTTTCATTTCAACAACTGAGAAATGTATTTATGAAGTAATGTGTGTGTATAGACCTTATTTCAGATACACATTCACATATTTAAAATTTTAAGCCCTGAACAAGGTCAGAAAGTTTAAAATAGTGGGAAGATTTAAACACTCTTGTTAAACAACAAGGAGTTCCGAAAAAGACTATGGAGAAATAATTATCTCTCCTGTGGAGTTTTTTTATTTAGATTTAGATTACTTCTGTGAATTGATTTATTAGTAGATTCTCTTTGGGCATAAATATTCTGTTTTTTGTACTTTATAATAATTTTATTTTAACAGACTGTTAGAAGAATTTGTAAACCATATTCAAGAACTTCAGATAATGGATGAAAGGATTCAGAGAAGGGTAGAAAAACTTGAGCAGCAGTGTCAAAAAGAAGCCAAGGAATTTGCTAAGAAAGTACAAGAACTCCAGAAAAGCAATCAGGTAAAAATTAGGCTAATTCATCCAAAAAGCAAAGAAATAGACATGTATATCATCTTTAACTTATTTTTTCTTATGTTCAGTTTAAAAAACAAATCCCTAATAAAATAAAAAGGATTGTTTTCTTTAGGGATAGTTTCTGCTAATGGGGGAAAAAAAAAGTTAATGATCTAAAATTGCCAACTTGGAATCAATTAACTCTTTGTTGGGTTTAATGGTGAATGTTGGTACCAAATCAGACTACATTTTCTTAACTTAGGAAGCTGGATAATTTTTGTCCTGTCCGTAATTTTTGGAAGACTTAGTAAAATGGTCCTTCTTAACCAGATCCAAGACTTTAGGATGACCTTGTAGTTGATCTTTATTGCTTTGGGTATCTCCTGGATCACCTTTTACCTTAAAGCAAACTTAGCCTGGGAAATAAACTTAAAAAGAATGTGTGTGTCACAATAAAAGTTATGTTCCTTTTCATCTTTTCAGACCTAGTAAATTTCTGTCCAAAGTCTAGAGAATACATATTTGAAAAGTTTTTTTTTCCCCTTAGCAATAGTCTGATCAGCATAATTTAGAACATAATCAAGCCCTTGCATTATCTTCAGGCTAGAGAAGACCTCACAGACCAATTTCATAACTTATCTGGACCTAGATTAACCTTTGAAAATTTGAGAATGGGGAATATCTTTCAGATTTGGAGCCCCAGGTGTGTCTTAAATTTGTTGCAACTTCTTCTTAAGTATTAATGAAAAGGTATCGTTAATCTTATAGAAAAGGTATCATTAAGCTTATATTTTTAAAAAGTTCACTACTTAAATTTTTTTTTTACTGTACTGTCAACATAGCTTTGCTAAAATTAGGGGAGGAACATTTAGTCTACTTTAAATAGTGTCCCAAACTTCTAAAGCTGTGCCATTTGCTCTGTGTGTGTGTGTGTGTCTCTGTTTAAGCAAATTCTGTAGGACAAGCTCTGCTTGGCAGGTCTGTATCCTTGTGTTACAAAGCCTGTATATCTAGTCTCCTTTGCTTTCCCCAGAACCTGGATCTTGCTATGCTGTTTTCCTTTTCATTGCTTCATTGAGAAACTGTGGTAGAGTAGAAACAGTCTTAGTCATGAAAGATCTAAATATAAATCCTGCTTTTTGTGCTTAACATGTGTGATGGTAGTTGACTGCCTTAACTTTTCTGAACTTAGTTCCTTCTCTCAGTGTAATTAGCCTGGCTTTATTCAGGTTGACCTGGTAGCATAGATTAAGATTTGAAATGAAATAAAAACTCTTAAAACATCTGACAGTTAGCAAAAAGTTTATTTAATCAGAGCAGGGAAAGAATATTCAATAAAGATACAGCATTGATTCAGTTGACTCTAGCCGTTTCTTCTGTGTTGCACTCACTGATTTGCTCATCTGGAGTCTTGAGTTGGGAGTAGCTGTTGATTCTTTGTGTCTGACTTCTTTGCACCTGGCCATTAGAAAACTCCATAAACAATCTGAGCCTCAGATTCTTTTGCCAATAGCTTCAATAATCTGTAGGGAGAAACTAACTTAGTTTGTGTGGACTAGAGTTTGGGATATTGCTTCTACCATCCTTGTCTATAGAGAATAGTTATACTTATGCTGCTTAACTTAATAATGTTAGGATCAAATGAGACAATAGATATAAAATATTTTCTAAAACTTAAAACCCAATGTAAATATTAGCTATTATTGTATTTTTTTCTTTTTTGATGGAAATTGATAGTCTTGTTTTTCTCTTCTTTTTTGATGGGTTTCCATTAAAACTGGAAACAAGTCATTGTCCTAGTGCTGTTCTTTTAATATTGTTGTTGTTATCATATATCTCATCTTTTTCAATATAGTTCAAATAAAAATGGTCTCAGGACAAATTGTCATCCTGATACTATTCTTTTATATAAGACTGTGAGATACACACACACACACACACACACACACACACACACACACACACACATATAAGAGAACAGTTTTGTATAAAGGATGCATTTTATTTTAATTTAATTTTAATAATGCACCTTAATTTTTAATTTAATTATTAATGTATTAATCTAAATTTTAATTAATACATTTTGATTTTATTTTATTCAACTATAAAAAGGCAGTTATTTTAACTACCTGTGCAATGGTCTGGAGAACTTTTCATTTTTAGGTGAGAGAGACTCCTGTTTGGATCCAAGGCTAACTCTTAAGTTAAAAGGAGTTGAATGAGTGAGAAATAAAAGTATACCCTTCACCCCTTCCTCCTTGTTTAGCTAGATTTCTCTCACTGTGCCTACTTTCTTCATCTTTTCTCTCCCTGCCCTCTGCATGGTTATTTTAAGATCATTAAAACAGCAGAAGTACTCCCAGGACTTTTGAGTAATTAAATTCTCTGTCAATGTCTTGAAGGGACACATGGATCATTTCTCCATATTTGAATGTAAGCTGTTTATCCTTTTTTCAGCTCTTAAGATTGCTCACTCTTTTACCTTTTTGGGTTTCTTTTGACTCCCGTGTTTACAATCAGAGTTCCTATACAACTCTGATCTTTTCATTAGGAATGCTTGGAAGTCTTCTATTTCATTAAAAAAATCAAATTTTTCCCTTTGTAGGATTATGCCCAGTTTTTGCTGGATAAATTATTCTTGGTTTCTTTGGGGATTATCATATTCTAAGCTCTCTCCTTTTATGGTGATGACTTTGAAGTCATGTATGATACTTATTGCAGTTCCTTTAGTACTTGAATTCTTTCTTTTGACTGCTTACAGCATTTTCTTCTTTGATTTAAAAATTCTGAGCTTTGGGTATAATGTTCGTATGAATTTTCATTTTGAAGTTTCTCGAGGTGACTAGAGGATTCTTTCCATATCTATTCTGCTCTCTGGTTCTAAAAGTTCTGAGCAGTTTTCATTTATGATGTGTTGATATATGATACTTAGGTTCTTTTTTTTTTTGTCCTGGCTTTCAGTTAGTTCAATGATTCTTAAATTATTTCTTTTCAATCAGCTTTCGAAGTCACTCATTTTTGTTGTAAGATATCATATATTTTTCTGTTTTTTTCTATCTCTACTTTATTTTAATATTTTTCATTGTTTTGTGACAGAATTGGATCTTATTTCATTTGTTTTAATTGTTCAGAACTGTTTCTTGTACAGGATTTTGTACTTTTTGCCAAGCTGTTAATCCCCTCTCTTATTTTTTTTCATAGCTCTCATTTCTTTTTTTTTTTTTTTTGCTGAGGCAATTGGGGTTAAGTGACTTGCCTAGGGTCACACAGCTAGGGAATGTTAAGTGTCTGAGACCAGATTTGAACTCAGGTCCTCCTGACCTCAGGGCTGGTGCTCCATTCATTGTGCCACCTAGCTGCCCCCATAGCTCTCATTTCTTTGCTAATTTTTTCCCCTTCTAGCATCCCTTTATTTTATGAAAATATTTTTAAACATTTGCTCCATCTTTTTTTAGGAATTCTAGTTGAATTTGTGCCCATGTTGTGTTTTCTTAGCTTGTAGATGTTTGAGATATTTTATTTTCTTCTGCGTTTTGTGTCTTCATTCCAGAATAGCAAAGAAAATGTAGATTTCCCTATTCTTTATGCTCAAATCTAAAAAATTTTTAATGTTTTACACTGTCAGAGTCAAGAATCTCTCTTTAGTATTCTCTCCCATACATGCTGACAAATTCTGAGTTTAAAATGAAAGTAAACATAAATGTCCTAACAAAATTTGTAAGTAATAGAGAGTGAAGACTAAAACAATTGATAAATCTATCTCAGAGAATAAAATTTTAACCAATAGCTTCACGGTGAAAGAAAAATGAGCATATATAAGTGAATTCAAAACAGTGACCTCTGGTTTCTTTGAAGTCTTGATCATATATGTCACATCAATAGTGATATAATTTGTTGATACTTTAAAATTAATGAAAGATTATCTAAAAAATACCAAGAAAAAAACTAGATCTCAATGTTTAAGTCCTATGCAAAATGGAAGCACTAAAACTCCGATTCATTTTTTCTATATGAGCTTAGACATTAAAATATATTAAAGTTAGTAACACCAATCAAAACAAAAACGCTTCACAATACTAAATTTATACAAAGAAGTTTTAATATTATGATAACTATATTTCAGTATAACTGGGTTAACCTGATAATCCTCTGTATTTTATTTTATACATTATTCTAGGATCTCCGGGGTAGCTTAGGACCAAACAAACTTTCATTGCTTTCAAAGTTGTCTCATTCAAGACAAAGCTGGATTTATGTTTTCCTGGTCAGAGCTTTCCAGGTTGTTGACCTGGGTTTGCCTCTGAACTGCACATCTGTGAGCTTGCCCCAGTTGTAGTTTGCTACTGAACTTTCAACCATTATGTGCTGTAAGTTGAGATTTTAAACCTGGTGGTGACTTTAACTGAGATCCTGCTCTGCCCATGGAATTCAAGCTGTGTTTGTTTCTGAACTTATTGCCATGCATGGTACACAGCTTGGGCACCACAGTTCATCCTATCTTTGACTGTCACTTCTAAGCACAGGACACTTCCTCAGCAAGCCCTGAACTGTGACCTAAAACTGGGTAGGGAACAACAGAATGGTCATTTGGCATCTGTTCCAAAACCTTGACAGGTCAGGCCTCTCTGTGCTCAGTCTGGGACCTCTTACAGCCCTGGTGTGCAGCCTTTCCCTTGTGGCCTTTCCTGGCTAGATCCCTGTCCTCAGTGTCCATGAGCCTCTTTGTCTCCTTATGCTTACCTGTGCTAGAAAAATGACTCACTGTGATTTTTGTTTTCAATTTCCTAGTCAGAACTTGGTCTAATGCATTTTCCATATATGTTTGAAGACACTTGAAGGGAACTTTGCTATGTTTCTTTTTGATACCTCATTATGTTGCCTCCTGGCTTATTTTTAATATAGAATACTTGAAACATTGTTTTTAAAAATTTTTGTTTAATTGTTTAATAATAACTGCTTTTTTTTTTCTTTTACCCATTTTTTTATAGGTTGCCTTCCAACATTTCCAAGAATTAGATGAGCATATCAGCTATGTAGCAACTAAGGTCTGTCACCTTGGTGATCAGCTGGAGGGGGTAAACACACCACGGCAACGGGCTGTGGAGGCTCAGAAACTGATGAAGTACTTTAATGAGTTTCTAGATGGAGAGTTGAAGTCTGATGTTTTTAAAAATTCTGAAAAGGTAAGAGCTGTCAGCAGGATAAAAGCAGTTTATTAAACATCACAGTTCTAATTACAAGTTATTGTGACTCTACATGGTGAGATTTCAAATCAAAGTGACTGCCTTATGAAAACTTTGTTTGGAAGTATAAATCAACACTTGACTGTAGATAGCATTTAGGTTCGGTAATTCTTAAAGTGGTTGTATTGACGTTTTTCATTTGTGAAATTATATGAGATTTTAGAATTGCTGATGTAATCAGTTTTAGAATATAGTTCTTTCCCATAAACTTCTTCCATAATGCATCTATATTTGGAACATGACCTCCTGGAAGAATGAGGGGAATGATGAGCTAAAAAACTTATGACTTGAAAGTTTTTTCTATGTATTATAAACTGATATACTTCAGAGACCTGGTCCAGGATACTTCGTTTTCTTATAAAAATATCCTATATGTAGAGTTCAGTTATATTCAAGAGTTCACATATTAGGTTGCCACATACCAGCTAACTTTCCAGTTGTATTACTTCCTAGGCTGTGTACCAGTCACCTCTTAGAAAGAAAGGAAAAAAAAGAAATCATCCTTATAGTTGAAGATGTTGAGATGAATATAGTTGATATAAGAGAAAACAAAAGGGACAGTCAGAAAACTGTTAACATCATCACATTTCCATTATCTCAATTCCAGTGCTTTATACTTTACACAATAGTTAACTAACAGAACTTAAGTAAAAGCAAGTGCAATTTATTACTTGCAAGATTCAGCAAGCATACATTGAAAGTGTGTTTGCTGATTTTTAATATTTAGAATACTTATCCCTTAAATTAAAACAAACGGTTAGGTTGATGATAGTAATGTCAACACAAAAATAATCTAATTTGTGGTTAGTTATATAAATTAACTGGTCACATTCAGCTTTAAATAAATTGTGTCAGTAAATCCTATGGTAAATTTTGCTTTTAGTAGCGAGATAAAATAACTAGTATAGAATTTTGAGGAGTGAAGTCAGTCAGTGCCAACGTTTGTAGTAATCTATCACTGCTGGTCTTATGAAGAAAGCAACAGTGTGTTAAAGAATGGTTAACCATTCTGTTGGCGCTAAGTGATACTTCCATGAGCAGTGTAAGTATAACTGTTGTTGCTGAATAACAGCATTCACAGAGCTGTTGAAGAGGCTACTTATGCAAATAAATACTATGTCTCTGTGTGAAGAAGGTAGAAATAGCATCAGGCCCTACATTTGGCATTTCTATTTGCTTACTAGACTTCATTATTCATACTTATTCATTATTCATACATATACTCAGTAAAATTCTTAGTTCTCCACAAAGGTCAGAAACAATTTTTTTTTTTTTTAATTTTTATTTTATTTGCATAACATATGTGTGGGTAATTCTTCAACAATAACCCTTACATAGCTTTCCGTTACAAATTTTTCCCCCCAACTCCCCACCCCTCCCCTAGATGGCAGGATATCCACTACATGTTAATTATGTTAAAATATTGGCAAATCGAATATATGTATACATATTTCCAAACTTATCATTGGTGTGCAAGAAAAATCTTATCTACACAAACGATATATCAGATAAAGGAAACACAATGTAAGCAAACATCAATCAAGGAGTATGAGAATGTTATGTTGTGGTCCACATTTCGCATCCCTCTCTCTGGGTGTATATGGCTTACTTCAGTGAACAATTGGAGGTGGTTTGAAACATTTCATTGTTGAAGAGAGCCATGTCCATCAGAATTGATCGTCATATAGTATTGTTGCCGTGTATAATGATCTCCTGGTTCTGCTCATTTCACTCAGCATCAGTTCATGTAAGTCTCTCCAGGCCTCTCTGAAATCATCTTGCTGGTCATTTCTTACGGAACAATAATATTCCATAGTATTCATATACCATAATTTATTCAGCCATTCTCCAATTGAAGGGCATCTATTCAATTTCCAGTTTCTAGCCACTACAAAAAGGGCTGCCACAAACATTCTTGCACATGTGGGGCCTTTTCCTTTCTTTATGATTTCTTTGGGATATAAGCCCAATAGAAATGCTGCTGGGTCAAAGGGTATGCACAGTTTGATAACTTTTTGAGCATAGTTCCAAATTGTTCTCCAGAATGGCTGTATCCGTTCACAGCTCCACCAACAATGCATCAGTGTCCCAGCCCTCCCACAACCCCTCCAACATTCATCATTAACTTTTCCTGTCATTTTAGCCAATCTGACAGGTGTGAAGTGGTATCTCAGGGTTGTCTTGATTTGCATTTCTCTGATCAATAGTGATTTGGAGCACCTTTTCATATGACTATAAATAGTTTTAATTTCATCCTCTGAAAATTGTCTGTTCATATCCTTTGACCATTTATTGATTGGAGAATGGCTTGAATTTTTATAAATATGAGACAATTCTCTATATATTTTAGAGATGAGACCTTTATCAGAACCCTTAAATGTAAAGATGATTTCCCAATTTATTGCTTCCCTCCTAATCTTGTCTGCATTGATTTTGTTTGTACAAAAACTTTTTAACTTAATATAGTCAAAGTTATCTATCTGGTTTTCAATTAAAAGTTCCAGTTCTTCTTTGGACATAAATTTATTCCATCTCCACAGGTCTGAGAGGTAAACTATATTATGTTCCTCTAACTTGTTTACAAAATCACTCTTTATATCCAGATCATGAACCCATTTAGATCTTATCTTGGTATGTGGTGTTAGATGTGGGTCAAGCCCTAATTTCTTCCACACTAGTTTCCAGTTTTCCCAGAAGTTTTTCTCAAATAGTGAATACTTATCCCAAAAGCTGGGGTCTTTGGGTTTATCAAAAACCAAATTGCTATAGTTATTGCCTAGTTTGTCTTGTGATTCTATCCTATTCCACTGATCGACTACTCTATTTCTTAGCCAGTACCAAATGGTTTTGATGACCACTGCTTTATAATATACTTTTAGATCTGGTACAGCAAGTCCACCATCTTCAGCCTTTTTTTTCATTAATCCCCTTGAAATTCTAGACCTTTTGTTTTTCCAAATGAACTTTGCTACT
>JAJPUD010001738.1:129079-140878 GCA_023553655.1 Myrmecobius fasciatus | reverse complement strand
TTTTCATCGTGGCTTTCAGGGAGTCCGATAATCCTTAAATTGTCTCTCCTGGATCTGTTTTCCAAGTCAGTTGTTTTTCCTAGGAGATATTTCATATTTTCTTCTATTTTTTCATTTTTTTGTTTTTGTTTAACTGATTCTTGAAGTCTTATTGAGTCATTTACTTCTATTTGTTCAATTTTAATTTTTAGAGTATTATTTCCTTCAGTTATCTTTTTTAGCTCCTTTTGTAGCTGGCCAATTGAATTTCTGGATTCAATGCATTCTTTTTCCATTTTGCCAGTTTTATTTTTCAGTGAATTGTTGTCTTTTTCCAATTCACCAATTTTGTTTTTCAGTGAATTGTTGTCTTTTTCCAATTCACCAATTTTGTTTTTCAGTTCACCATTTTTATTTTCCAGTGAATTGGTGATTTTTTCCAATTCACCAATTTTGTTTTTCAGTGAACTGTTTTCTTTTTCCAATTCACCAGTCCTATTTTCCAGTTTTTGATATTTCTGTTGCCCTGATCTCAATTTATTTCCCCATTCTTCTTCTAGCTCTCTTTTGAGATTCTTAATGCAATCATCCAGGTAAGCCTTCTGAAAGGGAGACCAACTTAAGTCTGCCTTTGTGGCTTCATCTGGGATTGTTTTCATAATGTCAGGATCTGGGGACTGTTCTATTTTTTCTCCGTAAAAGCTTTCTATGGTGAGAGCTCTCTTCTGCTTCTTGCTCATGATTTAAAGTTGGGATATTGGTCAAAAGCCGAGAAAACTGCAACAATTTATATTTGCCCTGGGGCAGTTTGCCGAGTTGACTTCTGGTCTGAGGCTGGTCGGGCTAGATTCGCACCAGGACCACCTTTTCAGCTGTTCTCGATCCACCCCCTTCCAAAGGCAGATCTGCCAAAGCACCTGCCCGCAAGCAGAGCAAAGTGGCCCAGGCGTCTCCCAGGGGCTTCCTGGGTGCCCAAAATCCGCCCCTCTATTGCAGCCCTGACTTCCGCCCCGGCTGGAGTCCCATCGCGACCAGAGGCCGATTTCCCCTGAGGCTAACCTTCTCCGGAGTTCTTTCAAGGTAGATCTTTTATAGAAGTGCGTTGTAGTCCAAATGCTTGGCGAGGACCTCACTCAGATACCAGTTTTAAGGCTTACTATGTCTGGGTTTGAGGGAATGTCGGAGGGAGTTCACAGAGAAAGCCGTTCGCAGTTTGCCATCTTGGCTCCGCCAGAAACAATTATTTTTAAAGAAAAAAGAAAAGCAGCACAGCTGTTAGTAGAACTATTTAATTTGTGTTACCTTTCTTAAAGTCATGCTCTTAACATATTTATTATATGCTAAAATATGCTAGGTCACACAATGGCTAGTGTACCAGGCCTGGAATCAGGAAGCTTGAGTTCAAATTCAACCTCAAACACTTACTAGCTGTGTGACCCAGGGCAAATCACTTACCCCCTGTTTGCCTCAATTTTTTCATCTGTAAAATGAGCTACAAAAGGAAATGGCAAATCACTCCATTACCTTTGCCAAGAAAATCCTGAATGCTATTATGAAGAATCAGACACAAGACTGAGCAACAACAAAATAAGTTCATAGTATTAATTGAAAACATAAAAATGAATACCATCTAATTCTCTTATACTTTGGTGCCATTGAGCAAAAGTATATCTATTTCTAGATTATTATTTTAGACTCCTTGTCTAAGTTTTGTTTGAAAACTTGAATAAATGCATACATTTCTTTACCATATTTTGTCAGCAATTTTATGTTGAAATCTATAATTTTTTCCTTAACACATGCTACACATTTAATAAATCCCAAGACATATCTTATTTGAACAGTTTAGATTGAAATTGGATATACTATGTATTACCAGAAATATTTTCATATTATTCAGATGAGGTTCATAAACTTAGAATGAACCTGCATTCTTTGAGTGCACTTAACTTTGAGTAAATGCAGTCTTATTTCTATAAGATAAACTATATTGTAGGTTCTACCAATGAAAAAGCTGTTAAAACACACAATTGAAATAATTTCCACAACAGTGAATTGTAAATGCTTCTTCCTTCCACTCCATCATCCCCTGATTATTACCTCTCATCACTTTTATCTAATAAGGTACCTATAATAGGCCCCTTGTCTATCTTCTCAAAATTTTAATGTATAAAATAAAATACAGGGGATTATCAGATTAACCCAGTTATATTGAAATATAGTTATCATAATATTAAAACTTCTTTGTATAAATTTAGTATTGTGAAGCATTTTTGTTTTGATTGGTGTTACTAACTTTAATATATTTTAATGTCTAAGCTCATATAGAAAAAATGAATCGGAGTTTTAGTGCTTCCATTTTGCATAGGACTTAAACATTGAGATCTAGTTTTTTTCTTGGTATTTTTTAGATAATCTTTCATTAATTTTAAAGTATCAACAAATTATATCACTATTGATGTGACATATATGATCAAGACTTCAAAGAAACCAGAGGTCACTGTTTTGAATTCACTTATATATGCTCATTTTTCTTTCACCGTGAAGCTATTGGTTAAAATTTTATTCTCTGAGATAGATTTATCAATTGTTTTAGTCTTCACTCTCTATTACTTACAAATTTTGTTAGGACATTTATGTTTACTTTCATTTTAAACTCAGAATTTGTCAGCATGTATGGGAGAGAATACTAAAGAGAGATTCTTGACTCTGACAGTATAAAACATTAAAAAATTTTTAGATTTGAGCATAAAGAATAGGGAAATCTACATTTTCTTTGCTATTCTGGAATGAAGAAGATCCTACAAGGATCTTCCCTTGTGTTAGGAAGGATGCTTCCCTTTGTGTTATTTACTAAAATATGATTTATATAGGATAAACATTTATGATACATCACATAAATCTTAACCCAGTGATATAAATACTTTTTACTGCTATTATCCTTCATTTCTATTCTTCTGTTTCCCATCTCTTTTCTTATTTCTTCTTCCAATTTATATAAAGTATACTGACCAGCTTATAGATTCCTTCTACTCTTTGGCTAATTCAGATGTCTTGGGCTTACCTTCACTTTGGAAACCAAAGTAAGACCAAAGCTTTGGCCAAATAACCAGCAAAAATTCAAGCTTGGGATGGTGAAGCTCTGTTGTATGTGTGTATACATAGTTCCAGTTTATCATAATTCTAAGCTTAAACTGTAAATATTTGGTTGCCTAGAAAGCTTTTATATGTTGAGTTTTGAAAATAATTATAAAGACATTTTTGTAGTATGGGATTGTATAATGTAAATAGTAGGTAAATTTTTGATGAAATACATGAATTTTTGTTGTTGTTGTTGTTGTTTTTTCCCAGATAAAGGAGGCAGCAGACATTATTCAAAAGTTACACTTAATTGCCCAGGAGTTACCTTTTGATAGGTAAGTTTGTCAGAATTCTAATATGGATATAAGAACTTTTATTATAAACTATAATTTTTCCTATTTGATTTTTTTAAACTAATTTAAAAAATAGATTTTAGGCTTTCTTATGAACTTATAAAACTATTTAAGTTTTTTTTAATTCTCTAGAATATTTGAAAGATATATTTGATCAAAATTTAAGTGTTAATTGTAGTTGGGGATTTTCTAGCCTTTTAGTCCTCATTCTTTCTGATTTTATCTTTTTTGGTACTAAAGATATGTAATACACTCTTCTACATGGTGCACATGTGTAACATGGAGAGAGAGAGAGAACTTAAGTCAGTCAATTTTGTTGTTTGGCCTTATTGTTCTTTCTCATTTCTTCAGTGTTATAATGGAGAATTGAATGTAGTTCCAATGTTAGAAAATGTTCTGTAAGTATTTAATTTTCCCAATCTTAACTTTTAGTGATGCATTAATATTTATCTTTTCTGGTTTTATTTTATAGATTTTCTGAAGTAAAATCAAAAATAGCAAGTAAGTGAAAGTCACTATTTTTTCTACTTAAAAGCATAGAATTTTTTAAGCCTTTGAAGAGACATTAAAGATCATCTAATGCAGCTCCCTTCAGAGAGCTGAATTAGTGAGGCCTTCAGTGAATGACACAATTTAAATCCTGGTCTCTAGACTCCCAGGCAAGTACTCTTTCCTCTATCAGGCTGCTTATTATAGCAAATTAGAGTATTTTGAAAGTTCTAACTCGATATATTCCTGAAGCTAGTTGGCTTCTGTCTTAATGCTTGATTTTGAGAGATTGAGAGCCAATCCTGAATTTTCAGGATAGCATGGTTAATGCATTATTATAATGAGTCCCTGTTTGATCATAAAAGAACAATGAAACCACATGCTTGCTCCTAGACTGGAAATGACTGGGAAACAATCCTGATAATCAGCTTCTATTTTTGATAAGTATTGTATCTTGGATCAGTCTTGGGCCAAGTGCTATCAAGTTAGTTTAGCTAGACTTAATTTATTTTCAAGAACATTATTTACCAAGGTCACCATATGATGGGCTCTGAATTAATTATAATAATATAATAAGTTCAGTCTCATTAATGCCTTTCCTAAAATGTAGTATTCAGACCTGAATATGATATTTTATAAGTGATAGCATATCTTTCTGGTTACTATATTTCTTGTAGTACAATATAAGTTTGCGTCACATATTTTGTCTCTCACATTGAAAAATTTCTTGTTGAAAAAAAAAATTGAGCTTGAAGTTCCCTAAATTTTTTTGAAAAATTTTTAATAAACATCTGAGAATATCTTTTCCCATCACATATAAATGCAGTTTTTTTTTCCTTTTAACTTAGGTATGATACTTTTCATTTATTTCTATTAAATTTCATGCAGTATGGCATCAGTCAATGAGATCTGTGTTTAAGTCATGCCTCTCCTTTATTAGCTGTGTCATCATAGTCATCTTAATATCTCCCAGTCTCAATTTCTCCTATGAAATAATACTACTATTTTTTATATCTGCTTCTTAGGGTCATGTCAAATATTAAGTGAAATAATAAAAATTATTTTGTAAATCATAAAGTGCCATTTAATCATTAGCTTTGCATGTTTAGAGCAGTTAGAAAGAAAGGAACAAGAATTTATAAAGCACTTACTTTGTGTCCGGAAATGTGTTTTACAGATATTGTTTCATCTGATCCTCATTATAATTCTGTGAGATAGGAGCTTTTATAATCCTTATTTTACAGTGTAGGAAATTTGAGTCAGACAGAGGTAAAGTAATGTGCAAGGATCATATATGTAGTAAACATCTGAGCAGTATATGAACTTAGCTCTTTTTGCCTTCTATGCACTCACTCCACTACTAGATGTCTCTTTTTAGTCTATCTTTCTAGCACATTGGGTTGTTTTCTAGCTTTGTGTTATCCACAGATTTGATAGACGTGTATCTTCATCCAAAAATGTTGAGAACATAGTCAAAAGGAAAGCATTCTGTTAGTGCAGTAGAAGTCTTTTTTCAGGTAAACTTTAAATCTACAACCATTTTTGAAGAGCCATTTGTTATGTGCAAAGCATTATGTTTACATAAGATATCTCTCAACACAGTCTCTGATTTTGAGGGACATGTAGCAGTGGTGCTGGTGGTGATAGATAATATGTGCTGAAATAATTAATATTAGATTAGCATATAATAATTCAAAGGTGAGGTTTGAGCAAATTGCCATGGGAGATTTGGGAATGGATTAGGGAAAGTGAAGATGAGGAAGGAAGCTAATTGCATATAAGTATATGAAAATAAAGGAACATGTGAGTATAGGTAGGAAAATGGAGAGCTGTTGAATTTCATTGGAAAATATAGGGTTGGTAAGATCAATTGGAGCCATTAAGTTGAAAGAGTCTTGTGTGATAGGATTAGGAGTTTGTATCTTATTTTGTAGTGACTGTTAGAACATAGGTATTTTTTGCAAAGGATTGTTCCATTCCTTATATTCGTATGCCCAGCACTTGTTATGTGATCTGGTGCACAGGAGGCATTTAATCAATGTTTGTTAAAACTGACCGTTCTAGTAGCCAGTTGAAAGTTTTTGAATAGAAGAATGAAGTATTCACACTTTAGGAGTATTATTCAGGCAGTGGTATGAAATTGGTGGAGAGACTAGTGGGAAGATCAGTGAGGAGATTATTGAGATAGTCTAAGTGAGAAGAGATTAGGCTGGTTTCAGTGTTAGTGGAAAGAAAGGTGCTAGAAAATATTATGAGGTAGAATCAGAATTTGCTACCTGATTAAATGTGGGGAATGAACAGGAGAGAAGGGCCAAAGATAATACTGCGAATAAAGATTTCACATCAATTGAAATAGGTGACTAGAAAGAAAGGCAAATTTTACAGGAAAAATAGTGATTTCACTTCGGGGCTTCTTGAGATTAAAATTCTTCTGGGACATTCAGTTGGAGATTCTCAGTAGGTATTTGGAAGTATGGGACTAAAATTTTGGGAGCATTTGTAATAAAGATACAGGTTTGAGAATAACCTGTATTGAAAAAATAATTGAAGCCAGGCAGTAAAAAACAAAAAAAAAAAGAAATAAAAAAGGCTATCAAAGGATTACATCTAGAAAGAGAATAGAAAACAAAGACAAAATTTTTTATTTGAGGGTCAATGAGACAGGAAAAGAGTTCTGAAGTGGGAGGGAGTTTGTAATAATCAAATATGTTTCCTTTTCATTCTCATTTACTTTTATCCAAATCTTCCTGTAAATCCTATACAATTGTGCTGGGTGCCCTTTTCACATTGCATGGTTCCAAGGGATCCATGTGGGCTCTCTGTCAATTATTTCACACTCTCCCTATAAGATTGGCCCAGCTCCTCTCTGATGATGTCCTTAATTCTTTTTTTTTTTTTCCCTCCAATTCTTCATTGGTAATATGCCCACAGGCACATATCATATGCTGCTAACCCATTGCTTTTTGGATGCCTTTAGTTCTTCAGAGAGTGCAGCTGTATGATGTCGCAGATATGCAAATACATCTGTGCTCTCCTTGACTTGGAGGTTCCTTCCAGTGATGTAGACAGCAGCACATCCTATAGGATGTTTTCCCCAGAAGTTTGCCTGAAGTCTCTGGAGGTTTTCCTTGTTTTTTCTCACTTTTTTGAGAGAACCAGAAGAGTGCTCTGGCTACCCACTTAGCTTCCTTTCCTCTTGTCACGTCACCAGCTGCTCTTTTATTCCTGTCATATAAGTTTTTGACAATTTCCTTTACTCCTATTCCTCTTCCAAGTTTCTTATTAGTTATTTTGCTGCCTGCCCTCTCCCAAAATGCATTTCTCTATTGCTTTTTCTATGATTCTCATTTTTTGTTTTTTTGGAACCATGGTATTACACATAGCAACATTGATAAAAAAAAATATATATATATATATATTAGTACTGAAAAGATGGGCTTTTGCTTTCATGGAAATCTTAGGGTCAGTAAAGAACTTCATATTTTGGATAACAATCCACCTTGTCCATGGCCAGCTCTACTTTCTGTCTCAAATATATATACTGTTAGACTTTGCATGGCATCTGTCCAAATGTTGAAATCTAGACAGCAAACATACTTCTTCTATTTGGTCATTCCTATGTGGACAGGCCAAATTCTTTGAATAATTATGTATTGCGTGTTCCATGGCTTAAAGTCAACAGTGTTAAACACAGACAGTAGCATCTGGAGGTTCTCATTTTCTTCATTTGGACTTTATGCTGGATCTTCTCCTGCAAACCCTTCTAGCAAACAAGCAAGTGTTTATGTCTTAATAGACATTTATCTGCAAACCATAGAAAAACAGTTATTGCTGTTGTTAAAATTTTCAAAGTTATCTTTTAGGAATTTAATATATTCTTTTGTTAGAAGAGGGCCTTTAAATTGGTGTTTTGTTTTATTGAATAAATTACCTTTTTTGCATCAACAAACAAAAAACCTAATGGATTTCTCTGTTCTTTACAATTTTCAGACTGTTGAATGACTATAAAGACTTGGTCCTCTATAGAATATCATTCAGGAAAAGATGTCTTGTTCCTTTCTTTTACCACTCATCACATATTGATGCAGGTGTAGATTTTTTTTTTTTAATCCAGACTAGTGATCTAATATGCTTACTTATCCAGGGGTCCAGTTCCCTGTTATGTGTTCTATTATTTGCATTCTGAAGATTATTCTTCTTTGTAAAGAACACAGCTAAAATTGGAGTTGGTTCCTTCCCACAATTATCCATTATAGTTTTGTATATACTGCAAGCAAGGGTGCTATCCTTTTTTGATCTTGCTATTAATTCCAACATGACCAAAACAAACAAACATAAAATCCTCTTTGTTCATAGCTTTTATTGCCAGTCTCAGCTTCTCTGACTTTTGTTAAAGAACTATAATACTTTTTTGTATTCCTTCTTAGTTACTTGCTCTGGATTCTATCATTTGTTCATTTTCTTTCCGAGTCTGAGCTTGTTCATTAACTCTCTTGGAGCAACATTTGTGTCTTTAAACAACTTTCCCTTTTCTAATTTTTTTTTTTGAACTTTAATTTTCATTTTTGATGACTTCTCAATGTTCCTATGCTACTTTCCCTTTTATTTAAAATGTGAGGCCATTCAGCCCTATGTTGGACTGCTTTAAAAATTACCGTGCTAGACTACATAGCTGATCGTGCATATCTGGTATTCCTTAGCTGTAGCTGACTCTGTATTAATGTGGTCAACACCTGGCAAAGTTCCTGTCATTTCCATGTCTCCAGGCAGTACATCCTCATGCAGCATCAGGTCCAGAATAGTAGTTCTATTTGTTGCTTCCTACTCCTTTTGAAATATGAAAATTAGCAAGGCCTATCAAGAATTTGTTAGATATTCTGCTTTTAGCAGAAAGGGATGCCTCATAGATATTGTTTTTTCAAAACAACAATATTAATTTCATTTCAGCAAATATATATGTAATTTATGTCAGCTTTTAAATTTGCTTCTGAAATTTTCAGCTAGTTGGATGGTCTGTAGTTTGTAGTTATTACCACCATATCATTTCTATTTTTCCCTTTTTCATCTTCATTTAAAAACTTTCTACTGTGCTTCCTTTCTCAGGTTTCCTGTATTTAAATAGGTTTGAATAATTTTGTGTACAATTCCACTTTGCCTTCTTTTTATTTCATCTTTTTTGGTTGAACAGTATAAGCTTTTCCTGCCATATTCTACTCATGAAAGAAAAATCAATTTTATATATATATATATGTGCTCTTGGAGTTTTGCTTCCTTGTTATAATAACTCTTCAACATTTTTGTTTATTTCTCATGTGCTGAAAATTGTCACATTAGCTATGAAGGCAGGAATATTCTTTCTCCTCCCCTTCCTGGTTATGGTATCTTATAAATTAATGAATATTTGTATTTTATTCTTCCTCTTCTGTCTTCTTTTACCTGCCATGCAGCTATATTTAGGTATTTTAACTCCTCTTCTTCCTTTTCTAGTTTTAAAGAAAACCTTTTTGATCAGATCTGTTAGTGTTCAGATCAGTATACCATTTTCTTCTTGTTTCAAACAGAAGCCCTCCATCTCTCATTCCTTTTCTGTCTCTCTCTGTCCTCTTTCTGGCAAGGTCATGATAAACCCCTCTTGCTATGGCTAGCTGTAGAATTTCTACAGGAGGAACATGAATAAGAGGGGTGCAGTTGTTAGTCTTTGTGGTATTATGTTTTACTACAATTGATTTGGGAAAAATTTCTGACTTTAAAACAACAAATTTTCTATATGATAGACACATTCATTTTACACTGCTCTTATTTCATATACCCCATTTTTTTTTCTTTTCCAATTTTTGTGGTATTTATTAAAATACGTATATATCTGTCTTTACTATTACTCTTAAGAAGTTATACACTTAAATCTTTGCACATGACTTAACTAAGAAAAGCTATTTTTTTCCCTCCTACTTAGGTAAATACCATGATTTAGAATGTCAGCTTATTCAGGAGTTTACCAGTGCTCAAAAAAGGGGTGAAATTTCCAGAATGAGAGAAGTGGCCGCAGTTTTACTTCACTTTAAGGTAAATACTTAAATTGAAACAACAACAAAATACTTTATTGTTGCAAGTTTAAGACCAAAAACTGGGACTTCTGAAGTCTTTCATTTCTTTTAGTCATAAAAACTTTTCTATTTCGTCCTCTGGTTTTTCTCATTTAAGCTGTTAGTGCCTCAGAATGATCATTTCAAATTCTTAGTAATTTGAGAATATATGCTATATCTTTCGCAGGCACCAAGAGATAATAAATTACTATTTTAAATATCTATTAAGAACCTGTGATCAAAATACATGTGACTTAGATTTCTTAATTTCTCTGTATATATGATGATTGATGTAAGCAAAAGTCATAATGAGTTCCAGGGACGTACAAGTTTTAAGAATGAACGTGGGATAGAAATCATATTTCCAAATGCCAGGGCCTAAATCTTAAGATCAGTTTCTTTATAACAAATTAGTGAATAGAACTTAATGTTTTGAAATTTAGAAAAGAAAGGAAAGAGGTATCAAACACACATATCATCAACCCAGTCTTCCTCTGCTTTTTTGCATTGTCATTCTGGTTTGGTGGGTATATTGAGAGGTTAGTTTTGGGTTGATTTTTGTAAAATGTTAGAATATTTAGGGTTAGAACCCTTCCCTGTAATGAAATTTTATGTAAATTTTATAAAGATTCAACTTGCTCAGAGATCATAATTTCTGTTTTTGTTTTTTTTCTTTCTTAGGGTTATTCTCACTGTGTTGATGTATATATAAAGCAATGTCAAGAGGTAATATAGGGATTTTTAAAATTTTATTTTGTATTATTATATATTAATTGGTATTCTTTAAAGATATGTAAAACTTATTAATTTGTTCTGCTCTTTAGAATGCTAATTTGAGAAGTGATATATTTGAGGATACAGCAATACTCTGCCAACGTGTAAATAAGCAAGTTGGAGATATATTTAGTAGTCCAGAAACAGTACTGGCCAAACTTATACAAAATGTGTTTGAAGTCAAATTACAGGTAATTTTTTAATACTCATAATCTAAGTGGTCTTTTAGCTATTATGTGTATTATGAGGGGAAATATTCTCTGATTCAGAATATTGGAACTTAGAAAAGTTAAACATACTAGAGAGTAGTCTCAGATCTAGTCACCTCCTACTTAATAAGAAAAAAAAAATACCACAATCGTTCTACTATAAAAGTATACTGTCACTAAGAAATATACATTGAATTGTTTTCTAGTAGTGAATATGGATTGTTTTGCTTTCATAACCAGTATTAGCTCCATGAGAAGTGGCAAGCTGAAATTGTAACATGGTTTTTGACCAGAGCTTTTCTCAGTGTGAAACTACCAACTTTGAGAACTGAATTCAGAACTTGATCTAATTAATATACCATACTTTATTGAATCAATCAATGCTGATTTGTAAAAATTGGTGTAATAATTTTTACTACTACTACTGGAGTGTAGATTGTTTTAAAATGAAAGGTGTACCATCGAGTTCTTAGTTTTTCCAAAATCATCAAAGGTATAGCAAATTGTTAGGATTTTAATAAAGTTGAAATACTGAAAATTTTGAAAAAAAAATTCAAAATCATAAAAGTTGCTTATTTTGTACATATTTTTTATGTAACTATTTTGTATTTTTGAGTTAAGGAAGAAAGTTAAGCACATTAGTAATACATGAGGAGAAATGATCTTAAAGAAATTACCACATTGGTTAATGTGGAAATGTATAATCTATAGCAAATTGCTTGTCTTCTCAAAGAGGGAGTTGGGAAGTGGAAGAAAATAATTTGGAACTCAGATTTAAAAAAAAAAAGTTTAAAATTGTTTTTACATGTACTTGAGAAAAAAAAAATAAGA
>JAJPUD010001738.1:104427-128979 GCA_023553655.1 Myrmecobius fasciatus | reverse complement strand
CTAGGGGGGGAGGTAAGCGGGAAGAAAAAAAAAATTTGGAACACATAATCTTAGAAAAATGAATGTTAGAAACTATCTTTATGTGTATTTGGAAAAATAAATACTTTTGAGGGGAAAAAAAGGGAAGAAATTGCAGTAAATATACATTTTAAATCTAGATTTCTATCTCTATAATTTTTTTTCTAGAGTTTTGTGAAAGACCAGTTAGAAGAATGTAGGAAGTCTGATGCAGAACAGTATCTTAAAAATCTATATGATCTTTATACAAGGTATATATATAAAATCTCTATACGGTTTTATAATATAAAGGGATTATGGGTATTGTCATAAGAGAGCAATCCATGGAAATTTGACTTAGGTGTAGCAGGTTAAATCAGGGAGTAACAGTGTTATTTGCTATTTTTTAAAGTGGTTGATAATAGTATTAAAGGTGCTTGTGGGGAAAGATCTTAGTATCATTCATATTCATATAAAATATGAGATTTTGTCCCCTAATTTATGTGAAAGATGCTTTATAGATGCTTTAAGCCTTTTAGAAAACACTTTGCTACATGTTTTTGTTTGAAAAGTATGTTGTGAATTAGAATCTTTAAAGTTGAATAAGTGTCATTTATGGTAAAGTACAGTCTTAGGACGGGTTATAAAAAAAATTTCTCCTCTTTTATTATTAGAGTCATTGCTACCCTCATGATGAGTGAAGCTTTGTTCAGAATACTTCTTAAATATTTTCTTCTCATGAAAATTCCCCATATGGAAGGCAGTTCTCTAAAAGTAACTTTGTTCTATTACCGTAATTTCTAAAATAGACAGAAAAATGCCCATTCATGAGATGGACCAGATAGGAAGAAGAGAAAGCAACCAAAGGTTAGGTTGGAGGTAATTAGAGGAAGGCTGAGAAAGAAGACAAGGGGAGAATCCCTAAGCAACATGGAATTAGCCCCTTGATTGGAGTCTCTTTAGTATTTATCCTGAGTGTCATAATATATGGAACAATTAAATGATATTTCTCATCATCCTCCCTATTCTGAGTCCCAAAGGTATAGTTTCTGGCTTTCTAATTTTATTCTTAGAGATCATAACAATTGCTAGCGGCAAATTATTTATATTTGATTGTCCAACCTACTTCAAGTGCAACCCCTTTAGAACTTCTGATTACATATTAATTACCTAATTTACCCTACTCATCCAGCTTTAAGAAGTGGTAGTCTGAAATAATTACCAAAATTAGTTGTAGAAATATAGATACTCCTTACTTTGGCTACTATATCCAGACATACATTAATCTTTTTTTCCTTCCTCCCTCTATGAAAAGAACTACCAATCTTTCCAGCAAGTTGATGGAGTTTAACTTAGGTACTGATAAACAGACTTTCTTGTCTAAGCTTATCAAATGCATTTTCATTTCCTATTTGGAGAACTATATTGAGGTGGAGATTGGTTATTTGAAAAGCAGAAGTGCTATGATCCTGCAACGTTATTATGATTCAAAAAATCATCAGAAGAGATCCATTGGCACAGGAGGGTAAGTTTCAAAATGAATTTTATATAAGCAAAGATAAATTTTGGGGGAACCGAGGCTATAATTTTTATTAGTGTAGAATTTTTCTGATGAAAAAATTGTCAATGCAAGTTGACCCTTTCTGCAACTTATGATATTAAACAATTACCCAGGACATTGAAAAGTTAAGTAATTTGCCCAGAGTAATATAGTCAGTAAGTATCTGAGGCAAGACTTGATCCCAGGTCTTTCAGGCACATAATAAAGGTACCTCTTTATTTTGCTCTGTTAGCCTCTCAACTTATATTATTGAGCAAAAACAGGTTTCTAAATATTAATTCATTGAAATGAAAATAAAATGATACAGAATTTTTTTTTAACACTGATATGAATATACTAGTTGGCTAGTAAAACCTTTTGAAGTGTAATAGTTGCATTCCTAGATGACAGTCATCTCCTGATAGTGAATTTTCTGGTAATGAGCTTTATTAAATACAAGTAGGTTAGTTCTAAGACTATAGATGCTAGGTACGTTGTTAAACCTGTTACTAAAGAGCCTTTTCTGCCATAGCTCGTACTGACATAGAGATTTTTGGCTTTTCAGTCACTTCTCCAATTCATGATGAGGCATCAAACAGGAATGATCAGTGCACGGTTGTAAACATAGTCAATGTATAATTAATGTGTGTTGGATTGAATTAACCTTTAGAAATTTTTTATGCCAAATAGGTCTTCATGTTGATAAGATTTGTAAATTTTACATTTGGGCATAAAATTGCTTTGTAAATATAATAGCTACTAGAGTAGACAGACCTCCAGTCACTGCTAGATTATTATTGAAAAAAGTGGTTTTGTATAAACTTCACAATTATAGCAATAACTAGCTAATTTGACAGAAAAATAACCAGGGGGAAAAGCAAAAAAAAAAAAAAAAAAAAAAAGACTTTGGAATATGCAAGCTAGTTGTTGCTAAAGTTTATATAGCTTATTCATAAAAGAAATTCTTACTCAGAAGCTTTTAATTTTAATTTTACATTTATAATGTAAAGGAGTATTATTTACTTTTTATGCGATATATCTAATAAAATTGATCATCTTGCTTCCTGACACATAATAGATTAGAAATATGTGTATTTTAGAAATGTGTATTCATCAGGAGATGATTTAAATAGGACATTGACAATAAGAAAAAAGGACCTCTGATACTTTAAAGAGCCAGAGATGAAACAGAAAATTAAGACGAACTATAAAATGAGGACATTTAGTGGAGAGGCTTTTCTTTTTCTCACTAGCCCCTAAGGCATCATTGCATCACTGTCATAATCAGAGATAAGGATGAATTGTGATTAATATATGGTATATACATAGATATATGTGATGATAATATATAAGAAGAGAGAGAAGTTTAACACGTATTTTTAAAAAGTCTGAATAGTCAAATAAGTTTCAGGACTTAAAACATTGTTGGCTGGAAATATGCTTATATAAAGTAGCTCATTCCCCAGAGATGCTTAATCATTGAGTTGTTATATAGTTAAATACCAGAATTTTAGAATGGAAGGGATCTTAAGAAAATACCTTTTTGTATGCTTTTAAATTACAGATAAGGAAACGGGCCTAATCATATAAATACTTCCTGGAAGAATCAGAAATAGAGTCTAAGGCTTTTTACTCTCATACTTACTACATAGCATATTATAGTTTTAAATTTAAAATCTATGTCTAATGGAAATATTTTTGTTTTATGGTATTCTAGTATTCAAGATTTAAAAGAGAGAATCAGGCTACGGACCAATTTACCACTTGGGCCCAGTATTGATACACATGGTGAAACCTTCCTTTCCCAAGAAGTGGTGGTTAACCTTTTACAGGAAACTAAGCAAGCCTTTGAAAGATGTCATAGGGTAAGAGTGATTGCAGATTAATTTTGTACATACTATACTTCAGTGATTCCTTTAGCTCCTTTGTATGGTACGTGCTCTTTTGGTGTAGCCATTTGTACCTTCTCACCCTGTGCAAGTCTTTCACAGGTTCTTCTGTAAATCTTGAATCTTTAAGGATCTAGTCTACATATTGAGGACTTTCTTTTATAGGTCATTTAATATTGATTCCATGAATGCCATTGCAGCTCTAGGGCTATATTTGTAATTTTTCCATTCTTTCCAATTATGCGCTTCCTTGATATATTCAAGCCACTTCGTTTGTACCAGTCACTTGTCATATCCTATATAACCCACTGATAGTCAGTGTATTTCTCTCCATTTCCTTTTGTAACCCATAATTTTCTTTGCAAGCAGACATAAAGAAGGCCACATAAATAGCTCAGTTCTCAAATACAGAAAAAAACTTTTCTCTGATTCTGAAGACAAATTGTAACATTGTTTTAGAGAATAACATTAATGATAAATGCTTTAGGATTTTACATTATAGGACATTTCTTATAATTTTAAATGAAACTGCCTGTACATTTAAAAAAAAAAGTTATCTTTCCTTAGGGCTTTGGCACATAATAAAAACTTACACACACAAAGACACATATATACATATATTTGTGTCTAATGCTAGCTGTCTCTAGGATGGGAGGGATGAGGAAGAGAAAGGAGAAAAAAAGGTCCATGATAATTTTATCATATATTTAAAAGGAATAGCAAATTGTACATATAATACATTTGCAGTTCCATGTACAATTTTTTTTTCCTGTTCTATTCTGTTATGGAAATGCTTATTTTATTTCTTAAGCTCAGAAAATGGCAGTTCAAAAATTTAATAAATGTTTGAATTGAATATGAAATTAAGTAAGATGTAAATGAAGTACGTAAAAAATGACTTTGTCATAAAGAAGATTAACCTTTAATTTTGGTTAGAATTGAGGACATGGAATGTTGCAGTATTTTCATCTTTTTTGAAATTAGTCTTCTCTCCATTCTTCACATGTAAAATCCCATGTCCCACCTTTGCTTTTTCATTGGCTCTCCACTCTGTCTAGAGTGAGGTCTCTCCTTATCTCAGTTTCATAGAGTTCCTGTCTTTAATGTGAAACTTAGGCACCATTTTTGGTGTGGAACCTTTTTTACTTTTTTCCTAAATTGCTAGTGACTTTTCCCTCCCGAATACCATGTATTTAAATGCTTTATATATATATTTCTTAGTCATTTTCTATTTATTGTTTGTTTATATATATATATATATATATGCTTCTTGCCTCCATTAAATATATAAGCCTCTTATGAGTAGGGAATATTTCTTTTTTGTTGTTCTATTTTCCTATTTAACACAGCATTTTTGCATATGATGTTTAGTAAATACTTGTTGATTTATATTTGTCATAGTTATCTAATTCTGGATTAACATTCATATTCTATAAAGACAGAGGCTAAACATCTTAAGATAAACATAGACCTTTTTGTCAAATCCCCAAATTCTGATATGGATATTTTTTTTTGTTTGTTTTCAAAAGCTTTCTGACCCATCTGATTTGCCAAGGAATGCCTTTAGAATTTTTACTGTTCTTGTGGAATTTTTGTGTATTGAGCATATTGATTATGCCTTGGAAACAGGACTTGCTGGTAAATACAATATCTTCTCTTGATGTATGTATAATAATAAAGTATTAGAAATACTAGACTTTTTATATAGAGAATCTATATTTTTAGAGTTAAATGATGCAGTATACTGAAATCTGTTTTTAAAAAATAAAATCATCAAAACTGCATAACTTTAAAAATCATTAGTATAAGATTAAGCTGAAATGTCGTTATAAAATGATTATGATCTTAATATTAATTTCTGTTATCTTTAAAAGGTGATTTACTTTTTTTTCTACTTAAAATAGTGGGTGTTTAATACTATTTATTGATCAACTGACTAACCAGATAAATTCATCATGGTACAAGATATTAATGTATTTTTAATAGCTGATTTTAATATACATTCACTTACATTTTAGGAATTCCTTCTTCAGATTCTAAAAATGCAAATCTCTACTTTTTGGATGTTGTGCAACAAGCCAATACAATTTTTCATCTTTTTGACAAGCAATTTAATGATCACCTTATGCCACTGATAAGGTCAGTCAAATCTTTTAATTCATATTAGTGATGGTCTGCTCCAGTGGGTTGAATTGTTTTTACATAGATAAAGTGGCTAGCTCTATATCTTGATCTTGTGGATACAGATCTATTTGCTCAGCTATAGTCTCATAGCTAAGCTACTCCCCCATGTTGTCACATCCTATCATCAGCTTCCTAAAACAAATTTCCAACTGAATGACCAGAAAGAATTTCAAAATCACCATATCTAAAAGAATTCATTTCGTCTGAAACCTACCTCTCTTCCTAATTTTACTATTTCCATCAAGGGTAACATATCTGTTACCTCATGCACAATCCTAGCTTCTCATTATACAAGACAGAAAGTCTTAGTGAAGTTTTTGCTAAGACTTTTAGGAGACCCTTTATGCCCTCAATATTTAAACATTTCAACTACATGCTATCCTCTACTCTTGAATTACTCATTCCTTTTTCCTATTGTTCTTCACTTGCCAAAACTAAGCCTTGGATTACCCTTGTCACGTGCTGCTGATTGGAGCTGGAAAAAGTAAAATGCTTTTGACTGGGTTCATAATTTATATGTTAACTATCTTCACTTGGCCCTCATGGCAGCAGAGGAATCCTTTTATTTCCTCCCTGATTGATATCTCATCATTCTTCCCAGGAGCTCTTTCAAACCTCTTCTCAAGACTTCCACAACTTCCCTTTTCCCACTTTAACTGAGGATTCTACTTCATTAGGAAAATCTAGGCCATTTGCTCTGAATTCCCTTTTCTTCTCTACATCTCATAAAAAGATTTTCCCCTATTCTTTATGTCCCACAGATTCTGATAATGACATGGCCCTTATCTTTGCCAAGATCAGTCCCTCTGTATGTTCTCTTGATAACATCCTCCAGCAAATTGCCTCTCAAACATCTTTTCTTTTCTCTAGCTTAGATCTAGCTCTTGTCACTTGTTATATAGACTGTTATTAAAACCTCCTAATTGTTCTGTATGCCACAAAGGGCCATCATCCACATAGCTAACAGATTAATATATCTAAAATATGAATTTGGCTGTATGTCTCCCTCTTCTTGCTATGATCAAATACAAATTCTGTATTTGGCATTTAAAATTCTTAATAACTTGATTCTAATTTATCTTTCTAGTTTTATTATATATGATTCCCCTTCACCTACTCTATAGCCAAACTGGTCTATTCCTCATAATATGCTATTCCTCATAAATATGATGGATCTCTCTTCTTCATTTCTTTACATAGTCTGCCCCCTTTCTTCTTATTCCACTAGCCTTTCCTATATCTGAAATGACCTTATTCCTTACTTCTACTCTTTCCCTTTCATCAAGGTATTCCCTGATCTCCCCTAGCTCTTCCCTCTCCTAAAATTACCTCATATTTACTTTGTATATAATTTGTATCTACTTATGCATGCTTGTTGTTTCCCCCTATAGATTGTAAATTCAGTATAGGGATTTTTATGTCCTTGGTTTTGTATTCTTGGTGCTTAACATATGGTGATCACTTGCTAAATATTTATTCATTGGTTTTTCTTAAAATATTTTAGCTCAGAGGCATTGTACTTTGGAAGAGAACTTGCTATTCTTAGAAGAATTGGGTTTAAGTCCTAGCTCTGCCACCTAGTATCTGTGATTATGAGCAAGTTATTTACAATCTTTAAACCTCACCTCTAAAATTGGAATAATTTTATTTGCCATAGCCCACCAAGATTTTACAAAGATCAGATAAGTTCTCTTTCTCTCCCTACCTCTTGTTTTTCCTCTTCTTAACTCTTCTTCCTCATCATCTCCCCCCTACTCTCTCCATACAATTTGTAGTGCATTCCTCTCCATTAATTCTTGTATCCATCTTTTCTTTGTTACCATTGTTACAATCCTAACTCATTCCCCTCATTCCATTAATTGGATTATTGTAATAGTGACCTAACTACTATCCCCATCTTCAGTCTTTGCCATCCAATACCATCCTCCCTCCCCTAATCAGTTTAAACTTCCATTGCAAAACTTTACTTATATTATTTCATTGCTCAAAAATTTTTAGTTTTCACATAGTTTAATAAATAAAAGCTCTATATAATGTTTCCAAACTACCTTAACAGTCTTCTTTAATGCTATGTTGCCTCGTATGGTCAAATTTATACAAAAGCTATACTGTTTTAAGGAGGAGGAAGGAAAAAAACCTCTGCTTGTTCATGAACAATAGTACATCAGATTGAAAAAAAACCTGGCAGTTCGTGGGAGTTAATCTATTCCAGGTTCTAGATTTATAGAAATTCTATTCATCCTTTGATTCCTAGCCCAGATTATCTTATTATCTTACTTTCCTTGATACCTCCATCAGTAAAAGAGCAAGCTCTCCTCCATATTGCCACAGTACATTTATCTAATGAGTAAATTTCTAAATGCTACATTTATGACACCCTTTATTTAATGTTGGAGATCATTCCAGGATCATAAAATATCCACCATCCTCTATAGTGTGTCTATTGATACAACAAAGAATTGCTTTTGATTTTGTATTAAAAGGAAATTGATTTTTCGGTTATGTTTTATCAGAGTATCATATATTCATATAATTATTAAAGTATACATATCTTATGTGAAGTGATATACTATGAGAGACAAGCTCAGTTAATATCTCAGACTGTTCCACTGATAATTTCAATATCACATTCTGAAAAAATCATTCCTTGTTTTTACCAGTAAAGAGAGTTTTTCTTGTGATAAGACTTCTTCAAATTATTGGAACAAATAGCCTCCAAACACCCCTTCTCCCCCTCTCATACATCCATCCATAAGGTTTTTTTGGGGGGGTGAGTGGGGGGCAGTTGCAAGGCAGTTAGGGTTAATTGACTTGCCCAGGGTCACACAGCTAGTAAGTGTTAAGTATCTGAGTTTGGATTTGACCTCAGATCCTCCTGACTTCAGAATCATTGATTTATCCACTGGACCACTACCCCTATCCATAAGGTTTTGTTGCAATTTGATGTGTATGTAGGCACCTCAGAAAGGAAATATAACATAACTGCCAAGGTATTTGTTTTCTTTCCCAAACTGAATCCAGTTCATGATGCCATAAGTTAGCAAGATTATACTGTTAATATCTTAGTTTCATTTAAATTAGTGATTCCCTTTATTTTTGAATAATATAATACAATTTTTTGTTTTAAGAAATAATTCTCTTTGGAGTGAAACTGAATAATTCTGTTAATTAAAAATTATTTTGATAATGAATCTTTAGTCTTACTTATATAGGTCAGTATAGATATTTATTCTCTCCAGTAAGAGAGATCATAATCTTTCTGTTCCATGAGATTCTTTCCTTTGGTCTCCAAAAATTCTGTCCCATGGAGTTTAACAAGTGTCCCAGAAGCTTTCCCTCCTCCCCCCCCCCAGCCTTTTTGACATTGCACAGATAACATTATAGCATTTCAGGCTGATCAGAGGATGCTATATATTAAATATTATATTACTGGCTCTTTTATTTTCCCTGTTTTACTTTTCTGTGATAATGCTGTCATTTCTCTTGCTTGGTTCTATATTTGGATTGTTTCACCTTGCCTGTGCCTACCATATACCACTCCATTGCTTTTTGAATGATTGTACTTTTAATTCTGCATGTCATTTGAGTGATACTTTCTTGAAAATGAAATCTTTTCATATTAATTTACTGGTTTTGAGTTACATAGAGGCTTGTACATAGCCATAGTCTGTCTGTAAATGTGATAATTTGTTGAATGGGAAAGAAATAAAAGAATTTCTTGTATTTACTTACTGCTTAGGTACTTCTTGGATGCAAGACTACAATATTTTTAAAAAGCAATCTTTTAGATTTTTCAAATAAGTAACAACATTATATTTTTTCTTTAAATATTTAACAGCTCTTCTCCTAAGTTATCTGAATGCCTCCAGAAGAAAAAAGATATAATTGAACAAATGGAGATGAAACTAGATACTGGTATTGATAGGCAAGTTGGATTGATGACATTTTTTTTTCTTGAATTGTTGTTTGTTATTTGCATAAGGTGTGAATGTTTATTTTTAATTTTGGAAAATTGTTGAGAATTCATTTTTAACACAGTTGAAGTTGAAAGCTCTTTGTTTTACTTCCTAGCAAAAGATTCCTCTCCCTTTAAAAAAAAAAACTACATTTTTTAAAAGATGATTTATTTTGAAATTTAAATTTCTAGAATTTATATACATATTTTTGAACAAGCAGTAAAATTAATTTCTTAAAAGCATCCTGCATATATGGTGATTGGGAAGGGCAGGATAGAAGAGAACAAAAGGAAGTTCCAAACTAAATTTTGGACTTGTGATCTCTTTTATATCACACAAAATTTGGCAGCAAAAAAAAAAAGGAGGAGGAAATATACTGAGGACAAATAGACCACATTAGTTTGACAGAATTTTGGCTTAGAAGAACCTTTATAAAAAAAAAAATCTTGTTCAGTCTACTGCTTTTAAAATGGACTGTAACAAGTCTAAGAAAAGCTATACATTGTAAACTCTTCCAGTTTTGAGTTATCCTCCCTGATAAATTTGTTCTGTGGTCTATACTAAAGCCTTCATGTAACAAACAATTGAAGTCCTTTCTTCTGCTAATAGACTAGAACATAGATACCTTTTGTATAACAATTTTTCCTATATGTGTAGAAAAAAAGTTATAAAATTAGTTCCCAATCATCTTTCTCTATAAGTAATCCTACTTCTCTATAGGTATTGTTCTCCCATGTATTAATTGATCTGTTTGCTTGTATGCTGTTTTATGCTTGTAGATTTCCCTTTTTTGTTCCATTTACATTTAAATAATAAAATGCTAAGCTGCTATTTGCCTGCTAAGTGTTTCTGCTCCAAGTAGTGATTAGTATGATGAAATGATTTGAAACAATGTCATATTAAGGATCAATGTCTTTTAGTCAGTGTCCCTCCTAAAATGTTAACTCTCATAATCTCGCATAGAATATCACTTGGATGTCATTTTTTAATAGTGCAGGCTGTATCACTCTGTTGATATTGAACTCATCATTTTCACAGTGCTATTGATCTGACAGATTTTCTTTTGTGCCTTATCTTGTCTCCCAAGTAAATATTCTTTTATCAAAAAGTAATATATTGCTTTATAATGCCATCATTTTAATTGCTTAAACAACTTTATACTCAGTATCAGCACTCTTGTTTGCATAACTTCCATGTGTGCCTTCAAAACGGGAAGTAAGGTGGGGAAAGGATAAAGGGAGAGAATCTGAAACTCAGAGTTTTTAAAACCAATGTAAAAAAAGTGATATTATTTCTTTCTGCTGCTTCATCTGTGTTTAATACTTGCCTATATTGATTCATAGTCTGTCAAAACTAGGACCCACATAAGTTACGTGATTTACTCAAGGTCACTTGTTAGTGACAGAGCCAGAACTAGATCCTGGTTTTTACATGTTCTTTCCACGGATCTGTGCTGCTCACGATGCATTTTTTTTTTCCTTACCAAAAACTGTCATTTCATGTTTTATTGTTACAGTTAAATTTTGAACAGGCAAAATCCTCATTAATTGAATTTGGTTTTATCACTTCAATAAGAGGTGAGAAATGAATGACAGGAAACCAAAGAGAGATTTAATTATTGTACAGCTACCAAATTATACTTCTTATTCAGACAAAATAGTAGACAGTTTAGAATGATTTTAGCCGCAAAAAATGATGTAAAAAGATTTTCTTTTCATGGATATGATAAGTGGACAAGGGCAACAAAGTTCTAACTTTGAAAAGGAGAGAATGAATTGTTGTTCCCTATTTAGAAATGTTTTAATCCTTTCTGCCTAATTCTTTTCACTTCTATAGTGATGGTTTTCTGAATTATATGACAATTGTCTTGAAGTACTGTGCAAATGATGACTTCTCTGTTCTAAGGCAAGCAAATAATAAAGCAGATATAATTTAACATTGTGGAATTATCTGATTCAAATTTAAAATATTTTTATGGTTGTAAGGAACTTTAATAATTAAAAACTCAAGCATATTTGTTTTTTCAACTTTGAAGGACATTGAATTGTATGGTTGGACAAATGAAGCATATCTTGACTGCAGAACAAAAGAAGACTGACTTTAAACCAGAAGATGAAAATAATGTTCTGATTCAATACACTAACGTGAGTGATATTAACTATAATTTTGTTAATAATTATAAGTGCTTTGAGATGCTTTTGAAAGATAATATATAGGCGTAGCTAGGTAGTGGTGTGGATAGAGCATCAACCCTGAAGTCAGGAGGACCTAAGTTCAAATGTGGTCTCAAACTTATTACTTCCTAGCTGTGTCACTCTAGGCAAGTCACTTAACTCCACTTGCCTCAGGGGGAAAAAAAGAAATATAATATATATTTCATTAAATATTGCTATGCTGTAAAATTTTCTTTTATTAGAAATTAGAGACAATTTTTAAAAATTTGATCTGATTATTTCCATGTTATAATTGTACAAAATTTTTTCAGGCATGTGTTAAAGTCTGTGGTTATGTTAGGAAGCAAGTGGAAAAGATAAGAAATTCCATGGATGGAAAAAATGTGGACACAGTTTTGATGGAATTTGGAGTGCGTTTTCATCGACTTATTTATGAACATCTTCAACAATATTCCTATAGTTGTATGGGTGGCATGTTAGCAATTTGTGATGTGGCTGAATACAGGAAATGTGCCAAAGACTTCAAGGTAAGCACAGCTACTAAACATTTCCTTAAAATGTGTCAGCCCAACAAAGTTTTTATTAACCTGTGTTATTTTCTCTGATCATTATAATGCATATTATTAGATGAATTTCATTATAGTGGGTTTCATGGCCTTAAAGAAGCAGTGTCAGTATTTTGATGTTTTCTGAATGTTTTGTTTGGATACTTAATTTCATTTAGGCCTAACTTCTTTTTCAGTTCTGTAAGTCTATGTTCATATGTTTAACTGGCATATGATATGTATTAAGCATCAGGAAAAAATCCATAATTTACTTAGTTGGTTTTTTCTCTTATTTTTTCCCTATTTCTTAATTTCTTTAGTCAGTTTTAAAATCATTTTCTTAAGAAGTTTTCAACTAAATTTTTTTCATTTCATTTTCATTTCATTTCATACTTTAGACAGTAAAAGGACACATTAATCATAACTAGCTCTACGCAGTAAATATATTTCTTTGAATGATCTTACTTGATATTAATTGTGCTTACAAAAGAATCAAAATTTATTTAAAAATCGTTGTTTTTAAGCTTGTAATTTGCCACAAACAAACAAAACCCTGATGAGTAACTTTCTTCTGAGAGGTAAATAATTGAAAATGGTTTTTCAGTCTTCTTATCAAACTAGTGTTTATCTATTTAATAATTTTTTTCTTCTTTCTCAATTCAGATTCCATTGGTATTACAGCTTTTTGATACCCTGCATGCACTTTGCAACCTTCTAGTAGTAGCCCCAGACAATTTAAAGCAGGTCTGCTCTGGAGAACAACTTGCAAATCTGGACAAGAACATACTTCACTCCTTTGTGCAACTGCGGGCTGATTATCGATCTGCTCGCCTGGCTCGGCACTTCAGCTGAGGTTGATTTTGAAAGAGAAACTTCATGTACTTTGCTCAAGCCTTGATTTTTAGAAAGCACAGAGGATTCCTTACTGAATAGCCACATTTTTACAGGAAAATGACTTTTCAGAACAATATGGCAGCCATATTTAAACTTGAGATTTTCTTGGGGGAAATGGAGACTGATAGTCACGTTTTGCAATTTTTTTTCTCTTAATTTCAGCCAAACCTTGTATTGTAAATTTCTTGTCACTGTTTTCACCATGCAAGGTATTTATGTGGGAAAGTAAAAGAGACATTACTTGTGTTTATCTTTGTTCATTACCGGATTTCATTTGTGACTTTAACTGATGGTTAGCACAGGTTTAAAGCTGACGCCAAAATACATTTGTTCATCAGTTTTAATGACTTCTTCATAGTTACCAATCATTAATCAAATTCTTTTAGGTGGTTCCTAAGTAACACTCCATCATCTAACATGTTATCCTACTTTGTATAATTTCTGCAGTTTTTCTGAGATATAATACTAATCTAAAAACATGTAATAAGCTAAATTAGTGAAGCTCTTTTATAGAGATATTAGTCAGGGATCTTCAACAGTATATTTGCTTTTGGCTTAACTCAAGAAGATTTACAATATCTTGTTTGGTACATAAATCTTAAATATGTCCTATGAAGAACTATATATAGCCATCCCATTTTAGATTTTGTTACTCTAAAGTATAAAATAGGGGGTATCTTTATAGAAAGGACTACTTTTTTATTTTAAAATTATAAGAGAAATAAAAGGATGAGATCAAATATAAACAGACATGAAAATGTTGATATTTAGGAGTAGTGCTGTTTTAAAGATTCCTGTCTTTAAAAAATGAATATTCAGAAAGTCTGTCCTCCACTTGAAGTTGAATTGGAGGTTGATAGGCAGCTAGCCAACTAATCTTTAAGACAGATTTATTACCAAGACTGGTGGCCCATATTCTACAACTTCTGCCTCTCTCCTTCCTTATGGTATTTCTGTAATGGATTCCTATTTTAGGTAATTAGAATGATTGAGTCAATCTAATGTAGTGATAGTAGATTAAAATGCTTAGGATTGCTTTGCCATCCAAGTGGTAATTTAGAATGTAGCAGAGCAATTGCTTAGCTATTGCTCTGCTTAATTGAACAGTAAGAAAACATTCTATATCACCTACTTTTTTTTTTTTAACTAATCTCTATATTCTGTTCCTAGTTAAGTTCCTACAATATCTTCAATATTCAATTTGCAGTAATGTCCTTTAAAAAAAAAAACAGGCTTCTACTTTCTATTTTCAGAAATAGGTTATCTTTTGAAAATCTGTTATTAACATTTATTTGTCCTCACCTAAATTCTTGAAATCTCTAAACCCTAGGGATAAATATAATGTGAGTCACTATTGACTGGATTTCCTTCATTTTATTCTTAGCACAGTATTATCAAGGTAAGCAAGGGAAATTTAAAGTATGCCACATTTTGTAAAAGCATCCTAGAAAAACTGGCAGCATTAAACAGCTGTATAGTTCTGTTTCTTGGTGAAGACAAAGCCACAGCAAGTTTTGAATAATAGAAAAAGGCACATTTATGTACTATTGCCATTTTAGAAAGCTTTGATATGAATTCAAGTGATACCTCTGTACTTAAAGCCAACAATTTTAAAGCATTGGCTTTAATGGCCACTTAAAAATCTTTGTATACTGTGTCAATTTGTAAACACTTCAATTATTAAATAAAACATTAGATGTCATTTTAAGACTCCAAATCATCAGTGTGCTTCAAAATTTGTGTGTTTGAGCTCATTTTAAAGATGTGAAATGTATACTTGTTTAAATATTTTGCTAGCTATATTTTCCATGTTTGAGTTCTGTGCAATATTCTCATTATGTCCATTATGAAGATAGTGACAGAAAAACCCACAGTACTTAAAATTTAGACATGTAAACATCCGCGTTCAATAAACAAATTCCCTAAACTTGTTTTTTTTTTTATTTCATTTCTCCATTTTTTCAAATATTTTCTCATTGCATTTGATAAATTACTTATATTAAAGAAAATTTAAAAATACTTTTTTCCTTTAGATTTCATAGCTTAAATTTTTCTCTTAACATCACCTTTCATCTAAAAGTTGGGTTACAGTCATTCCAGTCTTTGGGAATTCACCATCCAATATTGTCTCCTAAAAAAGAACAATAAATTTATCCATATTATCCAAACAATATATGTTCATTAGTGAATTTTTTTTCATTAGCCAACAACTTCATTAACCAATTAAAATTTAAGACAGTTTTTTGTGTTATTTTCTAGCCATCACACTGAAATGAAGTTTGAAAAAGAATTATACATGTCATTTAAAGACAGTTCCATTTTTTTTGGATAGTGAAATTTTAAGTTAAAAATATCCATTTTGGGGGCAGCTAGGTGGCGCAGTGGATAGAGCACCAGCCCTGAAGTCAGGAGGACCTGAGTTCAAATCTGGTCTCAGACACTTAACATTCCCTAGCTGTGTGACCCTGGGCAAGTCACTTAACCTCAATTACCTCAGCAAAAAAAGCAAAAAAAAAAAATAATACCCATTTTGAATGTTAAGATCTGTAACCAAAATTTTAGTAAAGTATATTTGTATGCATTATGTAATCTTAATTACATTAAAATTAAGCAAATAAATTGTTAAAAAGCTTTAAAATTAAAATGTCACACTTTTAAAATGTCACTGAAGTATAGCAGTAGAAAATATGGAGAACAACATTACACAAAACCAGAGACTTTCTTTGGAAACTAATGAAGACAACCACACTGAATGATTATTTCATAAAGAAGAATCATAAGATAATAAGTTAGACCTTAAAATTATCTGATTCTTTTAGACAGTACTTCTAGATAGGTATTTGAACCAATTAGAACATACATATGGTGAGTCTCTCCTTAAAAATTTCCAAACATGGAATCACCGTGATTTTGTTTCATACTATGTTTAAAATTTCATTACAAAATCAACTGTTTAGCAATGAGTTTTCTTTTTTTAGTATTTGCTATTGCCCTTCCTTGATTTCCTCTCTTTCAGGTTTGAGTTGTGAATTTAATGATTAAGTTCTGTTAATAATCCTGTTACAATTTCTTCATTCCCTAGTGTGTATGATTAGGAATTGTTTATCCATGTAGCACATTTCCACCATAATTTTTCATGATAGTGCATAAAATGCAGTAAAAAATGATTTCAAAGGTCCATGTTCTGAAGCATGGATCTCTTTTACACTATGTCTGATAAGTAGTTATCCAACATGTACTTGAACACTTATAGTGATGGTGACCTCAATATCAGCCAAGGCAACCCAGCACACTTTTGAACAGAAATGAGTTTGGTAGTTTTTTCCTTATATTGAATTGAAATCCACCCCCTTGTTAACTTTCACTTGCTGGTATTAGTTGCTCTTTGGTTAAATGATATATATATAAAATCCTTCACTTAATTGACTTTCAAATATTTGATGCTAATAGTCAAGCACTTCACCTTCCATCTCTTTTCCCAGCTTAAATATCCTCATTTCTTTTAACAAGTTCTTGTGATGCATGATTTCATTTCCTCTTATTTTGCTGGACCACTTCTGGACACATTCCATATATCTTTCTTTGTTTTCCCATTGATCTGTTTGTTTTTAACACATTTCTATTACTATTTTGTTTTAAAATTAGCTTCATTTCCACACATATCCCTCTCTTCTATAGCTGAGCTTTTTTTTTTTTAATGTAATTGTTATATTAGCTTAGCCAACCTATGTGCAATTGATATTTTTCCAATTGTTTAGAGCTAACTTTATTTGTGTAAAAAGTGTTTTGTAATTGTGTTCATATAATTCCTGGGTTTGTTTGGCAGGTATATTCCCAAATATTTTATATTGTCTGCATTTATTTTATTATTTTAATAAGCTTTTTATTTTCAAAATATATGCATAGTTTTCAACATTCACCCTTGGAAAACCTTGTGTTCTAATTTTTTTTCTTCTTTGCCCCCACCCCCTCCCTTAGACAGCAAGTAATCCAATATATGTTAAACATGCAGTTCACATATATACAATTATCTTGATGCACAAGAAAAATCAGATTAAAAAGAAAAAAAAATAAAGAGAAAATGCAAGCAAACAACAAAAAGTGAAAATACTATGTTATCCACACTCAGTACCCACAGTCCTCACTCTGGGTGCAGATGACTTTCTCTTGGCCTGAATAATCTCAAGCCACTTCTGGAAAGTGAAAAGAGCCATGTCTGTCAAAGTTGATCATCATAATCTTTTTGCTATTTGCAATATAATCTTGGTTCTGCTCATTTCACTTAGCATCAGTTCATATAAGTCTCTTCAGGCCTCTCTGAAATCATCCTGCAGAACAATAATTACATTACATTCATATGCCATAACTTTTTCAGCCATTCTCCAACTGATGGAAATTCATTCACTTCCCAGTTCTTTGCCATTACAATAAAGGGCTGCTTTAAACATTTTTGCATATGTAGGTTCTTTTCCCATTCTTGTGATCTCTTTGGGATACAGGCCCAGTAGAAACACTCCTGGATCAAAGGGTATGCACAGTTTGATAGCCCTTTGGGCATAGTTCCAAATTGCTCTCCAGAATGGTTGGATCAGTTCACAACTCCACCAACAATGTATTATTAGTTTCCTGTTTTCCCACATCCCCTCCAACACTGGTTATCATCTTGTCATCTTAGCCAATCTGAGAGGTGTGTAGTGGTACCTCCAAGTTGTCTTAATTTGCATTTCTCTGATAAATAGTGTTAGAGCATTTTTTATTCATATGACTAGAAATGACTTTAATCTGAAAATTGTCTTCATAAATTTGGAGAATGGCATAGCCAAGCTTCTTAAACTCATGGTCCTATGAGGGGTTTTATAATTGTAAGTGGCAGTCATCAAATTATGATTTTTTTATCAGTAAATATTTGATTTGTTTACCTATTTTATATACCTATGTAGCTGGGGTCATGTAAAAATTTCTCAAGCAAAAAGGAGTTGCAAGTAGAAAAAGTTGAAGTCTTTCTGTAGAATACCATACTTTCTAACACAGAAAAAGGGGAAATGGGAATGGTGGAGAAAGTCAGTTCAGCAAAGCTAACCCATACCTAACCACACCTTCCTGCAGTGTGATGCCCAAACATTAACATGTTTGTAGCAGAATATAACAGAGCTACTACCTCCTTGTATTTGGGGGCAGCAAGGTGGCATGGTGATCGGAGTGCTGGGCCAGGATTAAGGAGAACCTGAGTTCAAATTCAACCTTAAATTAGTTGTGGGACCCAGTTGTTACTTAATCCTATTTGCCTCAGTTTCTTCATCTGTAAAATGAAAGGGGAAAAGAAAGCAAACTACTCCAAGAAAACCCCAAATGGTGTCATGGGGTTAGGTATCAGGGAACTCGATAACAAAACCCTGGTACTGTATCACCTTCTTTGATCTCATACTATTGGCCCAGTTGCAATCCAGTAAAAACTTTTAGGTCTTTTCTTTGTGAATTATATCTAGTCATCCTCTACTTATACAATTGATTTTTTTTTTTTTTTAGTTCAGTTCAACAGTAATCAGCAAACTTAAGTCCTTATAGTTTTCCCTGTTCAATTTTTTTACTAGGATTTCTTCATCATTGCAGCCTGTTGAGTTCTGGGGGGAGAAAAGGGGAAAGGGAAGCCTGATTTTGTCATCCCATTATTAGCTACTTCTTTCCCAGCTTTGACTTAAGTGTAAATGTTCATGTAGAAATACTGTATACCATTATCTCTTGCATAACAAACTTCCACTTGGAGGATGCAGGGAAACTAATTTCTCCATACACACTGAAGAATTGAATCCCTATATTTGTCAGATAAAGAAAATGTCCCATTATGTGACATGCTTTACAACAGGTAGAAATAAAATTGAATTTGGAGTTGGATCTGTGTTCAAGTTCTGACCTTTACTTTTTTCTTTTTAATCACTCCTTAGCTTGTAAAATGAAATTCCTACTGCAGTACTTACCTCATATATGAATTGTGAAGAAAGCATCATATAAGTGAAAGTTATTGTGTAGGAGCTAGGCCTATAGCTAACATATGAGACAAAACCCCATTTTGAAAATATGAAGATGTATGTGAATAAGAAAGCTCAGACCTGTGAAAATTGTTCTTGATTAAATTTTGTTCCTTGTTCAAAACACAAGGTGGGAGAATCAGGATTTTGGGGACAATCAAATTAAAAGTATTCATAAATAAATTTGTTTATATAGTAAGTTGATGACTGTCATGCAAAATATTTTTATTTTTTACATTATCATTATTGCCTGAAGGCATCAATTATCCTTAGCTCTTATTACTTAATAATTTTATTTAATACAGGATTCCTTAAAATTACCTGGTAAGGCTTTGTTAAGTGCATTTCAAAGGTTCTGTAGTCTATCCAAAGTCAATTCAAGTATGAATATATAACGTACTCAAACTAGCAAACAACTTTGGAAGAAAAGCACTTATTCAGAAGGCATGATATGAATGAGGTAGCAATGATGCATTACAAATATATAATTATTTGCACTAATATTTGAGCAGGTGGAATGGATTAGTACTTGGTCAACATTACACTGATTATAATGTACTTTTCTATATTAATATGTACTGTGTAACATGTATTAAATTGTCAATTCATTTCAGCTAAGATAGTAATATTTATATATCTGTTTTATAGACAGTATTCAATTGAGCTAGTTTTAATTCAAAAGTTTTAGAATAGAAATAATTTTACCATCAAAAACATTTGACACTCACTAGATGATAGAATTATCAATAATTGACACGGGTGGGACTGCTCAAAGAGAGGAAAATCTCCATTTTTGTCCTAAAATGTTGTGCTGTTACCCAAGTGGTTGCTTTATCCTTTCCCCAATCTGAGTCTTCTCATATTTCCCCTTTGCTGCTCATATCCTTTCCCATTTAACCCCAACTCTGTTCTACCCTTACCTCTAACCCCTTGACCATCCTATTAACACAAGACCCAGCTCTCAAGTACTTACCAAGTTAACCTAATAGCATGACCAAGCTATTACTAGCTGGTAAATAGTATTAGCCCTCCCCAGATTTGCTTTTCAATTGGGCACTTTTCAAAGTCAACTTACTTTATTTAACTTGAAGAAAAGAATCTCTGAAGATGGAATAAAAGGCCACATAACAGACTAATTGGGAAGAGGTTGGGGTCTTAAGTGGGAGAAAGATTGCTCCATAAATTCAAATCCAGTGAGCAGTTACCAGATGCATCTGTAGATAAGCAGTTCATCACTTGTGAAGAATAGTCTTTTTTGTTGTTGTTGCTATTTCTTTAAAATAGGTGGACCATCAGAGGCATTTGTTTTTATAGTGCCTGACAGAAAATGTTACTTCTTGAGTGGCCACCATTTGCATGCATTACATGACATTTAGAATTTTATAATGTCAGAATTCATGGGATGTGAAAGACAACACCCATATTAAGTGAAATATTAAAAATAGGGTGATTAACAATTCTGAAACTGCACAATTGTAAATTCTGATGCTTATCCAATTTGAGCCACCAGGGGGAGAATTTATTTGTATTCAGTAAACACTAAGTTTATGTTTTTATAATAATATTTTAAGTTTTAATTTGAAGCCTTTTTGAAGTTTCTTTTAAATTAAAAACCACTTGAAGTACAGCATCTTTTACAGTCACATCATTACCTTAAAAGGAAAAGTATATATTTGCTTCTATACTAAGGAAAATCAATCATCAAAATAATCATAGACAATAATATAAATAATATAAAATAATAAAATAATTTAGGTTCATTGTGTGCCATCTCTTGTTGGTGTCTTGATTTTCCTCCAGAAATTAATTTCTTTGTGCTTTTTTTTTTTTTTTTTGGTGGGAGCCAGTGATGGTAGTAATCAAGTAATAGCCTGAACATTCAACACAAACTGGCAGTCTTTAGACATCTACCCAAGAACATATACAACCTACAAACCAAGAACAATAGTTGGATAGTTCTTAACTCTCAGGGAATTCAGTGCTTTGGATCAGATTTTTCCAAAATAAATATCGCAATAAAAACAGCAAAGTTAAAAAGAAAAAAACAAAAAATACTTTTTCCTGAGAAAACTTAACATTTATAAATATTTTAAGATGAAGGGTATTATTGTGGAAGACTGCTGAACTAGAAGACTAGGAAGACCATCCAAATGATGCTTCTGGTGTTAGGTGATTTATATGTAAGTCACAGGGCCTGCTTCTAGTCATTCCAGGAGAACTTTCCCCACAACATTGTTATTAGCATCTAATAAGTTAGCAAAAATATTTTATAAACATCGACATTTTATATAAGTGATTCCTTACTTGCCCACTTTTACCCATATGCTCTCATCCTTAAAATTCATTAAAAATATGAATATTATGGACTTAGTGGAAGGCATGGGACATAGTCTCAGGAAAATGCTAGCTGTGTGACCCTGCGCTAATCATTTCAATTGTCTGAGCCTCAGTTTCACTATATAGAAAATGGCAATCTGCAGCACTTGTAATATTTGTCTTCAGTGCTGAGGCTCAAATGAGATAAGTAAATTACTTTTTGCAGACTTTAACACATATTATTCATTGATTTAATGTTTATATTCTGCTGGATTTTAGTGTGTTAGAGAATGACCTTTTGTTTTTTTCAGTATTTGGCTCAACATTCTATGTCAATTTGTATGACTTACTATTCTGCAATTGGGAAGAATTTTACTTCATTTTTGAGCCTCATTTTTCTCATCTGTGAATGAAGTGGTTGGACCAGACTATCTTGAAAGTTCCTTTCATCATTCTAGAATGCCATGATGTGGAATATTAGCAAACACATTAGGGGAAAACACTGTTTTACATTAAGAACTTGTACTATCAGAAGATGAGCACAAGAAAACAAAATGACACCCGAGGCTCCCAATCACCTGAAAACTTGCCCCACCCTAAGTTAGACACAATTTTGCTATGATTATGGTGGGTTGCCATTGAAATAAGGAAAGTGAGTAAAAATGCCCCTTACAAAAACATAATTTCTGGGTCAGCTGGATGGTGCAGTGGAGTCAGGAGTACTTGAGTTCAAATCTGGCCTCAGACCTTACCACTTACTAGCTGTGTGACCCTGGGCAAGTCACTTAACCCCAGTTGCCTTGCTCCCTCCTCCCCCCCCAAAAAAAAAGAATAAAGAAAAATAAAACTGTTCTCTTCAAAAACACAATTTCAGAGAAATTGAAAATAGCTTCTATATCCTACTAATCTCAGGATATTGTACCAAGAAAGAAAAGCCCCCCCAAATTATGATTATGTGTATATGTAAACAGACATGTGCATGTATGTATGTATGCGCACATGCTTATATCTTTGACACATACATGACTGTATACATATACACACATATGCATGTGTATATGACTATATATGCATTGTATGTCTATGTATACGTATACTGCTACCAATAAGTTACCAGGAGCAATGACATGTTGTGTCATATATGCCTTTCTTCTCTACCTTCAGTTTATTTAGAATTCAATGTCAATTTATAGAAGGCTTCTGTTGGAGAGATCACCGACTATCAGCCATCTTTATCTTCAGTACTCTGATGGATCTGTGAGTCCATCTGAGTGGATATTCCCATCAACCAGACAAGATTACTTTCTTTATCCTTTAATGGATTATCTTGATTGGAAAAAAAAAATCACTTGATGACCTTCTAGTGACAAGCTTCTTTGACCTTGGTCTAATCTTTATTTGTTAGATGTCTGTTAGAAGGACCATCCCATAGGTTCTATTTTTGAGAACCTGCAGTCATTTTATGATAAAGCATGAGAGTGGTCACTGAAGGCTTATAAAAGAAAATTCTCATCACCAAAGTCCACAGTTAAATGGTTTAACATCAGAGATGGATAGGATTGTATCAGTGGAAATGACATCAATCAATTAATAATTAGTAAACATTTATTAAATGCCTACTATATGGAGGCAATGTGCTAAGATAGGCACCTAGGTGGCACACTGGATACAGTGCCAATCCTAAAATCTAGAAGATTCAACCTTTTTTTGAGTTCAAATCTGGCCTCGGGCACTAACTAATTGTGTGCCACTGGGCAAGTCTCAACCCTGTTTGTCTCAGTTTTTTCATCTATAAAATGAACTGGTGAAGGAAATGGCAAACCATTCCAGTATCTTTACCAAGAACATACCAAGTGGGTTCATGAAGAATTAGACACAACTGAAAATAGCTGAACAATAAATATGCTAAGTACTGTGCTAAGTAAGATATATTACCATCTGTTTTGCCACTGTATCCTGAGGAACATGGATCCCTTCTATTTGATTTGTACTTAAACCCACTTATATATGTCCCTTCCTCATTAGAATGTGAGTTCCTTGAGAGCAAGGACCACCTTGTGTTTGTAACTCTAGCACTTAATATGGTGCTTTGTACATAAAACATTATTATTATTATTATTATTTGCTGAGGCAATTGGGGTTAAGTGACTTGCCCAGGGTCACACAATTAAGTGTCTGAGACCAGATTTGAACTCAGGTCTTCCTGACTTCAAGGCTGGTGCTCTATCCACTGCGCCACCTACCTGCCCCAAGGATTATTATTAATGAATGTTTTTTCATTTATTTAGGATTATAGAGGAAACTGTCCACCTTAAGGGGCTTAAGTTTTTTACAGGAAAAAAAAAAAGAGATTCTTAAAACATGCATTGGTGGGATATTTGCAAATTCAGGTTGGATACCTATGTCTATATTCTTGTGTTCCACAGTTGCTATTTTTTCTCTACACAAGTAGATGGTCATTGTGGATTATTATCAATTAAAATTAAGATATAAAGATAAGATTAGGAAGTCTGTGCATGATCAACATTATTTTTTCTGTAAATTCAATTTATATCTCTTAACAGCACTGTAGATTGTGAAAGGTCCCTCTCTCCCCAACCTTATCTGTCAAACACTCTTACCAGAAGGTGATTAATTATGGAATTTTAAAGCTGTAAGATACTTTACAGATCACTCTAATTCAATTCTCTCATTTCACTGATCAGGAAACTAAGGCCCGTGGCAGGTAAAGAGAGTTGTTCAAAATCATGCAATGCTGGAGCAGACTAAAATAAAAAATCCATCAATCCTTGAGCAATCAGCCAGTTAACATTTATTAAGTGCTTACTTAGTCCTGGTGACACAAAGCATCTTGTGAAGTTCCCTAAATTTGTTCTAAGTCATCACCAGCTCTGAATATATACTTTGGAGATAGGTGTAATGTGGTTTTCTGACTAGATGAACTCTGACAACTCTTTGGTGTATTCTCTGCATTGCAATCACCAGATTGGGCTGAGTAAGGGAAGAATTGATTCCATTATGAGGGAGGGAG
>JAJPUD010001738.1:73875-99427 GCA_023553655.1 Myrmecobius fasciatus | reverse complement strand
GGGGGGGGAAATTTGTAATGGAAAGCTTTGTAAGGGTCAATGTTGAAGAATTACCTATACATGTTTTGCAAATAAAAAGCTTTAATAAAGAAAAAAAAACAGTGTTCTTCATTTAATTCTCTAGGATGTCACTTGAGTTTGGAGTTGCAATTTGAAAACTGAAGAAATGCATTTTTCTTCTACACACAATGTAAACATTTATACAATTATCTTGCTGCACAAGAAAAATCAGATTGAAAAGGAAAGAAAATAAATAAGAAAACAAAATACAAATTAACAACAAAAAGAGTGAGAATGTTATGTTATGATCCACATTCAATTCCCACAATCCTCTCTCTGGGTATAGATGGCTCTCTTCATCACAAGATCATTGGAATTGGCCTCAATCATCTCATTGTTGAAGAGAGCCACTTCCATCAGAATTGAACATTTTATAGTCTTATTGTTGTTGTAATAATGATCTCCTGTTTCTGCTCACTTCACTCAGTTCATGTAAGTCTCTCCAAACCTCTCTGAAATTATCCTGCTGATCACTTCTTCTTATGGAGTTGATTAATAGCTTGTTCTATTTCTTTTTCTAAAATGGAACTGTTTAAATAATTTATTTCCTCTTCTGTTAATCTGGGCAATCTATATTTTTGTAAGTATTCCTCCATTTCACTTAGGTTCTCAAATTTATTGGCATAAAGCTGGGCAAAGTAACTCTTAATTATTGCTCTAATTTCCTCTTCATTGGTGGAATTTTCATTTTTGAGACTAGCAATTTGATTTTCTTCTTTCCTTTTTCTAATAAAATTAACTAAAGATTTATCTATTTTGTTGGGTTTTTTTTTTAATAAAACCAACTTTTAGTTTTATTTATTAATTCAATAGTTTTTTACTTTGAATTTTATTAATCTCTCTTTTTATTTTTAGAATTTCAAGTTTGGTATTTGATTGGGGTTTTTTAATTAGTTCTTTCTCTAGCTTTTTTAGTTGCAAGCCCAATTCATTGATTTTCTCTTTTTCTCTTTTATGCAATTGAGCATCTAGAAATATAAACTTTCCCTTTATTACCACTTTGGCTGCATCCTACAAATTTAGGTATGTTGTCTCATTATTGTTATTCTCTTGGATGAAACTATTAATTGTGTGTATGATTTGCTGTTTCACCCATTCATTCTTTAGAATGAGATCATTTAGTTTCCAATTACTTTTTGGTCTGTTTTCCCCTGGCCTGTGATTTTTTGTGCATTGCATGTGATTGCATGTGATTTTTATTGCATCATGATCTGAAAAAAAAATGCATTTACTATTTCTGCCTTTCTGCATTTGATTTTGAGGTTTTTATGCCCTAACACATGGTCAATTTTTGTATAAGTACCATGAACAGCTGAGAAAAAAGTAAACTCCTTTCTGTCTCCATTTAATTTTCTCCAAAGATCTATCTTATCTAACTTTTCTAACATTTTGTTTACCTCCTTAACTTCTTTCTTATTTATTTTGTGGTTCAATTTATCTAGTTCTGAGAGAGCAAAGTTGAGATCCCCCACTAGTATAGTTCTGCGGTCTATTTCTTCTTGCTTTTTGCTTGACTTCTCCTCTAGAAATTTCCATGTTTTATCATTTGGTGTATATATGTTTAGTATTGATATTGCTTATCTATGGTACCCTTTAGTAAGATATAGTTTCCTTCCTTATCTCTTTTAATTAGATCTATCTTTGCTTTTACTTGATCTGAGATCAGGATTGCTACTTCTGCTTTTTTTTTTTTCTTCACCTGAAGCATAATATTTTCTGCTCCAGCCCTTTACCTTCACTCTGTATGTATCTCTATGCTTTAAATGTGTTTCTTGTAAACAACATATTGTAGGATTCTAGCTTTTAATCTAGTCTGCTATACACTTCTGTTTTATGGGGGAGTTCATCGTACTCATATTCACAGTTAAAAAAACTAATTCCATATTTCCTGCCATCTTATTTACCCTAGTTTATGCTTTTCTCTTTCCTATCCCCCTTCCCTCCTCCCCAGTATTTTGCTTTTGATGACTACCTCCCCCAAACAATCCTCCCCCTTTAGAACCCCTTCCCTTTTTTATACCTTTCCCCTAATTCTTCTGTTTTTCCTTCTATTATTCTTTCCCTTTCTTTCCCCCCTTTCCCTCCTCCTTCCCTATAAGGCGAGACAAGTTTCTTTGTGATACCAAATATGTCTGATATTCTCTCTTAGAACCAAATCTGAGTAATCCCAATTGTGGCTTCTCAGTATTTAAATTGCTTCTTTCTGGCTGCTTGCAATATCTTTTCCTTGGTACAATAGTTCTGGAATTTAGGCATGATATTCCTTGGTGATTTAATTTTGGGGTCTCTTTCAGGAAGTAATTGGTGGATTCTTTTGATGGCTATTTTATCTTCTGATTCTAAAATATCAAGGCAGATTTTATGATTTCCTGTAAGATGATATTTAGGTCTTTTTTCTTCATCATGGCTTTCAGGAAGCCCTATAATCCTTAGATTGTCTCTCCTAGATCTATTTTCCAGGTCAATTGTATTTCCTTGGAGATATTTCATATTTTGTTCCATTTTTCATTTTTTTGTTTTTGTTTGATTCTTAAAGTCTTATTGAGTCATTCACTTCCATTTGTTCAATTCTAATTTTTAGTGTTTTATTTTCTTCAGTTACCTTTTTTAGCTCCTTTTGCAATTGGCCAATTAAATTTTTTTGTTTTTTGCATTCTTTTTCCATTTTTTCCATTCCTTCTTGCAATGATCTCATTTTATTTCCCTATTTTTCTTCCAACTTTCTTTTGAGATTCTTTATGCAATCTTCCAGGAAAGCCATGTGAATTGAGGACCAACTCATGTCTCTTTTTGGGGCTTCTTCTGAATATCAGAATCTGAGGTCTGTTCTTCTCTCTCTCCATAAAAGCTGTCTATGGTAAGAGTTCTTTTTGTTTTTTTATTCATTTTTTTTAAAGGTTTGAGGTCTGTTCAATGCAAAGGAGTGACAGCTGCTTTAATTTGCCATAGGGCAATTATGGTGATTGATTTTCAGTGCTAGATAAGGGCAACTAGGTCCAGCATTCTTCTGGGGCTCGGTGGTTTATAATATTTCTTTTATAAAATGCAAATCTGCCAAACCACCTGCTTGCAACCAGGACAGAGTAGTCTAAGAGGCTCACAGAGGATTCCCAGGTACATGGAAACTACAAAACTCTGACTCCTTGTCCCAGCTGCTTGCCCCAGTCTCCCTGCTGTGGTCTAGGTATGTCAGATTGTCCCCCTGCCCAATTGAAACTGACCTGTTCTGAAGTTCTTCCAAGGTAACTTCTGGGAATGTGTTGAACTCCAAATATTTTCAAATTCTTTGACTTCAAAACCAGTTTATAGGCTTCATCTGCTGTTGATTTGAGAGGTTAGAGGGGATTACAGAGAATCCTGTCTGCTCTCTGCCATCTTGGCTCTGCATCCTGGGATGTCTCTGCTGATCGTTTCTTATAGAACAATAGGTCCCTTTCCTTCCTTCAGATCTCTTTGGGATAGAGGCCCAGTAGAAACACTGCTGAATCAAAGGAATGCACAGTTACATAACTTTTTAAGCATAGTTCCAAATTGTTCTTCAGAATGGTTGGATCCGTTCACAGTTCCACCAACAATGTAACAGTGTCCCAGTTTCCCCATATTCTCTCGAACATTTGTCATTATCTTTTACTGTCATCTTAGCCAATCTGACAAGTGTGTAATGGAATCTCAGAGTTGTTTTAATTTGCATTTCTCTAATCAATGTGATTTGGAACACCTTTTCATATGACTAGAAATAGTTTTAATTTCTTTATTTGAAAATTGTCTATTCATATCCTTTGAGAATTTATCAATTGGAGAATGTCTTGAATTCTTATAGATTTGAGTCAATTCTCTATATATCTTAGAGATGAGGGCTTCATCAGAACTCTTAAATATAAAAATATTTTTCCCATTTATTGCTTCCCTTCTTGTCTGTGGTTTTGTTTGTACAAATCTGTTTAATTTAATATAATCAAAATTATCTATTTGGTGTTCATTTATGACTTCTAGTTCTTTGGTTACAGATCTGAGAGATAAACTATCCTATGTTCTTCTAATTTGCTTATAATATCACTCTTTATGTCTAGATCATGAACCCATTTAGATCTTATCTTGGTATATGGTGTTAGGTGTGGGTCAATATCTAGTTTCTGCCATCCTAGTTTCCAATCTGCCCCTATTTCTCCAGCCACTTCTCAGCTCTCTTGCTGAATCCTTATCCTTATCAAGTCTTCTAACCATAGATGTTCCAAGAGATTCTATCCTGGACCTTCTTCTCTTCTCCCATTATAATACTTCACAGTTCCCAGGAATTTAAGTACTATTTCTTTACTGATGATTCTCACATTTATCTTTCCTGTCCCAATTTCTCTGTTGACCTCCAATCTTGAATCTCCAACTGCTTTTCAGACATCTTGAATTCCAGTAATCTTCTTTAACTCACCATGCCCCAAATCAAAATAATTATTTTTCTCCCTAAACTCCCTTTTCCCTTCTACCTCCTTTGTTACTATAAACAATAATACTCTCATCTCATCATCCTCAGCTCCTCATTATCTCTTACCACCACTCCACCCCCATCCAGTCTGTTGCAAAGTCCTATCAATTGCATATTTTTGCAGCATCTCTCAACTATTCTTCCTTCTCTCCTCTGGCACTCTGATGCAGCCCCTCATCACCTTACCCCTGGACCAATGGAATGGTGTCCTGGTATCCACCCACTCCAATCCATCCTCCATTCAGCCACCAAAGTGTTTTTCCCAGAGCACAGATCTAACCATATCATTCAGCTAACTCAACTTCAGTGGCTCCTATTACCTCCAGGATCAAATACCTCTCAAAACCTGGTGCTTAGCATTTTAGATCCTTCATAACTTAGCTCCCTTCTTCTTACCCAGTTTTGTTATACCTTTTTCTCCCCATAAACAAGACATTTTCTCTCTGAGGTCCAATCATTTTCTCTGGTTCTTTCCCATGGCTGGAATTCCCTTCCTCCTACTGAGTTCTGTCTTTAAATTTCAACTAAAATTCTATTTTCTATAGGAAGTCTTTTCTAACTCCTCTTAATTCTAAGATCTTGCCTCTATTAATTATTTCCTATTTATCCTCTTTAGAGTATACTTGTCTGTATTTGTTTGCATGCTCTCTTCCCTATTAGATTATAAGCTCCTTGAGGGCGGATGCTATCTTTTACCTCTTTTTATATGTCCAGAATTTAGAACAGGGCCTGGAAAATTTTTTGGTGTTTATTAGTGCATCTTGACTAATTGATAAAACTAGAAAATTTATAGTACTCACTTGCTTGCTATTACTATTATAATTAGCAAACTGAAGACCTGGTGATTACATGCTAATATAAATGGCATTTATAAACTTTGCAAAGTGTTTTACATCTGTTATCTCAGTCTACAATACCCCTGGTTTTAAATTTTGTAATCATTTGAAAAATAGAAGTGCTCCATCTACCAAGATATTTCCCCCAATAAAAAATTGTTCTGTTGTAGTTTTGTGATTATGAAAAAACAGAATTAAGTCTTCATACTTTAAGAATGGTAACACACAGGTATTCTCTTGAATCTAGGCATTCATTTTCTATTTGAATCTTGTATATATCACTGCCAGAGAAATAGTTAAACAACTTAGGCAGGGAAAGAAATAGGGGTGGGGTGGGAAACAGGGGGGAAATGTTACCAGCATTTTTTTAAACAAAAGACATGAAAATGCCAGGCTGTTCTGGGTATGCAAAATTTTTTTCTTTTCATACATATTGAGGGCCAGAGGGGGGTTATTATTGAGAATATGGGCAAAGTTACTGCCAGTTTCTGCTGGTACTCATGTTTAAAAAGAAACTATGGAAACCAGAAGTAGGAATATTAATTAAGTTCAAATTTGGAATGTTTGTCAGTAGTGGTTGAATGAATTCAATGAAGCAACCTGTTGGGTTGTAATTCACTGTTTTGTTAGTAACTTAATAGAATGTTGAACTTTTTATAAATTAACAGGTTTCAGTAATCTTATTAAGAGGTTATATGTTGATAAGATTAGCCTTGGAATGTTGTGGGGTTATTTTCTTTTTAAATTTTGATTAAAGAACTATATTCATTTTCTTTCAAAGTCATATAATCTATTTGGTATTATGCCTATTTCAATTAATGGAAGAAAAACATATTATTAAATATTTGAGGTCATTCATGCCAATGCAACTCAGTTAAAACTAATAAAGAATATATATACAAATATGTATGTATGTATATTACATACATATACACACATATACACACATATATGTCTCCTTTTAAATTATGCCCTCTCATATTGAAAATAATAAAGATGTCTATAAAGGCAAAATATAAATATCAATACAGTTTACCAGATTAAGCTTTTCAAAAGTTTCCACTTTATATGAAAACTATATAGTGATACTCCTAAGACTAAGTTAATTTTTGTTGTTTTGGGAAGATGTCAATGATGTTAAGGGAAAACAATAACAACCTAAAAATCAGTTCCAATTAAACAAGAAGGTAAACTCTACAAATAGAAGCTATTAAAAAAATCTCTAAATTAAACTGTATGGCTTGCTGATTTTTATTACAAATAAAAGGCAGCAGATGGTAACAATGCACTTCTCATAGATGGTAGGAGGGAGGCAGTCTTGTTTTAAGTAATGCTGTTTCTGGGCAATAATCCAAAATGCACAGTAGGCAGAAGTTAAAAGGAAGTGCTTGCTTTTAGGTTTTTAAAATATATCCCTTAATCCTGGGTGATGATTGACAATCATGATTTTGAGTTTTTAAACCGACAAGTTTGATGTTATTTGTATATCTAGTATGGCTTTTATTCAACTCAAACTAAATGGGAGCCTATGCAATTGATGCCACATTTTAGAAGTGATTCCTGGACTGGTAGTCTATTTACAAATGAGTGAGGACACAGTATCCACTGTCATTGTTGTTTCTTTGAAATTTAAAGATGCTAAAAGGCAAATTTAGTATTAATATGATTTGTGCTGAGTAAGAATATGACCAGAGAATAACTTTTTAAAATATAATTTATCAGAAAAGAAGCAGTCATATTACTCTTGATTTGATTATTTAACCATATCTTTGCATTTCCAAGTTATCAAAATGCTGCCCTTTGTGATTTTTTTTTTGTTATGATGTTAGGTCTTCAGTGAAATTAACTGAATCAAATTCAAGTTTCTTGCTTGATACAGGGATTCTAATCAACCTAATGTAATAGGAAAATAAGGAGGTAGTTAAGATTCTTTTACTTTTGCTTTTATTGCTCCTATACTATTTATCTCACACCATTATTATAAAGCAGATTTAAAAATTCCTATTATTAAAGTATTTTTTAATCAAGTGTTCTGTAAATTCTGGAAGACAAATTTACAACCCAGGGAAGAATATTATTAAAAATGAATATAGCAATTACCACAAAACACCAAAGATCATTGATTAAATTACTGAAGACTTTTAAAGTAGATAATTCAAAAGCTAACCCTTTCCTTGTGACATGACTAATATAGGCAGAGGAAGCTAAATTCTATTCAGCAGAACTGCATAAAACTCTATCCCTGTTCTACAGAAAGAGGTTTGTGAAAAATGAAGAAAATGAAGCCAGGCTGGGATACAGAGAGAAGGGCAAAGAGACACAGAGAGCACAAGAAATAAATAGTATTAGCAGCTGATCTTGCCTTGTGGAGAGTAGATGGGATTTTGTAGAAGTTTTTTTGTTTTTTTGTTTTTTTCTGTTTCTTCTGCTGTGGCACAAACAAGATATCACATGGGGAAATCCTGAGCTTTACTGGTAGGGAGGTTATGCAGGATTTGTTATAAGTACTGATTTCTGAATCACATTTGCCGGACTTTGCTTCTATACAGTGAAGTGTCCCTTTGATTGACAGTGTCAGGATCTTTCAAAGTTCATGATGTCATAATCTAGTCCATTCGTTGTTCAATTTTCTTCATTAAAAGCAGGAAAGAAATTGACAAAGACAAAATCAAAGACAAAATTAGAATCATGTTGACTTGAGTAGGGAGAGCAGGTCACTGGTATTCTCTCTACCAAGATGCTTTCAATACCTATTCCCTCTTTACTTGAATGCAGCTAGGGAGGAAAAAAAAACCTCCTTTATTAATTCCTCAACCATATGATGCTCACTAACATTGGCATCCTCCAAGACTCGGTCCTGGGCCTCCTTCTCTTATTATCTATATTCACTTAACCTGTGGTCTCATACATTTCCACAGATTTAATCTGTATTCTATGTGCTTGATCTATATACCCAGTCCTAGTTTCTCTTTAATCTGTATCTCTGTGTGTTTGATCTATATACTCAGTCCTGGTTTCTCTATTGAGCTATAGTTATATATCTCCAACTACCTTTTGGAGATCTTGAGTGAGATATCTCAAACTCAGAAGTCCAAAATGAAGATTATTGTTTTCCTCCTTCCCTATACTTCAAAACTTTTTCCCTTCCAAACTTCCCTATTACTGCCAAGGTCACTATCATCTTTCTATTCACTTAGGCTTGCAACCTTATTGCCATCCTTGATTTATTTTGCATCTTGCATATATAATCCATTATCAAATCTTGTCACTTCTACTTTCATGAAATTTCACGAATGTCTCCCCACTGATATGGTCGCAATCATAGTTCAGGCTTCATCACTTATTACCTAGACTATTGTAATGGGATCCTGACTCAAATCTCTTCCCAATCCAATCTATTCTCCATTCATCTTCTAAAATTATTTTTTAAAATTTGTATCTGACCACATCGCAACTTACACCATTACCCAAATGTCTCCAGAAGTTCTCTATTACCTTAAGGATAAAATATAAATGACTGTTTGGTATCTAAAGACTTTCATAAACTGGTACTTTTCTGCTTTTCCAGACTTTTTAAGCTTTACTCCCTTTCACAAACCCTACACTTTAATTCCACTGGCTTATTACCATACCTCAAATTGGAAACTCGATTTCTTGATTTTGTGTCTTATCGCCAGCTGTGGCTGGAATGCTTTGCATACTCACTTCTGCCTCTTGGTTTCCTTGGATTTTTGTTTTTAATTAAGCTCAGATTAAATCCCATTTTTTTGTAGATGTTTCCTGGTCCTCACAGTGACTAATGCATGACTAATATGGAACTTTTAGATTAGTTCCATGTTATTGTTCCATAAGGAAGGACAAGCATGTTCATTTCAGAGAAGCCTGGAAAGACTTACAAGAACTGATGCTAAGTGAAGTGAGCAGAATCAAGAGATCACTGTACACAACAAGATTATGTGATCAACTTCTGATAGACTTGGCTCTTTTCAACTTCGAGGTAATTCAAGACAATTCCAGTAGACTTGGGATGGAAAGAGCCTTCATCATCTCATTTTTATTAAAGCTTTTTATTTATAATACATGTGCATGGGTAATTTTTCAATATTGATTAAGGTAGACATTCCTACAAATGAACATCAAAAACTAGCTTCTAATGCGTAGTCTAAGGTTTCCTGGGAAATTAAGATGTTAAATGATTTTTCTATGGTCATGGTCACACAGATATATATGTCAAAGGCAAGATTAAAGGCCAGGACTTACTGACTCCATTCCAAAGTGGAGATGTTGAAATTAGATAGAGTTTCTGAGTTCCTTAGGAAATAAAATAAAATTAAGTAATTTTAAGTTCATTCCTTTCCAAAGCCCCTTATATTTGTCTAGGAATATGCTAATGACTTATAGAGAATATGATCACCTGTTCAATTTAATTCAACAAATATTTATTAATGCTCTACCATGTAAAGGCATCATGTTGGGTGCTATGTTTGTTTCTATCTCATTTTTCTCTAAGTAGTGATTCCAGGAGCTGACCTACCATAGCTGCTCATTAAACAGAAGCCTTCAGAAAATTGTCCAGATGTGACTCATTGTTACAACATCTAGGAAACCACATTTGGTATGAGTTTGACATTATCTGCTAGTTGATAAAAAGGAACAAGGTTCCTGTGCTTTTTAATGAGTAAACATGTCTTTGCTTCAAATGCACACAAGTCCAATCAGTCATGACTGATGAATGAAAACAATTTTTAGCACTTTTGGTGGCAGGTGATTGCTATGAACTGGCATAGGAGTCAGGTTGGGTGGGGAAACTGTATAACAAATATCCTATACTTTTGCTGCATAGAACATTGGAATAGTAGAGAAAAAGGGAAAAACTGATAAGGAATGCATGGAAATATTTTAAAATTATGCCTTCTATGTATTAGGCTACTGAAGATGTTATGAGAGCTGGTTGAAACATATGTAGAACTTGAATGGAGAAAATAACTGAAAATCAATGTTTTCTAAAACTGAAAATCCTAGGTAAAGGATGTACTATATGGAAATAATTGGGAGACATATTTGGACAGAACACTGCACCTGGAATCAGGCAGAAGTCAACTGAAATCTGGCTTCAGACACTTACTAACTATATGATTCTGGGCGACTTTCTTAATCTTTGTCTGGATCATTTTCCTTATCTGAAATATGGTAATAATATCTACCTCTTGAATTTGTTGTGAGGATGAAATGAGATAATATTTTTAAAGTGCTTTGCAAACCTTAAGCTCTATATAAATGCTAATTTTATTATTAAATAGAACAAGATCTATTTTGACTTATTTTTCTACAAAGAGGGAAATTTATTCTCTTTAAATTCCTGTTTATAGGCATCTAGATGGTGCAGCAGATAGGGCTCTGAACTTGAAATCAGGAAGTTTCATCTCCATTAGTTCAAATCCAGACTTAGATATTATGTGGCTGTGGGCAAGTCACTTAACTCTGTTTGCCTCAAGTTTCCTTATATGTGAAATACAACTAAAATTGACCAAAAACAACATTCTTATTTATGTCTTCTTAATACTCGTGCAGTATAATGGAAAGAACTGGACTGGTTCTAGTCCTCATTTTGCCACTTTTTAGTGCACGTGTGTGTGTGTGTGTGTGTGTGTGTGTGTGTGTGTGTGTATGTGTGTGTGTGTAATCTTTGGTAAATCAATTAACTTTTCTGGGCCTGTGTTTCCTCCTTTGAAAATTGAGAGCATTAAATTAGATAATGACTAATATCATGGCTACTTCTCATGTTCTATGATATTTACTTCTTCACATTCATCTACTACTTTTTAATCACTAAGTAGCCTGTTAGCTACTTCATGTAATACTTTTCCTATCCTGCCTCCCCTTTCTCTAACTCCATCATATTTTTTCTTTCAGGGAAATTTGTATGTATAAGCATCAAGGAAAAGAAAGGAAGAAAAATCATGAAAATAGTGCTTTTGTCCTGAAATTTGGCACCATAACTTTAGCTTTCATCAGTATAGCAAAGAATGCCAATCTCAGAGCAACAAAAACAGATGTTACTCTAGAGCTTTAAGTGAATAGTGAAAAAATAGTTACTTTCTGAACTACAAACTGAAAGCAGCCAAATTCAGCAATTTTCCCATTGAAACAGTTAATTTCTCACAGCTTTGCACGAATTTACTGTATTCTGTTTCTTTTACTTTCTGAACTGATATTGATCCAAAGAGTTGGAAATGGATCCAAAGAGCTGGTACATTGGATCCAAAGAAAAGTTGGAAAAAATAGTTTTTCTCCTGACCCCAAATTCAAGAAACTAAAATTTTATTCTGTAATTCCTTGTGTTTCTGGTAGAAAATTTCAGCAGGACTAGACCTCACCAACTAGATTGAATAGCTCTGCAGACAACTTAAAAGAAAACCCTCTAACCCCTTGATTTTAGATAGCCTTTCTGTTTGCTCATTAGTAAGGACAGTTTTAGGAGTAATACAAAATTATTTTTCCTACTTGTTTCTCTTTTGCTGAGTGGATACTGAAGGGACATTGGCTATAGATTATCCCAATTTGAGTTACAGATCTGTTTCTGTTTTTAAGTACTTTGAGGTGACACGGTTTAGTTGGTAGCCTGAAAGATCCTAGAGGAGCCCAACCTTTCCAACAAACTCTCTAGCAAGGATTTAAAGGGCAGTGGATGGAAGAAAAACACCATTAATTAATCTTTCTCAGTCAGTCCAGTACTGTACAATAAGGTAGACAAAAGCTTTTGGGTGCTGAGAGACATGACACAAAAGGGGGAAGGTACAAGATAGTACACAGTCAGGTAAATGAGATCTTAGCCCTGATCTATCAGAGTAGCAATTTGTGACAGAACCCCTGTATGACATTGCATAGAGACACAGGGAGGAGAGGACATGCTTTGGGACCCTCCTCCTAGTATACTTGCCAGAGTCAGAACCAGCACAAGTAACTTGTGTGTCTCAAAGTATGGGTAAAAAAAGTGGTCTTCCAGGAGGTCTGAGAGATGCTCAATCTCCCACACATGGTTGGAGCCTATCAAAGGTATGCTTGAGGATGGAGACAATTCCAGGTCAGAGACTTTATGAGAAAAAGAAGACAGAAATGGAGCTGAAGCCAGCAGCTATGTCAGCCCACCAGGAGATGGAGGTAGAAGCTAGGGATTGTGGCAGAATGTAGTGTCCGGTCCCAGTCACCACATTTAAAACTATGGTGGCAGCATCTTCAAGATGACAGAAAGGATACAACCAAAGAGAACCTGTTCACTCCATCCAAGAATGGAACAGAGAACAGAACCTGGAACAAAGTTCTAATCCAGAAATTGAGAGTGGAGACAGGAGCAAACTGAAGAGAACCTATGTAGGTGTGGTGCAGATTGAGAATTCCAAGAGGTAAAGAAGAACAAAGTAATTCTACAATAAGTATACTCAGTGAAATCAACAGCTTAGCAACTCCAAGAGTTGCCAAAAGAATTGAAGCAAGAGGTAAAAAATTCATTGAGATTTTTTTTAAGATGGAGTCTCCAAATGAAGCTGGAAATTGCAGCAGCCACTCCTTATCAGCATAGGAACTTTGATCTTCTCTATTTACAAATTGGGCCTGTTTGCTCCTCCCAAGGATGGCTGGCGGTGGCTCCCATTCTCCAGGATTCACCATATGGTTCTAGATTTATTGCGGACATCCACTCAGATCAGTCTATTGCTACACAAGGCAGCCCCCTAACAGCAGAGATTATAAATGTGCCTTGCCTTAAGAAATAAAATTGGAAGAAGAATCATAGCCTAGAATAAAAAGTGAAAACTTTTGTAAGTAGTAGACTCCTTGAAAAAGAACGTTGAGAAAACAGAAGTCTACAATTTCATAAGACAAAAAATATTAAAGTCAAAAGACCAAAATATTAGAAAAATGTGATTATTTAAAAATGAATTAGAAAACAATTAAGGACAAATTATTTAAGCATCATTGGACTTTTTAAAAATGATAACAAAGTAAAAAATTTGGATAACATATTTCAAGAAATCATCAAATTTCCCAGATTAATAGAAGCAGAGGAAAAAGTGAAAAAGAAAAAGAATCCCCCTAGTGATCTACTAAAGAAAAAAAATGATAGTGTTCAAGAATGTTTCTAGAACTTTGAGGTCAAACAAAAATGTATTAGAAGGAACAAGCAGTAAGAAATAGAGAATTCAAGTTCAAGGAAGTACAGTCAGGGCATAATAATTATAATAAACTAGTATTTGTATAGTATTTTAAGATTTTTCCAAATACTTTACAAATATTATGAGATAATAATTAATTTTCTTAAGAACCCTGAAAGGCAATATTTGAACTCAGGTTTTCCTGACTCCAGGTCCATCATTCCATTCTTTGTGCCATATAATTGTCATGAATCAAAGAAATTCTTAGAACATTATATCCCAAAAGGAAAAAGAAAAGGTGAACAACTGAGAACAACTTACTTTACAGAAACTGAGCATAATTGTGCATGGGAAAAAAAAACTGTATCTTTAATGGATTAGAAGACTTTTCACACATTCCTGGTGAGAAGACAAGAGCTAGGTAGAATCCTTGAAATTCATTCACAGGAGACAAGAAATCTATAGTGTTAATAATACATATGCTTAATTCAGAGGGGCTAAATGATTAAACGTTTATGTTTTAATCAAGGAAGATAAATTAAGTCAACTTTCATAATGCCAGTCTTCAAGATTAACAGAAGGTATAGAGAAAAGCAATTGCAGAGCTTATGTATGGTTTATTCTGGTTTCTAGATTTTAAAAGAGGAAAGAAAAAGGAGGGAAAAGAAATGTTAAAGAGAAATAAGGAAGAAAGGCAAAGAACTATGTAGCTTCACACCACCAAGTTCAAACTGCTTATCTATAACATATGACGGGTGGGCTAAATGACATCTGTTGTCCCTTCCAGCTTCAAATACTTGATTTATTATAAATTCAAGAAAGGTGGACCTTGTGTGAGTAAGTAAACCTTTGATACATTTGACAATGCTCCTTTTCTATGTAAGTTATTCAGGGCTTAGATGGAACCAGCTAGGACTGACCTGCCAAAACAAATATTAAATTTTCAGTGAGAGTGTTTACACCTCAGAAATCAGGTATCACTTCAAATTATTTAACTTATCAATTTATTGTTTTATTTATCATTTTGATTTATTGCTTTGTTGATTTTTAGACTCGAGAATGTTAACAAAGCAGATTAAACTTAAAAATGTGTCCTGTGTACATTAAAAAAACCTGATTTTCAGACATTTACCAGAATGTCTCTGAATTTATTCCTTTATCCAAATTTTGCTGTCTTCTCGCATTTATTTCATTGCCAGTCAAATATTTCCCATTTACTGTTATTATTTCCTATTAATAAGAATCTGAGATATTGTAGTCATCTTCCTTCTTCTTCACCTCCTTTTTTATTTTTAAATTTTCTAACTGCTCTTTTGTTTTTTGATTTTGCTTCTTGTCTGACATTTGGTAACATTCCTTGGTTACTTTATTTGTAGGGGGATTTTTGCTTCTCAAAGTATAAATTAAATTATTGTAATCTCATAAAAATGTAAAGGAGATAGGACAAGGATTATCATTCCATATTGATATAAAAAGTCAGACACAAAATAGCCAAGGCCAAGTTCACTTTAGTGGCCAATCATGGATTTGGGACTAAAACCCAGGTATGGCTTCCATGAGGCCATGTACTCTTTCAAGCTGAGTCATGAAAAATGAATGTTCAGTGGCCTTACACAGAGTAGGCACTAACAAATAGAAGCAAGAAGGAAGAGAAAATAGGAAAAGAGAAAATTGTACTGAAATGTGTTGTAAATTTAAGATATATTGTATTTCTTTATTATCTTCAGTAAGAACACTAAGAGGGATGAGGAACTATAATTAGCAAAACCTAATAAGACTAATTTTTTTTTTTTTGCAAGGCAATTGGGGTTAAATGACTTACCCAGAATCACACAGCTTGGAAGTATTAAATGTCAGATTTGAACTCGGATCCTCCTGTTCTATTCATTTTGCCAGCTAGCTGCTTTGAGTAGTCTTTACAGTAAAGAAACTTAATAAGATGGCAATTGAACTTAGAAGAGGCCACATTTGGAGACTTGGGGAATTGGGAGCACAATGGGTCAAAGTCAGAGAGTGGATATGGTCTTGGGAGTAACAAGAAAAATGATGAGGACAAGAAAAAGAAATGTGAATTTCCAGTTATGATTAGGGGAAGAAAAAAGAAGAAGAAAACAAAAGGATAAGATTTGGTCAGCAAATTGCCACTGGTAACATCTCAGGTCCAATGCAGGTTAAAGTTGTTAAACTGGAGAGAATTAAAGATTATTAAGAACAAATGAAACCAATGGAAGAAAAGTGGGAGGAAGAAAAATTAAAGGCAGATGATCTGGGAGGGTCCCCAATGTTCATTGGAAGAGGTCAGTGATGATAATCATGGCACGTTTTGACCTCAGTGGGATTGGAGCAGTAAGTCAACATTCTCTTATTTGTGGACAAGAATCAACTAGAACTAGTGTGTTCTCAACCATAAGGTTAATGTTATGATAGGAGTTCTGATGGATGACATGAATCACCACAGTGATAAAAGTGGAGAAAGCTCCTTCACAGGAGACATAACCTGATATTAATGGATTGGATGAGGATGTACAAAAAATTAAACAATCTATTGAGCTTCCTCTTTCTTATCCTGGTTCTGATGAGGAAATGGGTATTAAATCACCTAAAAGAGTTCTTGTAGTCTACCTGGAACAGGTTATACCTTATTAACTAAAGCTGTAGCAAACCAGATTTCAGTGATCTTCAAAATTCTTGATTCTGAAATTATATAGAAGTACTTAGGAGATGGGTCAAAACTTGTTCAAGAATTGTTCTGAGTAGTTGAGGAACACCTTCTATCCATTGTCTTCATGAATGAAGCTGATGCCATTGGAACCAAAAGATATTAAAGAGGAGAAAGAGAAATTCAGTGAACAATGCTGGAATTGCTGAATTTATGGTTTTGACTCTAGAGAAGATGTGAAAATGATTATGGCTACAAACCAAACAGAAATTTTGGTTTCAGTACTAATCAGACCAGGCACAGTGACCACAAGTTTGGGTTCCATCCTACCAGATGAGAAGACCAAGAAATTCTTATTTCAGATTCATACAAGCAGAATGACTTTGGCAGATGATGCAAGATTTAGATGATTTGATCATAGCTAAAGTTGACTTGTCTGGAACAGACATCAAAGCAACTTGTACAGAAGCTGGTCTGATGAAGCTAAGAGAATGTAACAAATGAAGACTTTACAAAATCTAAAAAAAAAAATTTTACTTTATAAGAAAAAAGAAGGCAACATGGAGAGACTATCTCTAAAGGAACCATGCTGCTTCATCAGGCATGTTGGGAACTCTCTGAAATAATAACACTGGGAAAATTCCAGGAGGTCTTTATGAGCAAGGTTTTTTTTTTTTAATATATAAAATTCAGATATGATGAGTTTGGGATACCCAGTGAACTGTGCTATTCTTTTTTTTCACTGTGCTATACTGTATTCCACAATAAACATTCTCTTTCAAAAACCAAAAAGAAAAGAAAAAGAGGCCACATTTGGTGATGTGTGTATAAAGATATGAGAGCTATTGATCAGAGTTATAAGCAATAACTTGTTCACAGCTTCTCTTTTCTTCCAAAACTTATATACCATGAGAATTCCAAGCTCATTCTTTCTACTCTATTTAGTTTAAAGAAAGATGATTGTATTTCATTTTATTATTACGAATGTTTTCAAATTAATTTCTTTGTCTAGCCAAGGTTTTAGGGAAATTCATAACAGTCTGGAACCATTCTTTCTGTATGCATCTTAATGCACAGACAATATGATGTTTCTCTGATAGAGACAGAAGGTTTCCTTCTGAGGAGAAATGCTATTTAATTACTGTTCCCTCTCCTTGCTGACAGAATCGGAGAGTAATGAGTTTAGTATAAAAATTATATTCTTGGATATTTAAATAACCTTGCAAATATGCAGTCTCATTAGGCTGTAACTATGAATAAAGAAGATTGATCTTATTTACAATTAGCTCTCAAATCTGGGAGGCATGACAGTAGTTCTGAAAAGACAGGAAGGCAAAACGTATTACTAATATCCCTAATGAAGGTTACAGACTCTCACACTTAAAGGGTGCCTAGAGAACAGCATATAAAAACAAAGAAAGCATAAACTTTTGGCTTTATGTTTAGGTTGATCAATTATATTACAGTAGCATAGTACTATATTTGGGAAGAAAGGAGAACAAGAGAACCATGTGAAGCTTCTTTGAGCAGGGTCAGTATAGTTCAGTTTTTCTGAATTGTGTTTCCCTGGAAAAATCTTGTTATTGGTAGTTGTTGTAAACTTAGGTATACACACACACATATACACAATGGGCGTTGTGTCATAAATTAAGTGACAGATATTTTCTTGGCAATATCATTTGCAACTGTCACTGTTTTTTCATGTTATTGTCAGAGGTTTTGAGACCCTTTCAGTTAGAATTCAAGGGACCTTGATACAGAGTTTAGTCTGATTTTAGAAAGATGCTTAGGAAAGTAAAAATATTGTTGTATTCCTGTTTTGTTTGATTTTAATAACTTGGCCCTAAAATGTCCAGAAGAAAATCTGTCATTAGATTTCATCTGACCAAAATTTTTTATATTATTTTCAAAAATTTTTTGCAATGGGAGTTTGGAGATGTCACCCAAGACATATACTCTCTATATACATGAGTTTTAGTGCAGAAATTTCTGTTAGTAAAGATTTTACATACATTTTACATTTTTAGGTGAGAAGTAATAGTTAAACTAAAGTAGTAACTTTTTGCACGGGGAGAAGTTTGTTTTGAAGGCATAAATTGTAGATTTTTATTGAATTTGTGGGGTGATGAAAAGTGAGGAAGGATAATGCTGAAGTAATGAACTTGGGAGACAGAGAATGATGGTGCCTTTGTCAGAAATAAAGAAGTCTGGAAGAATGAAGGATTGAACAGTGCTGATGATGATGGTAATGAGTTCAGGTTTAGACATTTTGTAGTTTAAGATGTCTCTAGAACATGGTTGGAACTGCCAATAAGCAAGTAGTAGTGGGAAACTAAAGCTCAGGGACTATACATACATATATATATATATATATATATATATATGTCCATATATACTTGTACTCATATATACTATATACATGTATACACATGTGTCTTTATATATTCACATCTGTGAGTTAAATACATAGAGATAATAGTTAAATCTATGATAGCTGATGAAGTTACTATGAAAGAGAATGTAGGGAAAAGGGCCTAGAACACATCTACAAGGAACCTTTAGTTAGGGGACATGATGATGAGTGGTCAAAGGAGATTGAGAAGGAAGAATCAGACAGGACAAGATCAGACTGGAGAAAGTAGTGCCATAAAAACCCAGAGAGGAGCAAATATCCAGGAGGGATGGTGGTTAACAATAGTTAAGTCACAATTGGTACTTGGAAATAGCAGTTTCAATTGAATGATAAGATCAAAAATCAGAGAGGAAGTGAATGTACATAATCTTTTGAAGGACTTGGGTTGAGAAAAGGAGGAATAAAGGACAATTGCTTGAGGAGATAGATGGGAAAAAACTTTAAAGACAGTGCAGACATGAACATGTTTAAAGACAGTAGGGAAGGAACCAATAGGTAGGTAAAGATTGATGATTTGATAAAGGAGTTAATTGAAGATGCAATCTGCTGGAGAATATGGGAGGAAATAGGAACAATGGCACATGTAGACAGGGTGGCTTTGATAAGGAAAATATTCACTTTTTTTGGTCAGAGACTTGGGGAAAGGAAGAGAGAGATCAAAATGTTGCTAAGGGACTTTAAGATAAAAAGAAAAGAAGAGGGAGCTTAACTAGAATGGCTTCAATTTCTTCAGAAAGATAAAAGGTGTCTTAGCAAAAAAAAAAAAAAAAAAAAAAAAAAAGAAAAAGTAAGGTAGATGAGCAAGGAAGAAAAAGTGTGGAATATCTTTTGTGGAGATTAAGATAGGGAATCACTTAGAGAGGAATAAAGGAATACCTTTCTGAAGTTTTCCCACCCTAGCCTTTCTTCTGTCCACTGTTTCCCCTGTATAACCTGAAAGTTGAGATATGCTAACAAGAGTTCCAGGAATTTGCCCTCCCTTTGTGTGTGTGTGATATGGTTGACAATGGGAATAAGATGGATTCAATTAAAGTTCACATCATTCCTGACAATGGAGATAGGATGGATTAGTTAAAGTTTACATAATTCCTGACAATAGTTGTGCCTTGTCAGTTAATATATACTACTTATCAATTGCCTTCAATCAATCTCTAATTGATAACAAGTTATAGGTTTTTAATTTCATCTCTGTATTAAAATCTGTGATGCAACTAATATAGTCTAAGGATTAATCTTCCTCCAACACTCTAATGTGCTTGTGAACTTTTCTTTGTTCTTGTGTGAGAATTGTCCTTGCCAATCCTTGGGAAAGAATATTGAGAGTTCACTTGGAAATTTTGAGCTCTTTAGGATTCCTCATTACTACTCCTTGCCCCTTTGGTTGGAGGGTTGTACTCATGAATTTCACAACACACTTCTCATTTCCTATCTGACTACTTTACTTGGGAACTTTGTGTTTACTTTACCACCTTGTTACTGTTTTTCAGTAATGTTTGACTCTTCGTGATCTCATTTGGGATTTTTTTTAGCAAGAATACTGGCATGGTTTGCCATTTCCTTCTTCATCTCATTTTATAGATGAGAAAACTGAGGGAAACAGGGTCAAGTGACTTATCTGAGGTCATATTTGAACTCAGATCTTCCTGATTCGTGCCCCAGCACATTATCCACTGTATGCATAATACCCAATGAGACTTCCTGCCAAAATGAACACGTGAAAGGGAGCTAGGCTACCTAATTCCCCTGTACCCATTCCAGCAAAACCTTGAATTTCATGCCAGACCAAATAATGATGAAGAAATCCAATAAGTTTCTTTTTCCATGCCAGAACTGCATAAGTGATAGGAAATGGGACCGGAAACAAAGCAAGCATAAGCAGTGATGGGATACATTTAGATGTAAGGCTCCAGTTCACAGGCAGAAAGAGAAGAGATATCCCAAGAGTGGTCAGAAGAGTCCAGAGTATGCACCTTTGGAGTCCTGGAGAGAATCAGCTGACAACCAGCAACCAGCAGAGTGCCATAGTGCTCAGACTTTAAAAGATAAAGTTTAAGACCTCTGAAATCACATTCTGTCCTACATACCAGAGAGAATTCTCAAGATTCAGTGCTTTGAACCTCAAAGATCCAGGAGGGTCAAGAGCAAAACTATTTAGTCAATCACCATACCCAACAGTACAGGAGAAGAATGTGGCCTAAAGTACTAATTCAGTAGCTAAAGTCAAAGAAATGAATAAATCAAGGAATATGCCAACCAAAGGTAAAATGACTATAAGTTTAATTTTGGAACATAAAGAAAAAAAGTAGATTTTTTTTTCTACAGAGAAATGAAACGAGATTTAAAAACGAAATTAAAGTGCTGGAAGGTAGAACTGAAAGAAGAATGTATAATTTATGTGTATTTATTTATTGTCCTAATTCTTCTGCACAGGCTGTCCTCTATCCTCATTACTATTCAATATTGTATTTGAGATGTTAGCTTTAGTAATAAGAGAAGAAAAAAAAAGAATTAGAGTAGGTAATGAAATCAAATGATCACTCTTTGCAGATGATATGATAATATACTTAGATAATCCTAGAGAATCCACTAAAAAACTGCTAGAAACAATTAACAATTTAACAAAGTTGCAGAATACAAAATAAATCCACATAAATCATCAACATTTCTTTATCTTACCAACAAAGTCCAGCAGTAATAGATACAAAGAAAAATTCCATTTAAAATAACTGTAGATAATATTAAATATTTGGTAGTCTACCTGCCATGACAAAATCAGCAACTATATGAACACAATTATAAAATGCTTTCTACACAAATAAAGTCAGATTTAATCAATTGGAAGAATATCAAGTATTCATGGATAGGCCAAGCTAAATATAATAAAATGACACTTGTACCTAAGTTAATCTACTTATTCAGTACCATACCAATCAAACTGCCAAGAAACTACTTTACAGAGGTAGAAAAAATAATAGCAAAGTTCATCTGGAAGAACAAAAGGTCAAGAATTTCAAAAGAACTAATGAAAAATGCAAATAAAGGTGGCCTAGCTGTACAAGACCTAAAAGTATATTATAAAGCATTGGTCATAAAAACTATTTTGTACAAGGTAAGAAATATACTTGATGCCCGTGGGTAGGCTGAGCAAATATAATAAAAATGACAATATTACCCAAACTAATTTACTTATTTAGTTCCATACCAATCAAACTCCCAAGAAATTATTTTATAGATGTAGAAAAAACAGTAGCAAAGTTCATTTGGAAGAACAAAAGGTCAAGGATTTCAAGGGGATTAATGGAAAAAAAAAAAAGGCTGATGAAGGTGGCCTTGCTATACCAGATCTAAAACTATATTATAAAGCAGCAGTCATCAAAACCATTTGGTACTGGTTGAGTATTTCTCAGTGGCATAGGATAGGATATCAGGACAAATTAGGCAATAACTTTAGCAATTTAGTGTTCGATAAATCCAAAGAAACCAGCTTTTGGGATAAGTACTCACTATTTGGTAAACACTGCTGGGAAAATTGGAAACTAGTGTGGAAGAAATTAGGGCTTGACCCACACCTAACACCACATACCAAGATAAGATCTAAATGGGTTCATGATCTAGATATAAAGAGTGATGTTATAAGCAAATTAGAGGAACATAGGATAGTTTACCTCTCAGACCTGTGGAGATGGAATAAATTTATGTCCAAAGAAGATCTGGAACTCTTAATTGAACACCAGAAAGATAATTTTGATTATATTAAGTTAAAAAGTTTCTGTACAAACAAAACTAATTCAGAAAAGATTAGAAGGGAAGCGTCAAATTGGGAAATCATCTTCACATTTAATGGTTCTGATAACGACCTCATTTCTAAAATATATAGAGAATTGTCTCATATTTATAAGAATTCAAGCCACTCTCCAATAGATAATGGTCAAGGGATATGAACAGACAATTTTCAGAGGATGAAATTAAAACTATTTGTAGTCATATGAAAAGGTGCTCCAAATCACTACTGATCAGAGAAATGCAAATTAAGACAACTCTGAGGTACCACTACACACCTGTCAGATTGGATAAAATGACAGGAAAAGATAATGGTGAATGTTGGAGGGAATATGGGAAAACTGGGACACTGATACATTGTTGGTGGAACTGTGAACAGATCCAACCATTCTGGAGAGCAATTTGGAGCTATGCTCAGAAAACTATAAAATTGTGCATACCCTTTGACCCAGCAGTGTTTCTATTGGGCTTATATCCCAAAGAGATTTTAGAGGAGGGAAAGGGACCCACATGTGCAAGAATGTTTGTGGCAGCCCTTTTTGTAGTGGCTAGAAACTAGAAACTGAATGGATGCCCATCAATTGGAGAATGGCTGAATAAATTATGGTATATGAATGTCATGGAATATTATTGTTCTGTAAGAAACGACCAGCAGGATGATTTCAGAGAGGCCTGGAGAGACTTGCATGAACTGATGCTGAGTGAAATGAGCAGAACCAGGAGATCATTATATACGGGAACAACAATACTATATGAGGATCAGTTCTAATGGACATCACTCTCTTCAACAATGAAATGTTTCAAACCAGTTCCAATTGTTCAGTGAAGAAAGCCATATGCACCCAGAGAGAGGGATATGAAATGTGGACCACAACATAACATTTTCATGCTCTCTATTGATGTCTACTTGCATTGTGTTTCCTTTCTCATATATTTTTTTTTCTTGTAGATAGGATTTTTCTTGCACAGCAAGATAAGTGTGGACATACATATACATATATTCATTTTCTTAAGTATTTTAATGTAATTTAACATGTAGTGGACTTCCTGCCATCTAGAGGAGGGGAAGGGATTGGGGGGGGGGAGAATTTGTAAAGGAAAGCTGTAGGGATCAATGTTGAAAAACTACCCATACATATGTTATGCAAATAAAAAGCTTTAAAAAAAAAAGAAAAAAAGAAATATAGTGGATCAGTGAAATAGGTTAGGTTTACAAAACACAATACTGAATGAATATAGTAATATAGTATTTGATAAATCCAAAGATCCCAACTTCTGGAATAAATTATTTGACACACATTGTTGGGAAAATTGGAAAATAGTATGGCAGAAACTAGGCATTGATTAACACCTAACACCATATAGCAAATTAAGGTCAAAATGGGTTCATGATTTAGACATGAAGAGTGATACTATAAGCAAATTAGAAAACCAAATGATAGTCTACCTCTCAGATCTGTGGAGAAGGATAAAATTTATGACCAAAGAAGAACTAGAGTACAGTATGAAATACAACATGGATAACAACATATCATTTCCATGATCTCTATTGATATTTGCTTGCATTGGGTTTCCTTTCTCAGATTTTTTTTTCTTGTAGATACAATTTTTCTTGCACAGCAAGATAAGTGTGGAAACATGTATACATATATTCGACTTGTCAAGTATTTTAATATAATTAACATGTAGTGGACTTCCTGCCATCTAGGGGAGGGGAGGGGACTGGGGGTAAAATTTGTAAGGGAAAGCTTTGTAAGGATCAATGTTGAGGAACTACCCATACATATGTTATGCAAATAAAAAGCTTTAATAAAAAAAAGAAATACAACATGGATAATTTTGATTATATTAAATTAAAAAGGGTTTTGTACAAAATCAGTGCAGACAAGATTAGAAGGGAAGCAGAAAACTGGGGGAAAATTCTTTATACCCAAAGGTTCTGATAATTTCTAAAATATATAGCCCAAGAGAGCACCAGAGGTCTTATAGACAGCTAATCACAATCTCACTTGCTGCCTATTGTATTCTCTGATGAGGGGGAGGAAAGAATTGATGTAAAACTGACCTAGTAGATTCTAAATAAAGAAAACCCATCACATACATACAATATGAATCAGTCAGTATGACTCAGAAAGTTGTTGTTTGATCCTGACATCAAGGAGGCCATGCCATAACATGCAAATGAATTATATTTAAGTGAGGGTGAACTGTGCAAAGTCACCAGCTTCACTCTCTCCTGCAGAGAAATCTGGGTCCAGTGACCAGATATAGATCAGGATGACTGGAGATGACCCCAATGCAGTGGGAAACCTTGGTCTTTTTTAAGTTAAGGTCTTAGTTTGACTGAGGCAATACCCAAGCAGTGATTAAAGCCAGGAAAGAAATGAGGCAGCAAATGGCCTAGTCTATACATAGTGTCTTGTGTATATATTTGTACAAATATGTATATTTTTGCTGAATGAAGGGATGTAATTAATGGTTATGTTATCACCATTCCCTGACTGATATGCACAAGGAGATAAAACAGAAGCTAACACAAGATGGGATATCTCCAAAAAAATAAGAGTTAAGTAGCAAAATATATAATCGATCCTATGGAATCAGAAGGCAAATAGTGCTTGATTTCTAGTCAGAGGACATGGGGTTTGAGTCTGGCTGACACTGACTGACACTGCCTTTGGCCAAGCCATTTAAATTGTAGGAACCTTGGTTATTTCATGTATACAAATAAACAGGTATTCCCCTCCAGCTCTAAATTTAATGACAATAGTGTGGAATTATATTTTTATATCTGCCTTAGGTGACAAAATGTAAAAAATGATACTTCTAAGGAAAGAAAGTCTATATATTATGACCCAGAAGCAGCACCTTTCCTACCTAGAATTTTAACTATAGAATTCTGCAGTTAAAGAGACATTCAACAGAGTTTTAGCCTTTGAGAAGTTTAACTTCAGTAATGGAAGCTTATATATCTGATGATGATATTTATCCTATATATTATATTATATATTATATATTATAAAAAACCTGGGAGTACATTCTCCCCTCTACCACTTCGTCTCTAGAAAGAGTGGGATCAAACTTAAAAGAGTTTCTACAAAGCATTTGTCCTATCGAGTTTATTTTCAAATTCACCATTGTCAATTGAAAAAGCTATTGAATTGCTTCCAGCTC
>JAJPUD010001738.1:29626-68875 GCA_023553655.1 Myrmecobius fasciatus | reverse complement strand
ACAGACACAATTACTAATTTCATTCAAGAGAATGACAATAATGAGACCACATACCAAAATTTGTGGGATACAGCCAAAGCGGTAATAAGGGGAAATTTTATATCTCTAGATGCTTATTTGCATAAAATAGAAAAAGAGAAAATCAATGAATTGGGCTTGCAACTAAAAAAGCTAGAGAAAGAACAAATTAAAAACCCCCAATCAAATACCAAGCTTGAAATCCTAAAAATAAAAGGAGAGATTAGTAAAATTGAAAGTAAAAAAACTATTGAATTAATAAATAAAACTAAAAGTTGGTTTTATGAAAAAACCAACAAAATAGATAAACCTCTAGTTAATTTAATTAGAAAAAGGAAAGAGGAAAATCAAATTGTTAGTCTCAAAAATGAAAAGGGAGAACTTTCCACCAATGAAGAGGAAATTAGAGCAATAATCAGGAGTTACTTTGCCCAACTGTATGCCAATAAATTTGATAACCTAAGTGAAATGGAGGAATATGTACAAAAATATAGATTGCCCAGATTAACAGAAGAGGAAATAATTTACTTAAATAGTCCCATTTCAGAAAAAGAAATAGAACAAGTCATTAATCAACTCCCTAAGAAAAAATCCCCAGGACCAGATGGATTTACATGTGAATTCTACCAAACATTTAAAGAACAGTTAACTTCAATATTATATAAACTATTCGAAAAAATAGGGAATGAAGGACTCCTACCAAACTCTTTTTATGATACAGACATGGTACTGATACCTAAACCAGGTAAAACAAAAACAGAGAAAGAAAATTATAGATCAATCTCCTTAATGAATATTGATGCAAAAATCTTAAATAAAATATTAGCAAAGAGATTACAGAAAATCATTCCTAGAATAATACACCATGACCAAGTAGGATTTATACCAGGAATGCAGGGATGGTTCAATATTAGGAAAACTATTAACATAATTGACTATATTAATAACCAAACTAACAAAAACCATATGATAATCTCAATAGATGCAGAAAAAGCATTTGATAAAATTCAACATCCATTCCTATTAAAAACATTAGAGAGTATAGGAATTAATGGACTTTTTCTTAAAATAGTCGGTAGCATCTATTTAAAACCATCAGCTCGCATCATATGTAATGGTGATAAACTGGAACCATTCCCAATAAGATCAGGGGTGAAACAAGGTTGTCCACTATCACCATTACTGTTCAATATTGTATTAGAAATGCTAGCCTTGGCAATAAGACAAGAAAAAGAGATTAAAGGAATTAGAGTAGGTCATGAGGAAACGAAATTATCACTCTTTGCAGATGATATGATGGTCTACTTAGAGAACCCTAGAGAATCAACTAAAAAACTATTAGAATTAATCCACAACTTTAGCAAAGTTGCAGGATACAAAATAAATCCACATAAATCATCAGCATTTTTATACATCACCAACAAAATGCAACAGCAAGAGATACAAAGAGAAATTCCATTCAAAATAACTATCGATAGTATAAAATATTTGGGAATATATCTGCCAAGGGAAAGTCAGGATCTATATGAGCAAAACTACAAAACACTCTCCACACAAATAAAGTCAGATCTAAACAATTGGAAAAACATCAAGTGCTCTTGGATAGGTCGAGCGAATATAATAAAGATGGCAATACTACCTAAACTAATCTATCTATTTAGTGCTATACCAATCAAACTCCCAAGAGATTATTTAACTGAACTAGAAAAAATAACGACAAAATTCATCTGGAAAAACAAAAGGTCAAGAATTTCAAGGGAATTAATGAAAAAAAATGCAAATGAGGGTGGCCTAGCTGCAACAGATCTAAAACTATATTATAAAGCAGTGGTCACCAAAACCATTTGGTACTGGATAAGAAATAGAGTAGTGGATCAGTGAAATAGGTTAGGTTCACAGAACAAAATACTCAATGACAATTGTAATCTAGTGTTCGATAAACCCAAAGACCCCAGTTTTTGGGATAAAAACTCACTATTTGACAAAAACTGGTGGGATAATTGGAAACTAGTATGGAAGAAATTAGGCATTGACCCACACCTAACACCATATACCAAGATAAGGTCAAAATGGATTCATGATCTAGGCATAAAGAATGATATTATAAACAAATTAGAACAATGTAGGATGGTTTACCTCTCAGACCTGTGGAGGGGGAAGGAATTTGTGACCAAAGAAGAACTAGAGGTCATCATTAATCACAAAATAGATAAGTTTGACTATATCAAGTTGAAAAGTTTTTGTACAAACAAAATGAATGCAGACAAGATTAGAAGGGTAGCAGTAAACTGGGAAAATATTTTTACATCCAAAGGTTCTGATAAAGGCCTCATTTCTAAAATATATAGAGAATTGACTCAAATATATAAGAATTCAAGCCATTCTCCAATTGACAAATGGTCAAAAGATATGAACAGACAATTTTCAGACGAAGAAATTGAAACTATTTCCGGTCACATGAAAAGGTGCTCCAAGTCACTATTGATCAGAGAAATGCAAATTAAGACAACTCTGAGATACCACTACACACCTGTCAGATTGGCTAAAATGACAGCAAATGATAATGATAGCTGTTGGAGGGGATGTGGGAAAACTGGGACACTGATACATTGTTGGTGGAACTGTGAACGGATCCAACCATTCTGGAGAGCAATTTGGAGCTATGCTCAAAGAGTTATCAAACAGTGCATACCCTTTGACCCAGCAGTGTTTCTACTGGGCCTATATCCCAAAGAGATTTTTAAGGAGGGAAAGGGACCCACATGTGCAAAAATGTTTGTGGCAGCCCTTTTTGTAGTGGCAAGAAACTGGAAATTGAAAAGATGCCCATCAATTGGAGAATGGCTGAATAAATTATGGTATATGAATGTTATGGAATATTATTGTTCTGTAAGAAATGACCAACAGGAGGATTTCAGAGAGGATTGGAGAGACTTGCATGAACTGATGCTGAGTGAAATCAGCAGAACCAGGAGAACATTATACACAGCAACAAGACTATACGATGATCAATTTTGATGGACATGGTTCTCTTCAACAATGATGTGATTCAAACCAGTTGTGCTGCGATGAAGATAGTCATATACATCCAGAGAGAGGCCTGTGGGAACTGAGAGTGAACCACAACACAGCATTTTAACGCTTTCTGTGAATATTTCCATGCATTCTGTTTTCCTTCTTAGGTTGTTTTTTTTTCTTCTTCTCTTTCTAGATCTGATGTTTCTTGTGCAGTAAGATAACTGTATAGATATGTATACATGTATTGTATTTGTCATATAATTTATCCTATCTAGCATGTATTAGATTACCTGTCATCTAGGGGTGGGGGGCGGGGGGAGGGAAAGGAAAAGCTTTGGAAAAAAAAAGTTTTTTTTTGCAAAGGTCAATGTTGAAAAGTCACTCATATGTTTTGCAAATAAAAAGCTTTATTAAAAAAAAATTGTTTCCTTTTTGACTCAGTAATGAGAAGGAGAACTGAAAAAAAGTATATGTTATCAATAGATTAGAAAACCAGCAATTTTAGCCTGAAGGCATCTTGGGGTATCTTGATAACCACATATACCTAGAGGAATGCTCTTTTGTTGGAGTTATAGGAATGGCCCTGCCCATGCACCAGTTTTAGTGAGGTCCTATCTGACAAGCAGTCATTATTGTTTGGAAGAAGAGGGTTCCTGACTTGGCTTATACATTCCCACTGAAGGTTAGAAAAAATGATTTCTTATAATTCCAATAGACTTGGGATGGAAAATGCCATCTGCATCCAGAGAGAGAACTACAGGGAATGAATGCAGATTGAAGCATACTATTTTCACCTTTTTAAAAAAAATAAAATTGCCTTTTTTTCTTGTGTTTTTTTTTCTTTTTGTTCTGATTTTTCTTTCACAGCATGACTAATATGGAAATATGTTTAAAATGATTGCACATATATAACATATATCAGATTTCTTGCTATCTTGGAGAGGGAGGAGTTAAGGAAGATGAGGAGCTTTGGAGCTCCAAGTCTGACAAAAATGAATGTTGAAAGCTATCTTTACATGTAATTTGAAAAATAAAATACTATTGAATTTTTAAAAAATGACTTCTTATATATTGTCTTTTTTGGGGACCATATCTGGAATTTCATTGGCACAGGGAACTTTGGGTCTATTATGTGTCAGGCATTATAATGAAGATTGGAAATATCTCTATAATTTAATAATTCCCCAGGGCAGTAAGATATTAAGTGACTTGACATAGTCACTCAACCATTACCTATCAGAAGTGTGACCTAATCATACTGTCTCTAACTAATATGCTTTTAAAAAAGTTCCATAATATATTAATACATCAGTTTTCAATCTTGATGACACTTCATTTTCCTTTTTATAATTTTTTGGTTTCCTTCCTTTTTGCCTATTTCTCTCCTTTACATACTGCAGAATGTAAACATGTGAGTTTTAAATTGCTTTTAAAAGTTGATGCTACTCTACTAAAAGCCAGATACTTTATAAGCTGTGTCAGCTAAAGGTCTCCCCACCAGTGAGCCAGAAGTTTTTGCTGTCATATCTGTCCAGTAAATTTGAGCAGAAACTGTAATAGATGTAAGCGGTCCTATTCCCACAGAATTGAATGGCAGCATCTAGGGAGAGACAACTGTTCCAAAAGCTTTTGGCTACCAGTGCTCTATAAGTTAGCAGGATGGAGGAAGGGCCCAGATCCAGACTTCTGTCGACCTAATTTTATATCTGTGGAAGCACAACACAAAATCCAGTTCTTTGAATGCCTCACTGTGATGGTTAGTAAGCCAAGTGCATTCCAGACTTTTATGCTGGTGGACCCTCCTGGGAAGGACATACTACTTGTACATCTCTGTGTGTTCTTTTCTCTTCCCAAATCATCTGTTCTAGATAAAAAAATTAAGAGCTGAGGTTTTGAAAAATAACTAGGATCTTTCCCTAAAAAAGAAAAAAGATCACACTTACAACTCATTTATTTGAATTAAAAGATAGTTTTTGCCAAAAAAAGGGGGGGGGGAAGGCAAAAAGGTTTTATTGTTATTTCAGCCACCGTCTTCTGTAGAAGTAATATGTCTTCCTTTACTTCCCTATTGTTGTTACAGTTTTATCATGACATTTTGCTAAGTCAGATAAAACAAACATATATTGAATATCTAAAAAGTAGTATGGTACAGAAAATAGGGCACTAGGCTTGAATTCAAGAAAACCTGGGTTCAAATCCTGCCTTATATTAGTTGTGTGACCCTGGGCAAGTTATCTAATCTCCACCCTAATTTCCTTATCTATAAAATGAGAGTGCTGAACTTAATGATTTCCAAAATTCCTTCTAGTTATAAATGTAGGATCCTAGGATGCATAGCATCAAACTAGGTCCTCAGCAGAGGCAGGGGTAAGAGAGGAAGACACAAGAAAAGTATCAGTGTAGTCCTTGTAGCTGAGGAGCCCACAATCTAATCTGGAAGACAAAAGATAAAACATCTGGGTTGTTGTTGTATAAGGCAATAAATAACCAAATGCCAAAGGGCATTTTACAGATAATAAATGTGATAGATCTATCAAAGGAGGAATTGAACAAGTGTTGGAATTGGGTTGAGGATAGATAGAACCATGAGCAATGGGTCCAAGACACAAAGAAGCCAATTTCGGCTTCCTGACGAAACTTCCCAACAATTAAATATAGCCTAAAGTAGAATGCATTACCTTGTGATAGAAGTTCCTCCTCATTGGAGCCTTCAGGTGAAAGCTATCCATTTGATGGATATAATAGCATCGTAGATTTAGGGTTTGAAGAACCATGGGGGTCACCTCCAACCCACCTCATTTTACAAATGAGGAAACTGAAGCTGATAGGTAGCTTATCCAAAGACTCACAAGGAGCATCAGGATTTGAATCCAGGTCCTTTGACTTTAAATCCTACAACCTTTCTACTGTATCACATCATTTCTTGCTACTTGTATTTTATAGTGAGTAATTCTTTTTTAGGAATGAGCTAGATTAGATAAATGATTTATACAGCTTGTAGTCCAAATCCAGCTCATGGTTTGTTTTTGCATGGTCCATGGGTTAAAAGTTAATTAAAAACAACCACCATTTTTAGCTTACAGGCTATACAAAAAAAAAAAAAAAAAAAAAAGTGGAAGGCTGGATTTTACCCACAGGCTATAGTTTCCCAATTCCTGAATTAAATAAAGGCCATTAATGTCCTTTATAACTCTCAAATTCTGTGATTCCGTGAGTTAGGTTCCAAAGGATGCATGAGTCTGGGACAATTGGAGGGAGGTGGAAAGATTTATTCTTGACGTAGCAGCTACCATTTTTTCTAATGATGTGATAGTGTTAAAATGTTTTTGATCAAAAGTATATCAGGCTGTGCAGAAAAAAATATTACAGGTTGGTCTACTCAGGCATGATCTTGAAAGACTTTAAGCATTATGAATAATGATGTCTTTCAATATGCAGTAGAATGTAAGCTCTTGGAGACAGGGATTGTTTCATTTTTGTTTTTTATAGCACAATGCCTGGCACATAATAGACCCAATATATTCTTAATGAATGGATGGACAACAGTTGGGAGACAAGTAATGATGGCAAAAGCAGAACAGTGAGTATGGAGGAAAAGGATTGGGTTGACAATTTGGGTTTTTTTGGGGGGGGAGGCAACTATGAATGTGACAGAAACATGTAAATTTCCTTTTACTACTATCCCTGGTCTGCAAAATAGTTTGGTGAGTCCTTGAATTTTATAGGTTCAAAGTCTTCCTATAATTTCACTATCACAGATATTGTGGCATTTATTGTTAATATGTTTTACTCCATCCACTTCTCAAGTTTTCACTTTTTAAAAAAATGTAGACCTTCTACTACATTCTTCTTTGTCTATTTCTCTTTTTATATCAGTCTTTGTCTCTCTCCAAGAAGCAGGCAGCTAGGTAGCAAAATAGATAGAGCCCTCTGGGCCTGGAGTTCAAATCTGACCTTAGCTACTTGCTAGCTGTGTGATCCTAGACAAGTCACTTAATCCTGTTTGCTTCAGTTTCCTAATCTGTAAAGTGAACTGGAGAAAAAAAAAATGGCAAACCACTTCAGTATCTTTGTCAAGAAAATACCAAATTGGGTTGCAAAGAGTTGAACATGACTGAAATGACTGAATGACAAATATGTAAATATGGATATAAATATGGATAAATAGATATAACCAAATTAATCACAGTAAATTTAGCCCAGGAAAAAAATGCTCATTGAATTAAATTCTCATATACTTAGTCCTAACTTCAAAATGTATTAGTAGACTACTGTACATCCCTTTAGAATGATGAGGTAGCAGACAGGACAATAAATGTAAAAGCATGTTGTGTAAATTACATCTCGTACCATTTCCTAGACAACTTGAAGTCTTCCTTTAATCTCTGACCACAGTCCAGAGAGTATAGAATCTGGTGTTAGTCATGTCTGTTTGGTTCCTGAATTCTAGTCATCTGGTTATCTTTAGGATGCCCCAATTCACTTGCATGGCAATCCAACTATTTTGTCATGTTTATCCAAGCTTTGTGTCATATGATTGTTTTTTTTATTTCTCTGCTTTATCACATCCATATGTCCATTTTAGGATATTTATTCCTCTTGCTTCTGAATATGACCTATCTGGGCCCCATGGTTGATGGCTAATGGTTGATCCCAACCTTCTACCCTCCAATGAATCATTATTATGATATCTGCTTCTTTATTTTTTTAGAGAGAATAAAAAATTAAGCCTACCTATTTTGATTTAGGGAGCAAGCACTACAACCTGTACTTAGGGAAAACAGCATGAAAGGCACTCTTTTAAAGACAAATTTAGATGGTGAGAGGAGACACCTTGGGACTGAAGGCCTTGGGACAAAAAGCCAACATGGGGAAAGACCCAGGCAAATATTGTTGAGTGGCTACCACTGAAGGAGGGAGAAGAGCAGAACTAGGAAGGGAAGAAGGCCCTTCAGAGTGTGAATACCTGAGGCAAGGATGAAGTGCACTCGCAAGTTTCCCATTAAGAACTATTTTTGCTAACTAGGAGCTCAGTTGTTTCTGCCTTTTGAAGGAGCACAAATGCTGTCATCATCCCCTAAATTTTGATGCCCTGGGGCAAAGCTCTGACTACCTCCTCTCTGATCATAACTCTCAGTGAATGATTGATATGAAAGTATTGATCCCAGATTCTAGAGGCTGAAAGTTCAGGTTCATGGAATACCCTCTTAGGAAGTAGAAGATTTTTAGGAGTACTGCCTTCTTCCATCTGCCTTTAACAGGAAAGTATATCCTTTTCCAAAGTGCATTGATATGGGACTTTCTCCTTATTGGTATAGATAAGACCCTTCCCTATATGAAGGTGAGAGAACTCCAGACTTTGCCAGTCCCACTTGGAACAGCTTTTTCAGGGTGAGTCCCTTTTGGGGAATTCATCAACTTTTGAGTTCCAGTTTTGAAAGGGAAGATGAAAGAAACCTGTTTTGGATTGCTGATGGAAAAGAGTAGAAAGACATGAGAAGAACTGGCAATCTCTCTCATATCCCTATTCCCAGCTCGCTACATCAGATCCTGCAGGAAGTTTCTCTTTGAGTAAAATCTAGGACATTCTCTCTTGGTTAAACCAAGTCATCTGACTCCCAATAGGAAAGCTCCTTTACTCAAAATTGTCTGTTACATGTTCTCCTGTGTAAATCTCTGCTTTCTGTTTTCCTACTACTTGAGTAAATATATTTCTTTTTTATTTGCAATGTATTTTCCTTGCGGAGCTAGTTTTTCATAGAAAAGGAGTCAAGTTCCTCTTACCCTCAGAAATAACAAAACAATCAGAAGCCATGAAAATCAATAGGAAGTATATATTGTAGATTCACCCAATATAGTCTTATTTATAAAGCAAGTCTACACTATATATTGTTTTCTGACTTTAATGAGTTGATTGATATGTCAGACAAAGATAAGCAACTGGGGTAGTCTCAAACATAAAGAGTCTGAGATTAATGTTTTATGCTTTAAGACATTCATGTCCACCAATCTTGGATTATTCTAATTTTTAAAATGAGATTCTTTTTATATAACACAGAATGGCATTGCCCAGCTATTTGTTTTTTGATAGAATGTGTTCAGGTAAACCAGTATATAGATTCTTTAGGGATTATCATAGAAAATTCAACATTAACCTGAAAGTTTATATCAACCACATAGCTAGACTATTTTTAGAAAAAGGCTCATCTTCTAGTGTATTCATTAATTATTATTGCTCTGCACTTGGTCATATTTCCCAATTCTTTCTGTATTGTTAATGCTTAGCTCTTTTGTGTAGTGCATTTTAATCTTTAAAGTACTGTGCAGGCCAGAATTAATCTCAGGCAGAATTTTCCCATTTTGTAGATGGCGGAAGGAGAGGCTGACAGACTTGACTGGGATTCCACTGGAAAATATTTTCAGAGCTGGGATTTTAAAGAGAAGTGACAGCTTCAGATATGCCAGCACAGTATTAAATAAAGATGATTGTGGTTCCTATTTACTCCTGAATCATAAACCCACTTGAACCTCTAGGACATTAAATGAATAAGGCAATACTTTGGCATGAAAATTTTGTTTTTTCATTGAGACTAATTTTTTTAAGCTATCCACTAGCTATGTTGCTTAGTCTTGATTAAAACAATATAATATTCAGTGATTAAGTCCTTGTGATCAAGCTACATTACACAAATTTCAAAGAATCTGATAATATACTTTTCTCTGTCTAGGTCTGCATGGGAGCTCCTCCTTTTCCCCTCCCTTGACCCACTTTGCACACAAATGGGCTTGTCAGAAACCCCTAATGTTCTTTCTTTCTTTTTTTTTTTATTAAAGATAATAGATGGTGATTTCTACAGTGGAAGGAAAAAAAGAAAATTAATAAAAACAGGCATGTACAACACTTATTGGCAACAGGTAGCTTTCTGACAGATCTAGCAGTGTGTAATCATAACATGCCAAAACATTAGCAAGGAAACTACTCATGCATGACACTCATGTCCAGGCTTTGCCAGCAGATATCAATGGTCTCTTAGGGATGGCTTCCTTTCATAGCAGCACCTGAAACCTAGCAAACTGCGGTTTTGCTTGGTGAGAGGGATGCATACTCAGGGTACCACAAAGCCAAATGACCCAGTGCCATATGTGATTCTTTAAGCAAGTGACTCTTTGGCCAAAATGTAAACCCTCTCTACAGACCAAAAGGGATTTTCTCTTCATAGCTGGCATGATTGACTCCTCCTAGAGCTGAGCTATTCTTCATGAAGACATAGTGCTAAACCTTTTCCCCACCTCCCACTTTCTCTTTATCAGGTATTTGCTCCTTTCATAGTTTCTTAGAACTGAGCATATTTTCATAACTGGCTTTCAACTGACCAGAAAAAGGAAATCATTGTATGTCTTGGATTTTATTTTTATTTTATCTTTTTAAATTTATTTTTAACACACATTGCTTTATGAATCATGTTGGGAGAGAAAAATCAAAACAAAAGGGAAAAACCATGGGAGAGATTTAAAAAAAAAAACCAGAAAGAAGTGAACATAGCATGTGCTGATTTACATTCAATCTCCTTAGATCTTTTTCTGAATGCAGATGGCATTTTCTGTCCAAAGGCTATTAGGATTGCTTTGGATCACTGAACTACTGAGAAGAACCAAGTATTTCATAGTTGATCATCACACATTTTTGCTATTTTGTACAATGTATTCTTGGTTAATGTAATGCTTATTATTCAGCATCAGTTGATGTAAATCTTTCCAGGCCTTTCTAAAATAAGCTTGTTCATCATTTTTTATATAATAATATTTTATTGCTTTCATATACCAAAACTTGTTCAGGCATTCCCCAATTGATGGACATATAATCATTTTTCAATTCTTTGCTACAAAAAGAGCTGCTACAAACATTTTTACACATGTGGGTCCTTTCCTTCCTTTATGTTTTCCTTGGGACACAGACCCAGTAAAGCACTGCAGGCTCAAAAGATATGCACAGTTTTATTGCTCTTTGGGCATAGTTCTAAATTGCTCTCCAGAATGGTTGGATCAGTTCACAACTCCACCAACAATGTATTAGTGTCCCAGTGTTCCCACATCCTCTCTAACATTTATCATTATCTTTTCTTGTCATCTTAGCTAATCTGAGAGGTGTGAGGTGGTACAGAGTTGTTTCAATTTGGATCTCTCTAATCAATAGTGATTTAGAGCATCTTTGCATATAACTATAGATGGCTTTAATTTTGCCATCTGAAAATTGCCTGTTCATATCCATTTATCAATTGGGGAATGACATGTATTCTTATAAATTTGACACATTTCTTTATATATTTTAGAAATGAGACCTTTATCAGAAATACTGTTTGTAAAGATTTTTTCCCAGCTTTGTACTTCCTTTTTAATCTTGTTTCTGTTGGTTTTGTTTGTTCAAAAACTTTTTAATTTAATGTAATTAAAGTTATTCACTTTACCTTTCATAATGTTCTCTAGATTTTCTTTGGTCAGAAATATCTTTCTTCTCCAAAGTTTTGATAGGTAAATTATTCCTTGTTCTATTAATTTATTTATGGTGTCATCCTTTATGCACAAATCATGTATCCATTTTGACCTTATTTTCGTATGCGGTGTGAAATGTAAGTCTATGCTGAGTTTCTGACATATTTTCCAGTTTTCCCAGCAATTTTTGCGAAATAGTGAGTTCTTATTCCAGAAGCTGGAGTTTGGGGGTTTAACAAATACTAGATTGCCATCTAATCTATTCCACTGATCCATCATTCTATTTCTTAACTAGTATCAAATGAATTTTGATGACAGTTGCTTTATAATTTACTTTTAGGTTTGATATTGCTAAGTCACCATCTTTTGTATTTTTTTCATTAATTCCTTTGATACTTGATTTTTTGTTCTTCCAGATGAATTTTGTTATTATTTTTTTCTAGTACTATAAAAATGTTTTGCTAGTTTGATTGGTATGGCCCTGAGCAAGAAGAATTGTTGTTTTTATTATATTAGCTTGGCCTAGCCATGGACAATTGATATTTTTCCAATTATTTAGATCTGACTTTATTTGTGTGAGAAGTGTTTTGTAATTGTGTTCATATAGTTTTTGAGCTTGTCTTGGCAGATAAATTCCCAAGTATTTTATTTTGTCTACAGTAATTTTAATGGAATTTCTCTATCTCTTGCTGATGGGTTTTGTCAGTAATATATAGAAATGATGATGATTTGAGGGAGTTTATTTTATATCCTAAAACTTTGCTAAAGCTGTGAATTGTTTTGAGTAGGTTTTTGGATGATTTTTCTGGGATTCTCTAAGCATATTATCATATCATCTGCAAAGACTGATAGTTTTATTTACTTGTTGCCCATTCTAATTCCTTTAATTTCTTTTTCTTTTCTTGTTGCTGAAACCAGCCATTTCTAGTACAATGTTGAATAATAGTGGTGATAATGGGCATCCTTGTTTCACCCCTGCTTGGGAATACAACCAATTTCTCTCCATTACAAATAATGCTTGCTGTTGATTTTAGAATTGTTCTTTAAATGTTTGGTAGAATTCACTTGTGAATCCATCAGCCCTGGAAATTTTTTCTTAGGGAGTTCATTAATGAGTTGTTCGATTTCTTTTTCTAAATTGGGACTTTAAAAATTACTTAAATATAATTTATTTCCTCTTCTGTTAACCTGGGCAATTTATAATTTTGTAAATATTCATCCATTTTAGTTAGATTGTCAGACTTGCTGCCATACAGTTGGGCAAAATAGCTCCTAATAATTGCTCTAATTTCTTCTTCATTGGTGGAAAGTTTACTCTTTTCATTTTTGATGCTGATGATTTGGATTTTTTTCTTTTCTTTTTCTGATCAAATTAGCCAAAGGTTTATCTATTTGTTAGTTTTTTCCCAAACCAACTCTTAGTTTTGTTTATTAGTTCAGGGGTTTTCTTAGTTTGTATTTTATTAATTTCTCCTTTGAGTTTCAGAATTTCTAATTTGGTATTTAATTGGGAGTCTTTTAATTTGTTCTTTTTCTAGCTTTTTCAAGTTGCATGCCTAATTCATTGATCTCCTCTTTCTCAGTTTTAATCATGTAGCTATTCATTTCCCCTAAAAATTTCTTTGGCTGCATCCTATAGATTTTGGTATGTTGTCTCATTATTGTCATTCCCTTGAATGAACTTATGGATTGTTCCTGTGATTTGTTGTTTGATCCACTCATTCTTTAGAATTAGATTATTTAATTTCCAACTGGTTCCAACTGGGAACTTTCTCTTGTTCTTTTAGGGGAAAGGGAGGGAGATACCAGTGTATCTTTAGATATCTATTTTTGTTTAATGAGCCAAAATCTATTTAGACTGGTGTATTTCTGGCTTACATCTGAAAGGTATCTTCAAGTAATTGTGTGTGGAAACATGCCAGAGTGTTTTCTAATTTCTAATTTCCTCCTACCTCTAAGGAAACAGAATTTAAAGACAGAAAGATGGTTTTTTGAGAGGGAGATAATATAAGGGAGGCTAATATGAAAATCCTGAGAATGATAAATGATAAATGTCCTCTAGCAGGACAAGAGCCTGCCTCTGATTCCTGCCATGATTGACTGACTTTTCTGCACTTTGATACCTTGCCCCTCGTTCCTGTTTCTGTTTCCTTTTGTGGTTATTTTTGTTGAGCTGTTTTCAGTCATCTCCAGCTTTTTGTGACCCCATTTAGAATTTTCTTATAAAAAATGCTGGAGCAGTTTGCCACTTTCTTCTTCAGTTCATTTAATAGATAAGGAAACTGAGGCAAACAAGGTTAAATGACTTGCCCAGGATCACACAACTAGTAAATGTTTCAGCTCAGTTTTGAACTTAGGTCTTCCTGATTCCAGGCTTGTAATCAATCATTGCATCATCTAGCTTCCCTTGTTTTCTTCAGTCTTTCTTATTGGAAGCTGATTTATTTCCCTTTCCGCAAAGATAACATGATGTGCTGCATATGAAGTCAGAAGCTCCAAATTTGAATTCCTCTGCCATTTATTAGCTGTGTGACTTTTAGTAAGTCACTTAACAAAACCAGGTGGCACAAAATTTTGACGCAGGTTGTTTTCTTGATTGTTGTTGCTATTTTTCTTTGTTTAATTGTTTGGGTATTTTTTACCCAAATTCAATGCTTTTAGGCATTGGCATAATAGCCCACATTAAAACAAAATTATTATCATTATTTCTGATAATAATAGCATTTAATATTGATTTTGAATCTCTACCTTTTCATGGCACATAGCACTATCTGAGTCCTCAAAATAACACTTTCCATATACTTCATGTTTCCTTATACATTGCCCCCATTTCTATTCATAACATTTAGGATTTGAAATCTTAGTTAACTTTGATGCTTACCTTTCTTTTGTCCCCTTTATCTAGCCAGCTTTTAAATTCTGTCTTCTTTTTAAATAATCTTAAATTAAATAAATTCAAATTAAATAATTTAAACAATTATCCCTTCTTTTTCACTTTTCCATCTCTTGCTTAGATTCTCATTACTTTATGACTCAGTGACTAAAATAATCTAATTCTTCAAATGTCTCCTCTTTTCAATTAATTCTACACAAGTATTAGACTAGTTTTTCAAAAACACTGGTTTGACCATCTTATTCCATTGCTTTAGAGGTTGAAATACCTCTCCTGACTTGTCAGTGAATTCAGGTTGAAAGTATCACCCTAGTATTTAGATGATTTCCATGATATAGTCCTATATTAATTGTCTGACCTCTACTGCTCTTTAACATGAATCTCTTGTTCCATTTATGTTGTTATTCAGTGGTTCAGTTGTGCTCACTTCTTCATGAGCACATTAAATTTGTTCATAAGGTTTTTTCTTGGTAAAAATGTTGAAATGATTTGCTGTTTCCTTTCTCTAGAAATCAGGTGACTTAAACAGGGTCATATAGCTAGTAAGTGTCTGAGGTTTAATTTGAACTTGGGTCTTCCCCCCTGGGCTCATTGTTCTATCCATGGAGACAACTAGTTGTCTCCAATTCCAGTTATATCATTTTCTTATTTTCAGCTATATTATTACCTTGTTGTTATTGGTATAATTCCCTCTTTTTTTTCCTAAATTCTTGACTAAAATGTAACTAAGAAAGTTAAGTAATTATTAAGTATTTACTAAAAAGTAAATACTATTTGTTATTCTCTCTTTTTAAGCTATATTATATATGAATAGAACTCCTTGAAGGAAGAGGACTGGGTAATTTTTCTTCTTTGCATTCCTAGAACTTATTTTGGCTTGGAAAATATAAACCATCAAAGTATGTACAAAGCTTTAATGGATCTACAATCTCATGGAACTAGGTACTATGACCAGTGACAGACATAGTTATTCACTCCTCTCCCTATTCTAACCATCATACCTTCTTCTTGTTTATATTTCTAGTTGTACATTTTTTGGATCATGTTTTTAGCCCTGCTTCTGGTGCACAATTCTCTTTTTTTGTACAACAATAGCTTTTTATTTTCAAAATACATGCAAAGATGACCCTCAACATTCGCCTCTGCAAAACCCTTCCCTTCCCTCCATTCCTCTCTCCCGGATAGCAAACAATCAATATATGCTAAGTATGTGCAATTCCTCCACATATTTATCATGTTGCATAAGAAAAATCAGATCAAAAAGGAAAAAAAAATGGAAAGGAAAAAAAACAAGCAAAAATATCCAAAAAGGTGAAAATAGTATGCTGTGATCCACATCCAGTCCCCATAGTCCTGGGCACAGATTATTCTCTCCATCACAAGTCTACTGAATTTGGTTTGAACCACCCCATTTACAAAAAGAGTCATGTCCATCAAAATTTATCATCATACAATACTGCTTGTGGGTGTGGTGCACCATTCTTTATAAATAAAATTCTTTATAGATAGTCTAGATCCACCCACTATACATCTCTTTATCCTGCTTTGGGTGATCCCCAACTTACAAATATCAGTGTTAGAAAAATAGGCCTTTGTTTCTGGGAGAAGATTAGATACATCAAAAACGTTGTACCTTTTACACATGCAGTAGGTGTTTAATAAATGTTTATTGAATAGAATTGCTTAACTGTCATCAGTATTGTTGACCAACGTGGATTTGCATTCTGACTTCCCATATAAATTATCCATCTCTTTTGCAATATGAGAATAAAACAAATTATTCATTCTTTCTTTTCCTTCAGCAACAGCCCAATCCTTTCAATTATAGCTTTTATGCATTTGATGTTCGGCTTTAACACTGATATTTTTTTATGATGGCCTCTAGCTCTGCAGTAGAGCATTCTGTAATACTAAGCTAAACAGACACGATTTCCATTTTCCAAGCCTTATCTAGCAGTATTATTTCTTGCTCTTGATTTTCTTTCTTTCAAATTTGTCAGTGGCAACACTTTATCTGAGTTTTTGATGTTAGCTCAGTGAGCCAAATGAGATTGGAATCTCAGTGACTCTAAATTATAATCTCTTCTCTGGCATGGGTTTACCATGCACTATCAGACAAATAATTTATCCTTTCCATACTTTACTCCCTTCCATAAACCAGGGATACATATGACCTTTAGCCCTCTCTGATAGTTTAATATTTAGTCATCAAATAAAAATAATTCTAAAATAAGTCACGAAACAAGAATAGCTATGCAAACATCTGAGTGATAATAACTTCTGAAGAATAAATTCATTGACCTGAGAAGCAGAGACCTTGCATGCTTGCTGACCAGGCTGGTTTGGTCAGTTTTTGCAGAGTTCATAAAAATAAACAGCACAGCTTTTATTCAATGGCATAACCTTGTAAAGAGGAAGTATGCAGTAAATTAGGGGTATTAGCAGAGTGGCATATTATTCACTGAAGGTGCTGGAAGCATATTCTAGCTATAAGGATGTTTGATGGCCTTTGGTCAAGTATTCACACACAAGAAACATGTACCAAATACAACAATCCGAATAGCCCCAGGGTAGAGTTTATAGTAGGTTTCTGTTTTCCTGCTTTCATCCATATGCATACAAGTGATAACATGTACTAAGTTAAATAATGCATAGCACTTAAACTATTCTTACTTTTTATCCTTTGGTTATTGTAATTACATGTAATTTTGTGAAGGATTTTCTATTTTTAAGAAATTGCACTTTTGTACTTGATCCAGCTAACAGGATTTTCTTACATTACTTCATAAAGAGGCCATCTTTTAAACTTCTAATGTTATTTCTTATTCATTAGTACATATGCCTGTAGGGTATGTTCATAAATGGGTTAAAGTTACAAAGTTATGCTTATAAAAGCTCACGGTAATTTGGAGTATCAGGAGGATTTATTAATTTTGAAATCTCAAAAGAGCAAAAGCTAAAATGAGATTGGATTAAGTATATTCTTGCATGCAGTTATTCTAAACACCCTTAAGGACCAAAGACTAAGTTACAGAGGACATTATGCAAATATGAATATATCTCTAAGTGCCTCATAGGCTTGCTGATGTAATATTTTGCATGGTTAGTTAAGTACATCAAGTAAAAGGTTTGACCTTGATATAGTATAAACGTGCTTATTTCAAACTACTCAATTGTTTTCTGGAGGTAGGGTAGAATGAATCAACATAATGTGAATGATAGATAAACCTCCAATCTCATCAACAGTTTCCTCAGTACCCAATGATATATTTGTAAAGTGGTTAGCACAATGTCTATCAAAGTAGGTACTTAATAAATGCATGTTTCCCTTGACCCCAAGTAGCTACATGTTCTGTATAACATATCCCTTCCCCCACAAAAGTGCTACTCCAATACCTCATAATAGTGTCTGTGAGAAAATGGGTACTTGAAGGTTATGCAAAGACAAAAACTCTGGTAGGTGCTGCCATGATGGAAAAGCTTTGAATAAAGTCCCTGAGAAAAAACTGTATGCCTTTTCTGAGGACCAATAGAGCTCAACATCAGAAGACTGGCCACTAAATAATGATTTTATTTTTGATAGCAATTCATTAAATGCTTCTACTGAGGTAAATAGGGACTATGACATAAGCTCATCCACTTGATAAATTCATATTTGAAATATTGAAGTAGAATTTATTAGGTTTTCATCATGTTATTGGTAATATGGCAAAAGAAAGTATTTTTGTAAAATCTAGATAGTAATTCTTTAATGGTTCCTCCTAATTGAGACATGTTTTACACTCACTGAACAATAATGCTGGATTTGAGATACCAGAAGATTACATAAATTTAGACCCTAAAAAGAGCAATCCTTTTCACAAAGATTAGTGGAATTGAGCAAGGTCATATGGTCTGCAAATAGCAGAAAGGGCAAATTTAAATGATGCTAAGTTATGAGGCACAATTGTCAAGTATATTTCCACCTGTAACAAAAATGTTAAAGTGATAAATCCCCTTGCAAACCACGGGGAGAAATTAACTCCTTGGTAGGGCATTGAAACTTTTTGAAATTAGTCTATCCAAGTATGAAGTTGGTTAGGAATGTTCCCAGAGTATCTCAAAACATTTAAAACTTTATAAATTATGTTGGTGCTCACTAAAATAACTGTTTGAAAACTCTTCCTTTGATGATAAAGAATGAATTAATGATAATTATTTCTATCTACCCATCCATCCATCCATCCATCTATCTATCTATCTATGCAAATAGATAGCTGGAAAGATAGTTTTACAAAAAGTTTTCACAGCAATCATATGAGTTAGGTAGTGCAAGAATTATAAAAAGCAAACAAACCCCAAACCCAACAATCTTCTCTCAATCATATGGTTAGTCAACTAGAACCAGTTATAGAATGTCTATGAATGCCCTAGTCTCTCTGAGGAATTTCCTTTCCACATAGTCATGATTCTCCCAGAAGTAACTCCCTAGAGTCCTTCTCTTGGAGAGAATGTATTAGCTAAGCAAGTTAATGAGGACTGCATATGTGCCAGACCCCTGTTTCCTTGAAATGAGATTTGGGGGGCAGCTAGTTGGTGCAGTGGATAGAGCACCAGCCCTGAAGTCAGGAAGACCTGAGTTCAAATCTGATCTCAGACACTTAACACTTCTTTAGCTGTGTGACCCTGGGCAAGTCACTTAACCTCAACTGCTTCAACAAGGGGGCAGGGGGGGAAGAGATTTGGCTGGTTCTATGTGACTTCAAAGAGAAGAACCAGAATAAATGTGTCTTAGAATAAAAAGGAATTTTCTAACAATTAGAGATGTTAATAAAAAAGAATGAGTAACTCAGTGAGGAAGTGAAATCCAGTCCCTAAAATATTTAAAATAGTGTCTGGAGTGACATTTTGCATGGATGTTTTGAGGAAATTCATCATTCAGAAAGGGGATAAGAATTATTGACTTTGAACTTATTTGGGACTTTTTTCTATCACAGAAGGGAATACCTTGCCAAAGGCAAGCATACATCCTAGTTTTATGCCTCAAGTTATATTTACGAGGGCATCATTGAATATGATTTCTTCTATTACTTACTACATCTTTCAAAAAAAATTTTGATTCTAATAAAAGAAATGAGGATGCTTTTAAGACTCAATATCTTTGTGATCATAGGTAGATATGATCAAATCATTTAACTTTCTTGAGTATCAGTTTCCTCATTGGTAAACTGGGATGATAATAGCAGTTATCTCATGGATTTGTTGTGAATATCAAATGAAATAATTTATTTAAAGTGCATTGCAAATTTTAAAGTGCTATGCAAATGTCAGCTCTTATTGTTGAATAACTGCTTTCAAATCTTTTTAAGCATCACTAAACCCTGAAAGATTGAAGTTCGGACAATTGGCAGGTGTGGAATGGGAGGAAGCTGCAAAAGAAATTGAATTTCCTCCATAATAATTCTACACAATAGCTGTGTAAACTCTCCATGGCTAAATAAATATACTTAAATACAAAGATTTTACAATTTCATTCAAACACTGCTGATAACAACTACCTGTTTTAGCTTCTGGAGTCTTTACAAACAGCCAATACATTTGCACTTGTAATTTCCCTAAGAGACTCAGCAGTATGCTTTCTTCCCTCACTCCCACCCCCCCATCCCTGCCAAAAGAATGAGAATCTTGAGGTTTTTTGAATGCCAAGTCAACCTTGATTAACCTCTGTTTGGTATAGGGCTTGGAGCTTTGCTTTTACTCCATTTTACTGGGAGTTCTCTGCTCTGGGCTCATGTACACAATTGAACCAGATTCCATGTTTGAGATTCTGACTTTTAATGGGGTGGGGAGGGGTATTTAACCCTTTTCTCTCACTCTTTGGTTCATTAATCCCCACCCCAACATCTTGGGGATGGTTTGTTTAAAACTTAGATTTAGGTCTCTATATAGGGTTTTTCCAAAACGGGGAGTTAAAGAAGTATCCATTGTCGGGTATGGGATAGTTACTCTACTCTATCATAGTGATGTCATTTTGGTCCTCTTCCAGAACAAAGGACAAGTTATTTATTTCCTAAATACAAATGAAATGTTAAACATACAACACTCATATGTACATATTTGACAAAAAATATACTTAAAACAAGATCTAATAACAACTTTTAAGTAGTGTTATAATCTGACATTCCTAGTCAGAAATTAGTTACAGGAAAGGAGTAGAGCTTTGAAAGCTACAAGTTGAATTTGTTACATATTTAAAAGGAAAAAATCAAGCTATACATAATAGCAAATTTGGGATCAGGGATAGTTTGGTACAGTACACCCTTGTACATTTTCACCATTGTCTCAACAGTCAGGTGTCACTGAGGGCCTGATACCTGAGTCCTTTTCTAGTATTGCCCTACTTCTTGGCTTATATTACTTCATGAAGCCCATCATCAACCATCTCCTCTCTTGACCAGCTATTCACAGACAACTGGGGCAGTTCAATGGGAGAAGTTTTATACATGCTGCTAGTGGAAGTTCCAAACTTTTAATTGTACTGCCATTTGCTTATAATTCCTATCCTGGGATGTTACAGAGTCTTCAGTTCTTCAGGTAATCAATCACGGAAGCTTCAATGTGACATATATTTCAGGATAGGACATAAACATCCATGTTAGTTTTGCATATATACTGCAATTCATACTGAATTCATAGTTGACTAGTACTGCCATCCAACTATATAACACACTACATCTAAGTTGGCACTCAGAGAACATGAGTTAGTGGATTGTTTTCATTTTATACATATAACTTTCCTCCAAATGTATAGTCTTTGAATTTTTCAGTGTATACTCACTTCAAAGTCAAGAATTCAAATGTGTGGAAGAGATAATAGGTCTCATTATAATTCAAGCCTCTGCTGGCAAGCACAATTGATTTCTTGTGTCCATCACTTTCTTGGTATAGAACTGCCCATTAGCATCCACCACATGGAGAAATATCATTTCATGGGCTTTAAATATGGTTCAAATCCATATTATATTCAGTTTTAATTTTATTTTTGTTTTTGCTAAGTACTTCCCTCCAAGAGAGGTCTATCTCAGAAGTAGTAGTGACATGAGGAAGTACATAATGAAGTACATAATGACAGTCCAATCCTTAGAATTTGCTTGAATTTGCCCTTCTTGGCAGGATAAGCAGAATGTAGAAGGTATTCATTTCCTGGTTCCAATCTAACATCTAGAACTTCGCAGTGCCAGTCTCTGCCTAAGACCGATTAAAGGGTTTATAGTATTTGGTGACAAAAAGCTTTCCAATTGGAATTAGAATCAAAAGGTTTCATAATTCAGGAGAAACTTGAACTCTCTTGAGTGTGCATTTAAAGATGAATGAATATTCTGAGAAGGGAATGTTGAGGAAGCTGCAGCTGGTGGCAGAGTCTGTTGGAGAGGTAATGAATGATGACAAAGGAAATCCCTGCTGATAGAAATGGAAAGATACTTAATCGAGGACAATGGCAGCTTCTAAAATTATGATCCCTTGTGAGAATTAATTATTGGCTATGAACTTTAAAAACAGTAGCATTTGATGAACTTTAAAACAGAGAGCTAGGTCTCAAAGAAATTTCGTGAGAGCTCCACAAAGTGAGAAAAAATACTTACAGTGAATAGGAGTCCAAGAATGCCTCTTGACTGCCTGAGTTCCTGATGTAAGCACTTTTCTCCCATTGTGGTTTAAGTTTGAGGTCTGTTTTCCCAGGGACCTTATCTGTATTCAAAAGGGGACTACACTCCCAATGTGGGGAGGCATATTTTATAACTGCTGTTCTTCCTGTAGTTTCTTAATAAATATTCTTTTCTAGAATTTAATAGAGTCCTACCCATTGATTAATATTGGGGCTTATGAGTAATAGTATTAGAAATTATCCTTAGGGTTGGTTATTTCTAGAACTTTGAGGGAATCAGTGAATGCTTTTAATTTTTTTTAAAGCTTTTTATTTTCATAACATATGTATGGGTAGTTCCTCAACATTGATTCTTACAAAGCTTTCCATTACAAGTTTTCCCCCCTAGTCCCCTCCCCTCCCCTAGATGGCAGGAAGTCCACTACATGTTAATTATATTAAAATACTTGACAAGTCGAATATATGTATACATATTTCCATACTTATCTTGCTGTGCAAGAACAATCGTATCTACATGAACAAAAAAAATATCTGAAAAAAGAAACCCAATGCAAGCAAACATCGATAGAGATCATGGAAATGATATGTTGTGGTCCACATTTCATATCCCTCTCTCTGGGTGCATATGGCTTTCTTCACTGAACAATTGGAACTGGTTTGAAACATTTCATTGTTGGAGAATTCTAGAAATCATGCTGAGAATAAAATATAGATTTAGAATTAGGGAGTAAATAAAGTAGGAGAATGCCTGATTTTTTATGGAAATTATATTTTATACACTTGTCTTAGAAAAGGCACAATTTTGTGAAATGGAGAGTTAGTGATATGATTTAACGTATGACCATGTTTGTATGAGATTGAAACGAAGTAGAGGAGCTCACTGGAATTGAGAAGGTTCCAGAATTTCCTAGTTAGTTTTCCAGAAGAATAATCAAATTTGTTGTTGTTGTTCAGTAGTTTTTGGTCACACCCAACTCCATGACCTCATTTGGTAAAAATACCGAAGTGGTTTGCCAGTTCCTTCTCAAGCTCATTTTACAGATAAGGAACCTGAGGCAAACAGGGTTAAGTGACATGCCAGAGTCACAAATCTAGAAGGTATCTAAGGCCAGATTTGAATTTGGAAAGATAAAATTTTTTTGACTCCAACCCTGGAGCTCGGTTCACTGTGTCACCTAGCAACTCCATCTGCCAATAACCACATGACTGCCTCATTCAGCAAACTCCAATGATCTTTTGGGTCAAATATGGAATTCTTTGTTGGACTTAAAATTCTTCAAAACTCGGCCCTCTCCAACCTTTATAGTCTTCTTACACCTTACACTCCTTCATATAATCTCTGATCTAGTGACAGTGGACCATCCCTTTGTTATTTTCCATACATGACAGCTTCAAGCACATTCTCTGGCACTGCCCCATTTCTGGCATGTTTTTCCTTCTCATCTACAGCTCCTAGCTTCTCTGTATTCTTCAAGAATCAGCTCAAGGATCATCTTCTACAAGAAGCCTTTCCTCATCCTTCTTAATCTTAGTAACTTCTAAGAATAGTCTCAATTTATCCTGTAGTATTTTATTTGTACATAGTTATTTGCATGATATCTCTCCAATAGGCTGTAAGCTCCTTGGCAGCAGGGACTGAATTTTGCATTTTTAATTTTTATTTTTGCTTCCTTAGTGCTTAATATGATGCCTGGCACATAGTAGGTATTTAATAAATGCTAATTGGCTGACTGAATATGATGTGATCCACCTGTGAGAAAAGAAAGCCAAGTGTAGTGCCCTCATTACTAACACACAGGTTGTAGGGAAGGAGCAAGAAGGTCACAGTAGTACTGTTACAAATCTAGGCACCTTTCCCCCCATTATCAAAGAGCAATATGTCTAGAATCATATTTATCTTCTCCCTCTCAGATTTCTCTGGTCTGTGTAAAGATATAAGTTAGAAGAAATAAAGAAAGCCTCTTCCCTTGTCATTATTATGAGGAAGGATATCCCTTAGCTTATACTCATCAGCTTACCTCTTTCCCACCACACAAACAGAAGACCATCACAAATGATAAACAGTGAATATCCATTTATCCAATCAGAATAGTAAACAAATTGGAATTTTACAGAATTCCAGAAAATATACAAGAAAATGAACTCTAAATAGGATAGATAATATTTCAGCTGAAACCAAGATAGAAGGCCCCAATCTTGGAGCAAGGAATACCAGAAATCAGGGATATGTTGAAAAATTGACTTCTACATTTTTCTTGTTTTTATCTTGAAAAGTTTTTTGAACCATGTATGTCTCTTTACCAAATTCATTACACAAAAATGCGGGATCATATCACACTCATTCTGTCACCCAAATCTGGAGTCATGTCTTCTCATTTTAGCCTTTGAAAAACTTAGACTTGACTAGGAGGTGGATAATGGCAGAGATTTATAGGAGTTTATTGAGGATATGTATTAGATTAGTCCATATATTTAAGTGAAAGCTCTTTGAAAGGATATCTATATCTTTATCCAGAAACATATCTATTATCCATACTCATGTATTTATTATATATTCATATAGCTGTTTTTTGTCCTTCATATTCAAAAAGGACAAAAATGACATCACTATATTAGAGTTGAGTTAGTGTGGCTGGTCAGACCAATATGAGCTCAGAAGATCAACAAAGGATTATGCTTTGGAGAGGGAGTAGAAGGGTTTAATTTGTTTACTCTAATGGTTCATATGCCAGGTATTAATATGTACCATGATCACTGACTGAGTTGACTCCCTGATGATGGGATGGGGGATGATGATGACTACATGTTGTCTCCTTCTCAACCACTATGGTTCTGGCTGATCTTGTTAGCATCTTCTCCAGATTTTTTGAGAGCCCCTATCTTATTTATTCTCTCTCCCTCCACTCTCCAAAACACACCTTAAGCTTTCAAGCTGGACCTGTAGCGGGTCATAAATGATTGAATACTTATTGAATTGATTCCTTCAGGTGTCAGAAGAATCATGCTTCAGAGAATCAGAATCATAGAATACTGAACCTAGAGAGTATCTTAGAAATCATTTTGTACAGTTCTCTCATGTTACAGGTAAAGAAACTGATGGACCCCTAAAGAGGTAAAGTTTCTTGCTCAAGGTCACAGAACTAATAGGTGATATGATTCCAAAAATAGTATTTAACTATTTAAGAATTACTATGGCAAAAAGATCAATCTTGTGGTGACTGTGAAAATGAGTTTCTCACATTTCTTAGACAAGTTTTCAGAAAATAAATATAAAGTCTGGGTCTATAGTCAAAGCTTTTCCAACTTTGTAAGATCTATCAGAGATTGTGTTCTGCTGGTAGAGCTTTTGAAAATTCCAGGTCACCTCTTACTCCATGACAAAATATTGGAGAAGGACTTTACTAGGACTTTTGATAGATTACAAAAATATTAAAGGTAGAATGAAAAGAAAGATCCTGAATCATCATCTTTTGTCATGTTTTGATGAATTATCATTCTGATAGAATGACCAATTCTGTGTATGTGTATGGAAACCAAGTGTCATCTTCAAAGTGTAATGAATGCACAATGAAAACAAATAGTGCAGCTGGCTAATTACTGCTTTAAAAATATACATCAAGAACACTTCGAGTGACAAATACTTTCTAGGCAAACAAACCAAACAGAAATTAAAAAATCTCTGTGGGGTATAAATACGTAATTACACTCACACAGGGAGCATTTTATCAGGTAAACCATCCCATTTTGTTAATTGAAATGCTTCAGCACTAGTGTTTTTTTTTTTAATTTTGTTTTGATTTACAAAGGGTCTGAATATCCCTGGGTACAGAAAAGTACATGACTCATTGGTGTTGTTCTGTAACCAATATTCACTCTCTGCAAAAAAAGATTTCAGTGTACTGTGTGTGATCCAAGTTCCCCATCTCTTTTTTTGTTTGTTTTGCTTTGTTTCTGTGGCCTAGCTGTAAAACTATCAATGTCCCTCCCTACTCAGTGTCCCCCTATCCCAAAGTAGCAGATGGAGTGACTGAAGCCCTAAACCCTATCCCTGACCCAATACCCCATTGAGATCATGAGCACTATAATCCATGTGCCACCCATTCCTACCTTGATGCTAGCAAACTTCCAGCACCTTTGATTCTCTTTATCCATGTTTACATATCCATGTATAACTCAGTTACTGACCAAATAAAAGCAAACCATCCCCAACTCCCACCTCCTTTTTTCTCATCCTCATCTTTCTCGACTCTCCTCTACACATGTAGATCTCCAATACTTCCCACTTATTCCTTTGTCCCTTGTGCCATTCTAGTTCCATCATAAATAAATTTCCCTTAACCAGCACTGGTTACAATTTCATTCAAACATTGGAACAGAGAGGGAGATGAAATATTCCTAGTTTTTCACTGCACCCCAAATTCTCCCTTTCCCATCATCATTTGGCAATCATTCTGCTCTTAAAATTCACTTCATCACAATATTCCAGTGGTATTCAAATCATGGTGGCTATTGTGCACCATCTCTTTAAGTCATTCTCCTTTTCTATAAGAATAAGCACTTGGATCATTATCTTCCTCACTTTTTCAATTCCTTCCCTTATACATAGGAATTTGAATACTCATGACTCCATAAACTTCCTAACTTTCCACTTCTTCAATTTCCTTAAATCTTAGGATTTCTTTCACTTCACTTAACCCACACATAGGGATGATCACGCCATAGAGCTTACTGTTACCCACAAGTCACCCATGTCCTTAATCAAAACCTCTGTCATTTCTCTGACTAGTATTCTAGCATCCTCATCTCTCCTAAGTCTGTTTTTAATTTTAAGTAACACCTATTCCTCCACTCTCAACACTTTCTTAAGCCATTCCCCTTATTTTGGCTTCACTTTCTTAATTTCCTCAAATTGATAAGATAGTTAACCAATTTAGCTTCACACTATCTTCTATCCTTAAATTCCTCACAATCTGTCCTATCTTCATTCATCCCTTGCCAAATACGGTTTTGCTTTACTTTCAGCATTTGGTTTCTCTACTCCTACTTACGTGCTGAATGGAGATGTGTGAACTTATACAATTGTATTGCCTGGATAAATAACAAACTCCTGATTTTTCTTTTTTTCAGAAAACATTTTTTATTTTCCCCAGTTACACGTAAAATGATTTTTAAAATTTTGAGTTCCAGATTTTCTTACTTATTTCCCTCTCTCCATATTGAGAAGGCCTATACAAAGTTGTTTAAAATATTTCCATAAAAGTCATGTTGCAAAAGAAAATACAGGTCTTTTCCATATCCAAAAAAAAAAAAAAACCTCTCAAGAAAAAAAAAAAGAAAGTAAAAAAGCAGGCTTCAGAATTTATTCAGACACAATCAGTTCTTTTTTTTTTTTTTTGCTTTTTTTGCTGAGGCAATTGGGGTTAAGTGACTTGCCCAAGGTCACACAGCTAGGAAATGTTAAGTGTCTGAAACCAGATTTGAACCAAGGTCCTTCTGACTTCAGGGCTGGTGCTCTATCCACTGTGCCACCTAGCTCCCCCATAATCAGTACTTTCCCTGGATATGAATAATATTTTTCATCATAAGTCTTTCAGAGTAGTCCTAGTTTACCACATTGCTAAAAATAGCAAAATCATTCACAGCTGATCATCCCACAAATTTTCTATTACTATGTATGTATTACTTTACTCTTTGCTTGAGCTCATGGAGGACTTTCCAGGTTTCTCCAGTAGCATCTTGCTCATCATTTCTCAGAACAAGAACATTCCTTCATAATCACATATCACAAGCTATTCAGTCATTCTCCAATTAATGGGTATTCCCTCGATCTCCAATTCTCTGTCCTGAGAAAATGGCTGCTATAGCCATATTTATGCCCAGCAGTGATATTGCTAAATCAAAGGACATGCATGAGTTTATAACCCTTTGGCCATAGATCATTTCATTTGTATCAACTGGGGAATGGCTCTTTAAAAAAAATGATTCAGTTCCCTATACATTTGATTATTGAGACCTTCATTAGAGGACCTTGTTTCAAAATTCTTTTCAAAATTTTCATAATTACTCTTGCTAATTGTACTGTTTATTCCATTCTCTCTTTTCTTTCACCCTATCCCTTTTCAAAAATGTTTTGCTTTTGGCCAGTCCCTTCCCCAATATGCTCTTTCTTCTATCACCCTTTTCCCCTTCTTATATTCCCTTTCCTTCTGCTTTCCTGAAGGAAAAGATAGATTTCTATATCCATATTAAGTGTGTATGTTACTTCCTCTGTGAGCCAGTTTTGATGAGAATAAGTTTCACTCATTCCCTCTCTCCACTGTCTCTTTCCCTCCATTGTAAAAGCTTTTTCTTGCCTCTTTTCTGGCAGATAATTTACAAGTATCATCTTCCCATGTAGGGATGTAAACAGATAAACCATATTAAGTCCCTTATTATTTCCCTTTACTGATTACCTTCTTATGCTTCTCCTTAGTCTTGTATTTGAAAATCAAATTTACTATTTGGCTCTTGTCTTTTCATCACAAATGCTTGAAAATCCTCTATTTCCTTTGAATATCCGCCCTTACCCTTGAAAGATTATACTAACTTTTGCTGGGTAGGTGATTCTTGGTTGGAATCCTAGCTGCATTGCTTTCTGGAACATCATATTCCAAGACCTTCAATGTTTTGGGTTTTTTTGCTTTTTGCTGAGGCAATTGGGGTTAAGTGACTTGCCCAGGGTCACACAACTAGGGAATGTTAAGTGTCTCAGACCAAATTTGAATTCAGGTCCTCCTGACTTCAGGGCTGATGCTCTATCCACTACACCACCTAGCTGCCCCGATCTTCAATATTTTAATGCAGAAACTGCTAAATCTTGTGTTATTCTGATTGTGGCTCCACTATACTTGAATTGTTTCTTTCTGGATGCTTAAAATATTTTCTCCTTGACCTGGGAGTTTCAGAATATAATTCCTGGGGGTTTTCATTGTAGGTTCTCTTTCAGGACGTGATTGATGGATTCTACCAATTTTTATTTTACTCTCTGGTTCTAGAATACCAGGACACTTTTCCTTCATAATTTACTTGAAAGATGATATCCAGGGTCTTTTTTTATTATGGCTTTTAGGTAGACCAATAATTTTAAATTACCTTTCTTGGATCTATTTTCCAGATCAGTTGTTTTTCCAATGAGATATTTCACGTTTTCTTTTTTCATTCTTTTGGATGTGTTTTATTGTATCTTGATTCCTCATAAAGTTATTAGCTTCCATTTACTCAATTCTATTTTTTAAGTAATTATTTTCCTCAATGAGCTTTTTGTACCTCCTTTCCTATTTGGCCACTCTTGCTTTTTAAGGGACTCTCCTTTTTGTATTTCATTTTGCATCAATGTCATTTCTTTTCCTAATTTTTCCTCTACCTCTCTTACTTGATATTCAGAATTCCTTTTGAGCTCTTCCATGGTCTAAGACCAATTCTTATTTTTCTTGTAGGATGTAGGAGCCTTGATTTTGTTATCATCTTCTGAGTGTGTATTTTTATCTTCCTTATCATCATAATAGCTTTCTATGAATAAAATCTTTTTTCTGCAATTTGTTTATTTCCCTAGCCTATTACTTGGTCTTTAACTCTTAAAAGTAGGGCTCTGAGAGGCAGCTAGTTGATATAGTGGATAGAGCACCAGCCCTGAAGTCAAGAGGACCTGAGTTCAAAGCTGATCTTATACACTTAACACTTCCTGTCTGTGTGACCCTGGGCAAGTCACTTAACCCAAATTGCCTCAGAAAAAAAAAAAGTAGGGCTCTGTTTCCCAGGCAGAGAATGCAATGTGCCAAGCTTCAGAATTTTGTGCAGCAGCTGTTTTTAGAGATCCTGCAAGGATCTGTACTGTGGATTAGTACTGCTACTCAGATCTAAATCTGAGCAAAGCAACAGAGTTCTGTTCAGTGCCAGTAAACAAGCTCCTGCAATCTCCTTCTTACCAGATGTACCAGCCTGCTTCCAAACTGCATGGTAAAATCTCCTGAAGATGCCATTATCATGGTTTCTGTTGCTACCTTGGTTGCCATCACTGCCACAATCAATGATGCTACTGCAATGCTGCTGCCACCATTCTTGATTCAGTGGCTCCCAAAGCTGGATCCTGGGCTGGGACTCCCCTCACACCCTAGTAAGCTAAATCTTTCTTGCTGAATTGTCCCTGGCCTTTGTGGGCTGAGAGGTCTGGGGATTACTGCCACTTCCTGGCTTCCTGGGGCCCTGCTGCACAGCCAAGGCCTGCACTGAGTTTGTGCTCCAGACCCATCCCTATGCAACAGACCCCTCCTGCTGATCTTCCAAATTGTTCCACTTCATCTTTTTTGTAGGTTCTGACTTGCATCAAGAATCAGTCAAACAAAATCAAAAGAATGAAAAAAAATAGAAGATGTAAAATACCTCATGGAACATTGCTGACCATACTCTTCCTCTTAGATATTCTTTTTTCTTTGGGGTTTCATGCCAATATCTTCTACTGGTTTATCTTTTACCTGTCTAACTGCTTCTTCTCAGCCTTATCATCCACACCATATTCCCTAACTATAGATATTCTCTGAGATTCTTTCTTGGTTTTTTTTCTCAGTCGCCATGATTTTAATTACTATTTCTATGACCCACAAATCTATATATCTAACCTCAGTCTTTCTCCTAAACATTAATCAATTTTTATTAACTGCCTATTAGATATTTTAAACTAGATATCCCAGAGATATTTCAAAATCAATATGTTTGAAAATTCACTCCTTGTCTTCATTCTATGCTGATATGTTTCCTTTTCACCACACAGTTCTTTCATTTACCTCCTTTCTTATTCAGATACTATCTTATTTCAGACCCTCATCACCTGCATTTAGATTATTGTAATGGCCTCCTACTTGTCTTTTGTCCTACTTCAGAATACACACTAAAATATGTGACTTCCTCCATTTCAGAAATGCACAAAAAGTCAGTCAGTTGACTTAGATAATAAGAAGGAAGGTCACTAGCAAAGCCAGCTCCAGTGAAGGATAATCTCCTGGTTGGGCCGTAAACCTGTGGCCTACAAAGCACAGTATCCAAAGGCAACAAAAGTGGAATGCTTCCATGAGGAATCTGTAGGACATTCAGAAATTCTAGAGTGATCAGAAATCTCCAAAACTAGGGTAGAGGCCTTAGATAATTTAGTGAGTGATAGCAATAATTAACAATTAGCAGCAAGCAGGATACCACAGTAGACAGTGACAGCTTAGAACCAGGAACTCTGAGGTCTTGAACACTTTGTTTTGAGATGTCAGAAAGGGTCCTGATGATCCATCAGTCTGAATCTCAAAGATCCAGTGATTCCTAACTGGTAGAGAGCAGTGGAAGCACCTACAGGATTCAAGAAGAGATCAAACAAGGTCAAAAGTGAAGCATGAGGCAGAACTTGTGATAGGCACAAAGCTCTAACTCAAGAATAAAATCTGGAAGGATGAGTAAGTTAAAGAAAACACTTGTTATTAAGAAAAATTATTGCATATCTGGAAATCTACTTCCCCTACCCAAATAATGAACAAGTTATTCCATAAATTCAAGCAGGGACTCAAAAGAAAAAAATGAATTTTTCATGTAAATTCACAAATATCTAGAAAAAAATGAAGAGATTTAAAAAAATAAAAGTTCTGGAAAAAAGAATTGATTTGAAGGAAGAATAAGTAATTAAAAAGAGAATGTGGTAAACCTTTCTCAAGAAATGGCCTACCTAAAATTAGAAGAAAATTGAACAGATGGTCAGAAAGAGGTCATAGGGACCCTTGTATTAATAATGGGCCTCAGCTAGCATCTCTTTTATTCATTACCCAATTCTGGATCACAATTCCAGGATTGAGAGTACAGGGTCCTTCCTTTGTAAGGAGCAAGAAAAAAAGCTCCAAAAACATAACTCTGAGATCAAGAAGAGAGGAAGGATAGGGATGGAACTTAGTTGTAATCCTTAATCTGGCATATTAAATTGAAATGAAATAAACTAGAGAAATTGATTAAAAACAGGGGAGAGCCAGAAAATTAGTTCAGTCATTTTTAATCTGTAGAACCTCCTGATGGGCTTATTGTAACTGAATCTACCAGCAATCTATGAAAACTCAACCCCATAGAAGTCAACAGACTCAAACCAGGTCAGAAATCACCAGAGGTAATATCAGGAAAGCAGTTAATCTGTTCCTATAACACACCATTTTGGAAAAATCAAAATCTTAGAAGCCACTAGACTGAACTATGAAAGCAGCAGTAGAACGAACAGAAAAAAACAGAATTTTAGGTCAGCTACCTTTCCCATTCCCCACTTCCAAAGTCATCAGAGCCTAATATAATATAAAGTTTAAAATCAAGAAGTAGGCTAGAAAAACAAGCAAGCAACAAACAAGAAACTTTTCTATAAAAAACTATTTTGGTGACAGGGAAGTTCATATGACATAAACACAGAAGACAATAACTTGAAAACATCTATAAACAAAGCCTCAAAGAAAACTCAAGGTTGGATACAAGTCTAACAATAATTCTTAAATGAGTTAATCAGATTTTTTAAAAGGGCAAAACTTAAAAAAATAAAAAATAAAAGAGAATAAATTGCAAAAAGAAATGAGAGAAATGCAAGAAAATTAGGGGAAAAATTAACAGCTCAGTGAGAGTCAAAAAAGATACTAAAGAAAACAACTCCTTAAAAATCATAATAGGACAAATGATTTAAAAAAGGTATAAAATTTCATGGAAGAAAATAACCCCTTAAAAATTAAAATTACCCAAATGGCAGCTGATAACTTTGTGAGACAATAACAGTAAAACAAATTCAAAAGACTGAAAGAGAGGAGAAGTAAAATGCTTCATAGGAAAAAAAAAAAACACTCACTTGGAAAACATATCAATGAGAGATCTGAAATCCATGAATAATAAAAAAAGAACCTAGACCGTATTTCAAAAAATTATAAGAAAAAAACTTTCCAGATATCTTAGAACCAGAGGGCAAAGTAGAAATGGAAAAACTCTGCTATTTATATCTTGAAGGAGACTGCTCAAAATAACTCCCAGGAATATCCTATTCAAAATAAAGAGGTTAAAAAAAGCTTTGAGGTATATACATACATACATGTATGTATATGTATATATATATGTATACACACACACACACACACACACATATTGCAAGCAGCCAGGAAAAAAAGATAATTCAATATTTTTGAACCACAATCAGGATTACATAAGATTTAGTAGGTACTAGGAACAGACAGTTTGAACATCATCTGGAAGCCAAAGGAACTAAGATTGCAATCAAGAATAGTTTACACAGGAAAAACTGTATAATCCTATGGGGGGAAATATATATATTTAATAAAATAGAGAACTTTGAAATATTCCTGATGAAAACACTGGAGGTTAATAGAAAATTTGACATTTATGCACAAAACTAAAGAGAAATTTTTTAAAAGGCAAACATGAAAGAGAAATCATAAAAGACTTAAAGTTAGGAGTTCCTTCCGGGGGTGGAGCCATGGTGGCAGAGATCAGACAGGATTCTCTGTAGCCTCCTCTAACCTCCCCTCAAACCAACAAAATATGAAGCCTCTAGACTGATTCTGAAGCAAAAAAATCCACAATATCCGGAGAACAACACGATTCTAGAAGAAGATACTCTGGAAGAACCTCAAAACAGGTGGCCAAGGACAATGACTGCTGTTAACCAGATGGAAAACTCTTGGAGATTCTGAAGCAAAAAAATCCACAATATCCGGAGAGCAACGCGATTCTAGAAGAAGATACTCTGGAGGAACCTCAAAACAGGTCTGTTTTAATGGGGCAGGGGGTGGCCTGCTGAACCCAGACTGCAGCACAGGGAGACCGGGGCAGGGAGCTGGAGCAGGGAGCTGGAACAGGAGTCAGAACAGGAGTGGGAGCGTTGTGCTTTTCACACACCTGGGAGTCTTCTGCGAGCCTCTTGGAACAATTTGTCCTGATTGTGGGCAGGTGGTTTGGAGGGTCTGCCTTTTGAGGGGGATAGATTGTGAACCACTGAACCCCTGATGAGCATCGTAACTAGCTGCCATTACACAGCACCTTAAAGCAATCAATCAAACAACAGGTCTGATAAGCACCAGAAATAATTCAATCAGCGGAGCTGCCCAGCCCCTGACATAATTCAATCAGCAGAACTGCCCAGTTCCTGAAATAACTCAATCAGCAGAACTGCCCCAGGGCAAATTAAAGCAGCTGTCCCACCTTTGCCCTAAACAGACCTCACACCTTTAAAAAAAATGAATAAAAAACCAAAAAGAGCTCTCACCATAGACAACTTTTATGGAGAGAGGGAAGAACAGACCTCAAATCCTGAGGCCCCTAAAGGTAAAGCAACTCCAGAAAAAGCCCCAAAGAGAGACATAAATTGGTCTCCATATCACAAGGCTCTCTTTGAAGATTGCATAAAAAATCTTAAAAGAGAGTTAGAAGAAACATGGGGAAATGAAATGAGATCACTGTAAAATAAAATAGAAAAAATGGAAAAAGAATGCAGTGAACAAAAAAATGTAATTGGTCAATTGCAAAAGGAACTAAAAACAGTAACTGAAGAAAATAAGACATTAAAAATTAGAATCGAACAATTGGAAATTAATGACTCATCAAGACTTCAAGAATCAGTTGAACAAAAACAAAAAAATGAAAAGATAGAGAAAAACATGTAATATCTCCTAGGAAAAACAACTGACCTGGAAAATAGATCTAGGAGAGACAATCTAAGGATTATAGGGCTTCCTGAAAGCCATGATGAAAAAAAGAACCTGGACACTATATTCCAGGAAATCATAAAAGAAAACTGCCCTGATATTTTACACCCAGAAGGCAAAATACTCCTTGAAACAATCCACCGATCACCTCCTGAAAGAAACCCAAAAATTAAGTCCCCCAGAAATATCGTGGCTAAATTCCAGAACTATCATACCAAGGAAAAGATATTACAAGAAGCCAGAAAGAAACAATTTAAATATCGGGGAGCTACAATTAGGATCACACAGGACCTAGCAGCTTCTACTTAGAAGGATCGAAGGGCCTGGAATCAGATATTCAGAAGGGCAAAGGAACTTGGATTACAGCCAAGAATAAGTTACCCAGCTAGAATGAGCATTATCTTCCAGGGAAGAAGATGGTCTTTCAATGATATAGGAGAATTTCATCTATTTCTACTGAAAAGACCAGAACTGAACAAAAAATTTGATTTACAAACACAGAACACAAGAGAAACATAAAAAGGTAACAAGAAAAAATAACTCTTGAGAACTATATTTATGTTATAGATACTTATAGAATGAGGGTTGATTTTATGAATTGATTATTACATTATAATTATGATATGATTACTGTGATTTTATGATTATTATCATATGATTACTGTGATTTTATGATTATTATCATATGTTTATTATGATTTTATGAATCTTATGATATGATAAACTGAAAAAGAAATTAGAGGTAGAAAAGGGATAACACTGGAAGAAGAGGAAAAGGAGGTAAAATAAGGGAAATTACATCACATGTAGAGGCAAAGAAAACCTATAATGATTGAGGGGAGAAAAGGGAGGGGAATGAGAATTGGGTTAATCTCCATCTCATCAGATTTGGCTCAGAGGGAATAATAGATGTACTTATAAGGAAACTTGAGGGAAAGGAGGGAAAAAAAGGGTAGGTGGGGCTCTAAAGGGTAAGGATTGTTTGAGGGAAACGGTTTTCAAAAGCAAAATAGTAGGGAGGAGGGAAAGGGGATAAGAAAGAGAAAAGCATAAGCTAGGGTAAATAAGATGACAGGAAATACAGAATTAGTTATTTTAACTGTGAATGTGAATGGAATGAACTCTCCCTTAAAGCAGAACCAGATAGCAGAGTGGATTAAAAACCAGAATCCAACAATATGTTGTATACAAGAAACACATCTAAAACATAGAGATACATACAGGGTGAAGGTAAAAGGCTGGAGCAGAATCTATTATGCTTCAGGTGAACAAAAAAAAGCAGGGGTAGCAATCCTGATCTCAGACCAAGTAAAAGCAAAGATAGACTTCATTAAAAGAGACAAAGAAGGAAATTATATCTTCCTAAAGGGTACCATAGATGATGAAGCAATATCAATACTAAACATATATGCACCAAGTGGTATAGCATGGAAATTCCTAGAGGAAAAGTTCAGAGAGATGCAAGAAGAAATAGACAGCAAAACTATAATAGTGGGGGATCTCAACCTCCCTCTCTCAGAACTTGATAAATCAAACCACAAAATAAATAAGAAAGAAGTTAAGGAGGTAAACAAAATGTTAGAAAAGTTAGGTATGATAGATCTTTGGAGGAAATTAAATGGAGACAGAAAGGAGTTTACTTTTTTCTCAGCAGTCCATGGAACTTATACAAAAATTGACCATGTGCTAGGACACAAAAACCTCAAAATCAAATGCAGGAAGGCAGAAATAATAAATGCATTTTTTTCAGATCATGACGGAATAAAAATCACATGCAATATAAGGCCAGGAGAAAATAGACCAAAAACCAATTGGAAACTAAATAATTTTATCCTAAAGAATGAATGGGTGAAACAGCAAATTACAGACACAATTACTAATTTCATTCAAGAGAATGACAATAATGAGACCACATACCAAAATTTGTGGGATACAGCCAAAGCGTTAATAAGGGGAAATTTTATATCTCTAGATGCTTATTTGCATAAAATAGAAAAAGAGAAAATCAATGAATTGGGCTTGCAACTAAAAAAGCTAGAGAAAGAACAAATTAAAAACCCCCAATCAAATACCAAACTTGAAATCCTAAAAATAAAAGGAGAGATTAGTAAAATTGAAAGTAAAAAAACTATTGAATTAATAAATAAAACTAAAAGTTGGTTTTATGAAAAAACCAACAAAATAGATAAACCTCTAGTTAATTTAATTAGAAAAAGGAAAGAGGAAAATCCAATTGTTAGTCTCAAAAATGAAAAGGGAGAACTTTCCACCAATGAAGAGGAAATTAGAGCAATAATCAGGAGTTACTTTGCCCAACTGTATGCCAATAAATTTGATAACCTAAGTGAAATGGAGGAATATCTACAAAAATATAGATTGCCCAGATTAACAGAAGAGGAAATAAATTACTTAAATAGTCCCATTTCAGAAAAAGAAATAGAACAAGTCATTAATCAACTCCCTAAGAAAAAATCCCCAGGACCAGATGGATTTACATGTGAATTCTACCAAACATTTAAAGAACAGTTAACTCCAATATTATATAAACTATTCGAAAAAATAGGAAATGAAGGACTCCTACCAAACTCTTTTTATGATACAGACATGGTACTGATACCTAAAGCAGGTAAAACAAAAACAGAGAAAGAAAATTATAGACCAATCTCCTTAATGAATATTGATGCAAAAATCTTAAATAAAATATTAGCAAAGAGATTACAGAAAATCATTCCTAGAATAATACACCATGACCAAGTAGGATTTATACCAGGAATGCAAGGATGGTTCAATATTAGGAAAACTATTAACATAATTGACTATATTAATAACCAAACTAACAAAAACCATATGATAATCTCAATAGATGCAGAAAAAGCATTTGATAAAATTCAACATCCATTCCTATTAAAAACATTAGAGAGTATAGGAATTAATGGACTTTTCCTTAAAATAGTCGGTAGCATCTATTTAAAACCATCAGCTCGCATCATATGTAATGGTGATAAACTGGAACCATTCCCAATAAGATCAGGGGTGAAACAAGGTTGTCCACTATCACCATTACTGTTCAATATTGTATTAGAAATGCTAGCCTTGGCAATAAGACAAGAAAAAGAGATTAAAGGAATGAGAGTAGGTCATGAGGAAACCAAATTATCACTGTTTGCAGATGATATGATGGTCTACTTAGAGAACCCTAGAGAATCAACTAAAAAACTATTAGAATTAATCCACAACTTTAGCAAAGTTGCAGGATACAAAATAAATCCACAGAAATCATCAGCATTTTTATACATCACCAACAAAATGCAACAGCAAGAGATACAAAGAGAAATTCCATTCAAAATAACTATCGATAGGATAAAATATTTGGGAATATATCTGCCAAGGGAAAGTCAGTATCTATATGAGCAAAACTACAAAACACTCTCCACACAAATAAAGTCAGATCTAAACAATTGGAAAAACATCAAGTGCTCTTGGATAGGTCGAGCGAATATAATAAAGATGGCAATACTACCTAAACTAATCTATCTATTTAGTGCTATACCAATGAAACTCCCAAGAGATTATTTAACTGAACTAGAAAAAATAATGACAAAATTCATCTGGAAAAACAAAAGGTCAAGAATTTCAAGGGAATTAATGAAAAAAAAATGCAAATGAGGGTGGCCTAGCTGCACCAGATCTAAAACTATATTATAAAGCAGTGGTCACCAAAACCATTTGGTACTGGATAAGAAATAGAGTAGTGGATCAGTGGAATAGGTTAGGTTCACAGAACAAAATACTCAATGACAATTGTAATCTAGTGTTTGATAAACCCAAAGACCCCAGTTTTTGGGATAAAAACTCACTATTTGACAAAAACTGCTGGGGTAATTGGAAACTAGTCTGGAAGAAATTAGGCATTGACCCACACCTAACACCATATACCAAGATAAGGTCAAAATGGATTCATGATCTAGGCATAAAGAATGATATTATAAAGAAATTAGAACAATGTAGGATGGTTTACCTCTCAGACCTGTGGAGGGGGAAGGAATTTGTGACCAAAGAAGAACTAGAGGTCATCATTAATCACAAAATAGATAAGTTTGATTATATCAAGTTGAAAAGTTTTTGTACAAACAAAATGAATGCAGATAAGATTAGAAGGGTAGCAGTAAACTGGGAAAATATTTTTACATCCAAAGGTTCTGATAAAGGCCTCATTTCTAAAATATATAGAGAATTGACTCAAATATATAAGAATTCAAGCCATTCTCCAATTGACAAATGGTCAAAAGATATGAACAGACAATTTTCAGACGAAGAAATTGAAACTATTTCCGGTCACATGAAAAGGTGCTCCAAGTCACTATTGATCAGAGAAATGCAAATTAAGACAACTCTGAGATACCACTACACACCTGTCAGATTGGCTAAAATGACAG
>JAJPUD010001738.1:8630-24626 GCA_023553655.1 Myrmecobius fasciatus | reverse complement strand
AGCTTGGGAAAAAAAAGTTTTTTTTGCAAAGGTCAATGTTGAAAAGTCACTCATATGTTTTGCAAATAAAAAGCTTTATTAAAAAAAAAAAGACTTAAAGTTAAACTGTTTACATTTCTAGGGAAGATGATAATGTAACTTCTTAGAATTTTACCATTACTATGTCTGTTAGAGGGAGTTTAGTTAGAATGCTTTCAAAAGAAGAATGGAAGAGTAAGAAAGAGAGATCCACTGGGAGAGGGGGAAAAAAGAGGAAAATTGGAAGAATTATAAAAAATATCTCTTGAGGAGCGTACAGGGTATAAAAAAGAAGGATAAGTACAAGAGGATAGGTTGGAGGAAAATACAGAGTTAGCAATCAAAACTGTGAGTGTGAATCAAATATAAAATGGAAAAGCATAGCAGAATGGATTAGAAATAAGAATCTAATAATGTTATTTAAAAGAAATACCCTTGGAACAAAAAAAAATATATACTGAGTTAAAATAAGAAGTAGTGAAATATCTATTATTCTTCAGCTGAAGTAAAAAAGGCAAGGGTAGCAATCTTAATCTCAGAGAAAGTAAAAGAAATGCAGACCTAATTAAAAGAGATAGGGATAGAAACTACATTTTGCTAAAAGATTCCATAAACAATGAGTTAATATCAATACTAAATACATGTGCCCTCAAAAGGCTAATGCATTCCAATTTGTGTAGGAAAAGTTAAATTAGTTATAGCAGAAGACAGTAAACTACACTAGTGGGAGAGCTCAATTTACCCCTCTCAGACATAGATATATCTAGCCATAAGTTAAACAGGAAAGAAATTAAGGGAATCAATGAAATTTTAGAGAAGTTATCATAGACGTCTAGAAAATATTGAATGGGAACAACAGGAAATACGCCTATTTTCAGCTGTAAAGAGCACCTTCACAAAAATTGACATGAATTAAAACATAAAAACTTCACAAACTCAGAAAAATAGAAATATTAAATTCAACTTTTTCTGACCATAATTCAATAAAAAATTCAATAAAAAGATCCCTCAAAGGATCTTTAAATCATAGCTTAAAAATTAGTAGGAAACTATTGTTAGTTAGTAATAATATAATCATGTTCCTAAAGAATGAATGTGTTAAAGAACAAAGCATAGAAATGATAATTTCATTAATGATAATAGAAACAAGATTACAAAATTTATGGGAAGCAGTCAAAGCAGCACCCAGAGAAAAATTTAGATCTCTAAGCACATTAATAAAAGAAAGAACAGATCAGTCATTGAACATGTGGCTAAAAATACTGAAAAATATCAAATTAAAAATCCCCATTTAAACATCAAATTAAAAATCCTGAAAATGAAAAAAAAATTAGTAAAATTAAAGGAAAAAAATGGACAAAAAATAAATTTGGCTAATTTGGCTAGTTTGATTTAAAAAGAAGAAAACAAAATTACCTATACTGAAAATGAAAAGAGTGAATTGAAAACCAAAGAAAATGGGGGAAAAAAAGAAATTATTAGGAGCTATTTTGTTCAACTACATGCCAATAAAACTGAAAATCTAAATTAAATGGATGAATATTTATGAAATGTAAACTGATTAGATTAACAGAAGAAATTGAATACTTAAATAATTTTATCTTAGAATAAAAAATTGAACAAGGCATATATGAGATTCCTAAGAAAAATCTCCAGGGCCATATGGACTTACAAGCAAATTCTATCAAACATGTAAAGAACAATTAAGTTCTTGTTCTTGCTGAGAAAAATATCAACAATCTCAGATATGTAAATGATACCACTCTAATGGCTGAACGGAATGAAATTTTTTTTTAAATCTCTTGATGAGTGTGACAGAGGAGAGTATAAAAACTAGCTCAAAGTTTAACATCAAAACAAAAACAAAAACAAACTATGATCTTGGCAATTGATTCATCACTTTCTGGCAAATAAAGGAAGAAGAAATGGAAGCAGTATCGGATTTTGTATTCTTGGGCTCAAAGATCCCTGCAGATGGTAGCTACAGCCATGAAATTAAAACATGTTTACTAGTTGGAAGAAAAGCTATGGCAAATGTGAAGAGCACACTAAAAATCAAAGGCATCACCTTTCTGACAAGAATCTGTATAGTCAAAGCAGTATTTTTCCAGTTATAATATATGGCTGTAAAAGGTAGACTATATTGAAAGCTGAACATTTGAGAATCAATTTTTTTTAATTGTGGTGCTGGAGAAGACTTTTGAGAGACCCTTGGACAGCAAAGAGATCAAATTAGTCATTACTTAAAGAAAGTAATTGAAACTATTCAATGGAAGGAAAAATACTGAGGCTGAAGCTTAAATACTTTGGCCACATAATGAGAAGATAGGGCTCATTGGAAAAGACCCTCATGTTGGGAAAGACTGAACTCAAAAGGAAAAGGGAATGGCAAAGGAGATATACAAATAGTATCATGGAAGCAATGAACATGAGTTTAAAAAGATTATGGGAGATGGTGGAGGATAGAAAGGCTAAGTGTGCTACTGTTCAGAGGGATCACTAAAAGTGGGACACAGCTGAACAACAAAAACAACTGATTTCAATTTAGTATAAACTGAAAAAAATAGGTAAAGAGTCCTAGTAAATTCCTTTTATGATGTAAGTATATTCTTAATATCTAAACCAGAGTGAGCAAAAATAGAGAAAGAATCCCTATAGGCCAATTCCGTTTAGGAATATTGATGCAAAATTTTAAATAAAAGACTAGCAAGGAAATTACAACACAATATATCATATAGATCATATGCTATGACCAAGCTAGATTCAAACTAAGAATATATAGCTAGTACAATATTATGAAAACTATAAGACCATATCAATAACAAAACCAATAAAAATCATATGATTATATCAAGAAATACAGAAAAAACCTTTGGATAAAATACAAGTCCCATTTCTGTCAAAAACACTGCAAGGTAGGGGGAGAGATGGAATAGAGAGAAAAAATAAGGAAAAAAAAAAACTTACATAGTAATTTTGTTATATATTTGGAGGGAATAGAAAAATATTCATGGCAGATTTGCACTTTCATGTGCAATCATCTTTTTTATCGTACTGTGTTATGGAAATGCTTGTTTTATTCCATGAGTTAAAAAGAAAAGAAAATTTTAAAAAATGAAAAAAATAGTTTATGATCAAATGAGATAGAAAGTCTCATGGCGATAAAATGTATAATTTTTATTACATTAAATTAAAAGATGTATTTTAAATTATTTTTTTTAATGAACAAAATCAGAACAGTCAAAATTATAAGGAAAACAGGAAACTGGAGGGCTTTTTTTTTTTTTTTTTTTAAAGCAAATACCTCTTATAAAGGCCTATTTCTCAAATATCCAGGGAACCAAAATTACAAAAACATAATCCTTTCCTCAATTAATAACTGGTCAAAGGATATTTCAGTTTTTAAAAAAAGGATCAAAGCTATCAATGGTCACATTGAAAAATACTTTAAATCATTATTGATTAGAGAATTGCAAGTTAAAACAATGAAGCAATACCACCTCACACCATTAGCTAACATAAAAGGGAAATGACAAATGCCAGAGGGATGTGGAAAAATAGAGACACTAACTAAATATTGGTAGAGGTGTGAATTGGCCTACCATTCTGGAAAACAATTTGGAACTATGCCCAAAGGGCTATAAAATTGTGTATATCTTTCAACCCAGCAATACTTCTGCTGGGTCTGTATCCCAAAGAGATCAAATAAAAAGAAAAAGAACCTACTTGTCAAAAATATTCACTGCAGGTCTTTTTTTGTGGTAGCAAAGAATTAGAAATTGAAGATATGTCCATTAATTTGTAAATAACTGAATACACTGTAGTATATGATTACGATGAAATACCATTGTGCTGTAAGAAATTAATAGGGGAATAACTTCAGAAAAAAAAGCTGGAAATACTTATGGTGAACTGATACAGACTGAAGTGAGTAGAACCAGAAGAACATTGTATACAATTAGAATAGTATTTTAAGGATAATCAACTGAAAAACAAAAGCTACTATGAACCAGACCAGGATCCAAGATAATTCCAAAATATCCATGCTATCTATTTCCAGTGACAGAAGTGATGAACTCTGATTGCATATTGAAACGTACTTTAAAAATTTTCTTTCTTTCTTTTTAAAGCTTTTTATTTGCAAAACATATGCATGGGTAATGTTTCAACATTGACCCTTGCAAAATTTTCTGTTCCAAATTTTTCCCTTCTTTCCTCCACCCCCTCCCCTAGATGGCAGGTAGTCCAATACATGTTAACTATATTAAAATATATAATAAATCCAATATATGTATACATATTTATACAGTTATTTTGCTGCATAAGAAAAATCAGATGTAGAAAGAAAAAAAAAAACCTGAGAAAGAAAACAAAATGCAAACAAACATCCACAGAAAGCATGAAAATGCTATGTTGTGGTTCACACTCAGTTCCCACAGGCCTCTCTCTGAGTGTAGATGGCTTTCTTCATCACTGAATAATAGGAACTGGTTTGAATCATCTCATTGTTGAAGAAAGCCATGTCCATCAGAATTGATCATCATATAATCTTGTTGCCATGTATAATGATCTCCTGGTTCTGCTCATTTCACTCAGCATCAGTTCATGCAAGTCTCTCCAAGCCTCTCTGAAATCATCTTGCTGGTCATTTCTTACAGAACAATAATATTCCATAATATTCATATACCATAATTTATTCAGCCACTCTCCAATTGATGGGCATCCATTCAGTTTCCATTTTCTTGCCACTACAAAAAGGGCTGCCACAAACATTTTTGCAATGTGGATCCCTTTCCCTCCTTTAAGATCTCTTTAGGATATAGGCTCAGTATCTGCTGGGTCAAAGGGTATGCACAGTTGGATAACCTTCTGAGCATAGCTCCAAATTGCTCTCCAGAATGGTTAGATCCCTTCACAGTTCCAACAACAATGTATCAGTGTCCCAGGTTTCTCACATCCCCTCCAACATTCGTCATTATCTTTTCCTGTCATCTTAGCCAATATGACAGGTTTGTAGTGATATCAGAATTGTCTTAATTTACATTTCTCTAATAGTGATTTGGAACACCTTTTCATATGACTAGAAATAGTTTCAATTTCTTCATCTGAAAATTGTCTGTTCATATCCTTTGACCATCTATCAATTGGAGAATGGCTTATAAATTTGAGTCAATTCTCTATATATTTTAGAAATGAGGCCTTTATCAGAATCTTTGAGTGTAAAAATGTTTTCGTAGTTTATTGCTTCCCTTCTAATCTTGTCTGCATTAGTTTTGTTTGTACAAAAACTTTTTTTTTTTTTTTTTTTTTGCTTAGGCAATTGGGGTTAAGTGACTTGCCCAGGATCACACAGCTAGGGAATGTTAAGTGTCTGAGACCAGATTTGAACTCAGGTCCTCCTGACTTCAGGGCTGGTGCTCTATCCGCTACACCACCTAGCTGCCCCTGTACAAAAATTTTTTAACTTAATATAATCAAAATTATCTGTTTTGTGATTAATAATGATCTCTAGTTCTTCTTTGGTCACAAATTCCTTCTTCTTCCATGTATCTGAGAGGTAAACTATCCTATGTTCTTCTAATTTATTTATAATATCACTCTTTATGTCTAGATCATGAACCCATTTTGACCTTATCTTGGTATATGGTGTTAGGTGTAGGTTAATGCCTAGTTTTTGCCATACTAGTTTTCAATTTTCCCAGTACTTTTTGTCAAATAGTGAGTTCTTATCCCAAAAGCTGGGGTCTTTGGGTTGCTCAAACCCTAAACTACTATAGTCATTGATTATTTTATCTTGTGAACCTAACCTATTCCACGGATCAACTACTCTATTTCTTATCCAGTACCAAATGATTTTGATGACCACTGCTTTATAATATAGTTTTAGGTCTGGTATAGCTAGGTCACCTTCATTTGCTTTTTTTTTTTTTTTTCATTAATTCCTCTGACATTCTTGGCCTTTTGTTCTTCCAGATGAATTTTATTGTTATTTTTTTAGGTCAGTAAAATAGTTTCTTGGAGTTCAATTGGTACAGCACTAAATAAATAGATTAGTTTAGGTAGTATTATCATCTTTATTATATTCGCTAGACCTATCCAAGAGCACTTGAAATTTTTCCAATTGTTTAGATCTGACTTTATTTGTGCAGAAAGTGTTTTGTAGTTTTATTTATATAGTTCCTGACTTTCCCTTGGCAGATAGATTCTCAAATATTTTATACTATCAGCAGTTATAAAATTTTCTTTAATTAAAAAAAAACTCCAGAAGATATAAGAATATATGGGAGCATTTCTTAAATGATAAGTGGGGTTAAATTAGAAGCCTTTTCAATAAGATCAGGAGGGAAGCAAGGATTCCATTATTGCCTTTTTAAATTCAATATTATATTAGAAATGTTACCTATAGTTATAAGCTGAGAAAAAAGAATTGAAGGAATAAGCATAGGCAATGAGAAAACAAAACCATGACATTTTTGCAGATAATATGATTTATTTAAAGAACCCTAGAGAGTCAAATAAAAAAAATCTAATCAAAACAATTAAAAGCTTCTGCAAAGTTGTAGGATATAAAATAAAGCCTACAAATTATTGGTATTCCCCCTCCCCCTAAACCTTACCAGAAAGAGATAGAAATGGAAATTCCATTTAAAATAACTATAGACCACATAAGATACTTGGGAGTCTATTACCAAGATAACACAAAACTATATGAATGCAATTACAAAATTCTCCACACAAGTACAGATATAAATAATTGGAGAAATGTTCATTTTCTGTAGACAGATCAAACCAATACAATAAAACTTAACTTTACCAATCAAAATACTAATGAAACATTTTCTAGAGCTAGAAAAAAATAACAAAATTCATTTAAAGGATTAAAAGCTCAAGAATATCAAAGGAATCAATGAAAGAAAAATGGAAAGAAAGGAGACCTAGCAATGTTAGATCTAAAGCCATACTACAAAGCTATAACTACCAAAACTGGATGAAAATTGATTGGTTGATCAATTAAATAGTTTAGGAACACCATATACAGAAGCAAATGAGCACAGTAGCCTAGTGTTTCATAAACCCAAAGTTCCCAGCTATTGGAAAAAAGAACTCAATATTTAACAAAAACTATTGGGAAAACTAGAAAGTAGCTTAGCAAAAATTTCTCATAGAACCAATAGAACTATAGAACATCTCACACCACATATCAAGATAAATTCAGAGTATATAATTTAGACAGAAGAGGTGGTATCATTAGTAAATTTGTGAGGTGTGGAAAAAATTCCTCTGAGATCTATGGATAGGGGAAGAATTCATGACCAAACAAGATACATAAAGAGCATACATAAACAGTTACTCCCCTTAGTATTTTGACTTAGAGATAAGGACGGCTACTTCCTCTGGGATCTAGGGATAATGAAATGGAGCTACACTTCTGACAGTTAAGATTCTAATCTTCCATCTCTATTTCCCTTTAACAATCATCCAACAGAGGGGTAGCTAGGTAGCCCAGTGGATAGAGCACCAGCCCTGAAGTCAGGAGGAACTGAGTTCAAATCTGATCTCTGACATTCAACATTCCCTAGCTGTGTGACCCTGGGCAGGTCACTTATCCCCAATTGCCTAAGCAAAAAGCAAAAAAAAAAAAACAAAAAACCAACAGACTTAGTTAACTTTTAGCAAATGAATTTGCTAAGGTATTATCTACTGGTATCCAACATTATCCTAAGAAATTTAAGTTTTCAGGGAGGATTCTGGGAAGATGCAGAGTATTAGAACATTCCCAGCTTTCCCCCACAAACAAAACAAAATTGCACCTCAAGACAAATATAGACCAGTGAAAAATAATGAAGGCTTTGTCCAGAACAGGGACCTGTTTTGCTAAAACAACCTGAGAAGACCTAAAGAAAGACCTAAGGCTTGGGTTTTAACCCATAGAAAGGGTAAACATCTCCAGGCTACTTCTGTAGAAACAGGAAGCAGAGAGCCCTGGGGCTAGCAGGGATATCACCTCCCAGACAGCCTGGGGAGTTGGGAGGCTGAATCTGCAAAGACTGAGGGAAATTCTGCTGATAAGAAAAGCCAGGCTCAGCTGTGCTGCAAATTGCTGCTCTGAGTGAGAAGGAACCAGCACAGTGGGTGAGTGCAGGAGCAGTGGGATAGGGATGCTGCTGACTGCAAGACTTATAGGAAGATAAATCTTTTGGTTTGGGGCTCCAAGTTAAAGGGGAGAGGGGAAGTGAAGCCGGAGGCACCATCCCTCATCCCATCCCAAAATTAGAGATGTTTACACTAATACATATCATTAAAAAAATGAACAAAGAAGAAAGAACCCAATCACAAATTTACTATGGGAATTGGAAAGACTGGGGGTTCATCTTCAGAGGAAAATGAGGAAATGAAAAAGCCTCTTCTACCATGAGGAGTAACATTAAATGGCAACCTGTGCAGAAAGAATTTATAGAACTCAAAAAAGACTAAAAATCAAATGAGAAAGACTGAGCAAAAACTGAAAAAAAAAAAGACAAGGAAAAAGAAGATCATGAAAAACACTTAAAGGAGATACAGACTCTTAAAGAAAAAAATACTTTGAAAATTTGAACTGGGCAAGGGGAAGCCAGTGAAGTTTTAAGAGACCAGGAAATAACAAAACAAAATATGAAGACTGAAAAAATAGAAGAGAACATAAAGTATCTTATAAGAAAAAAGCAGATCTGGAGAAGAGAAAATAATTGGACTATCTGAATGACCAAAAAAAGAACCTTGATATGGTAATACAAAAAATAATCAAAATTGTCCTGGAGTGATAAAGCAGGAAGGAAAAGTAGAAATAGAAGAAATCCACTAATTACCACCTCAAAGAGATCCTACAAGTAAAATACATAGCGAAATTATTGCTAAATTTTGAAATCCCCAGATCAAAAAGAAAATTTTATAAGAAACAAATAAGCAAATGAAAAACAATTCAATTAGGCTGAATCACAATTAGAATTGTACAGGATTTATCCAAATCTGCAATAAATACCACAGGTCCTGGAATATTATATATTGACAATCAAAAGAATTAGGCCTGTGGCCAAAAATATATCCAACAAAACTAACCATAATATTGAATGGAAAAAAGAAAAAAAGACATTCAAAGAACTTGCAGATTTATAGGACTTTGTCCAAATCAAATCTAAACTCAATAGAAATTTAACATATAAGAGCCAACACTAAAAATTAATTTCAAGGCACTCAACAGGGACAAATTATTTGTTTTTTAATATGGAAATATAAACTATATGTTTAAGACTTACATAAGTAATTGGATAGTTCAAAAGAAAAGCTGGGGCAGAGCTGAGTTTGATGACTAAAAAGCAAAACTGTCTAAGAAAGGATAAAAATAGTAATTATGCTTTACAAATGAGGTGCAGAGGAATAACTGACTCAGGGGCATTGGAGGGGAAGGGGGGCTCACAGTTCCTAAAACCTATTAACACCGGAAATGTGTTTAATAGGAAATCATACATAGATACATATATGCATATATGTATACATACATATATGCAGAGAGAGAGAGAGAGGGAGAGGGAGGGAAAGAGAGAGAAAGAGAGAGAGAGAGAGAGAGAGAGAGAGAGAGAGAGTATATATACTTTGGTAGATATAGCATCCTCCAAAATTTATAAAGAAATAAGAAGAGAGGGAATAGGATAAGGTGGAATATTGAAGGATATGCAAATTTAAGACAGTGGGACAAGTAGATTAATGGGAAAGGGATAAAGAGGGAGCAAAAGGGTCCAGGAAGAAGATGAGGGAGGGATGCATGGGTAAAGGGAGGTTAAGTAATAGCAAGACAAATTAAGAAGTAGAATTAAAGCAGAAGAGTTAGCAAAGATAGGAAATAAGAGATATACACAAATACTATAGCAAGTATCAGGAGTAGAATTTATTAGAAAAAAACATTAGGGCTAATAACCATTGATCTCAGACAAAGTCAAACTTAAAGATTTGATCAAGAGAGAAATCTATAAGTCAGCCATATTAATATTGGTTTAGATGTATGTCTACATGTGTGTAAATGTGTGTATATATACATGCATGTTGGTGTATGTATGCATATACACATGCAAACATGATTAACTGTAGACTGCTTGGGAATGGAAGGAAGGAAGGAAGAAAAGAAGGAAGGGAGAAAGAAAGAAAAGAAGGAAGGGAGAGAGGAAGGAAGGAAGAAAGAAAGAAAGGACAGAAGGAAGAAAGAAAGAAAGAAAGAAAGAAAGAAAGAAAGAAAGAAAGAAAGAAAAAAAACCAGAACAAGAAAAGAAGGAAGAGGGGGAAGAGGAAGAGAACAACACAATAAAAAGAACAAGAAGAGAAGGAGGAAGAGGAGAAGGGACAAGGGAGAGGGAGAAGTAGGAAGGAAAAGTAGGGAAAGGAAGAGAAGTAGAAGTAGGAGAAAGATTTGGCACTTGAGTTGCAAATGGAAGACTTCCCAAGAACAACAGATATGTGGATAAAGCTGGCACCCCAAGATATCCCTTGGTTACCTATTTCGGTACCATACCAGACTATTAAGTGCAGAATTTTCAGGTAATATTGTTCTCTCCTTAGTTGAACTGACTTTTCATCTTAATCTTGAGACCCTTTACTCTTGTATAATCTTCCCCCAATTTCTGTTTGACTTCTTGCTTTGATAAATGTGCTTACTTAACTATCTGTGACTTTCTTTTGTGTCATGGGTGCTTGGTGGAAGGTGAGCTAAACTGCCTGGGATTAAGCTGTTATCATCCCAGCATGAGATGGGATTACGCCCCACCTGGAGGGACTAGGGAAAATGGCTTTTATTCTGAACCCCAGAAGAGTATTGTACTCCTAGATTGCAAATATTTTAACCGGCAGTAGATAGATATACATCTAACCCAATATCCCTTTTAAAGATAAGAGATTGGTATTTGTCTAGTCATAGCCATCCTTCTACTATCCACAAAAAGGGAAATCCCATCTACTGACAGACATCAAATAATTTATCAGAATATACCCATTACATTATGATGTCACCTCAGGTCCTTGTGGCCTACTGTAACCAGCAATATAACCATAAGAATATCTATAATCTACATCTGTATTGTCCCATAATCCATTTGTGAGAAAAAAGATTAAAACTAAAGTCAAATTAGAAGAAAGTAAAAAGGACAAGCTATATTCTACAATTAAAATAAATATGATCCATGCTACATTAACCTGATGTACCTGCCCCAAATATGAGGCAAAAATATACTTGGTCTCTTTGACTACAACAAGTATTGATCTATAGCAAATAGGATTATGAGCTAACCATTACATTTTTCTAACAATCAATAATAGAGTTAATAGAAATGACTAGAGTCGAAACCAGCTCAAGAAAAATATTGTCAAAAGCATTGGTTATCCCAGCAACAAAATGTAGACTGAGCCTTCATTAGGCGGATCAAACAAAACATTTTATTTGAGAAGCATTTGCTGACTAAACCACTCTTTCAACAGAAATAAAAGATACCAGCAAATTCAGCAAATTTCATATCTTCAAATGAGCATTTGGTTTGAACACTGCTTTCCAAAGATCTCACAATGATCTTTTTGTTTCAGTTTGGCCTTTTAAAATCCTTGGAAATTCCTGACTTCTATCTCAGCCTGGATCTTATACTCTTATTCCTGCTACCAACCCACTTATTTAGCAAAAAGAAATGATGAAAGCAGCTATTCTAAAGTCAGAGTTGCTCTGCATGGATGCTAATTATTTTAAGTTCCATTTGTTTATTTTTTTTTTACCTGCTGAGGCTAAGCTTCATCACATAAGCGTGCTGCCACAAGCTAGCAACTTAAGCAGATGTTGATTCTAGTTTGCTATGAGGAGTTAGGAAGTAAAACATATTTGTAAGTTTAGTTTTCTAGTCCTATTTCAAACCAAACAAGATGACAAGCTTTGATAGTTTTCTTTGAAGAAGTTAAACTTTGCACCTGATTTTTTTTCATTCCCAGTTGGGTAACTTGATGCTAACTAAATTCACTTTGAGTGGCAAAAAAAAGTAATTGACACGTGAATAATTTGAGAAATGTTGGAGGGTTTCAGTTTGATTGGCAGTAACTCTTAGACTAGGTCAAGTATCCAGCCTGATTACACTTGTTCAGGAGGCAGTGAAACATGATACTCCCTACACATTTTCCAAGCCGTGGGATGACTATTCATAGCCTTTCCAAGAAAATTGTTTTTATCTCTTTCTTTGGCTAATAGGATTGGGTGGGATTTCAGCAAGCAAATCGTAGTGTTCTTTTCTTTTGTTTTGACTTGTTTGATGGCCAGGAGAGAAGACACATGTTAAACTTCATGATAGATTAGCATAGCCTTGAGGTACTTTATAGACAGAACCAAAACCAGCAATTCTGTTGCCCAGAGTAAACTTCAGGAGCAACACACTAAAATCAGTTTTTTTCATCACCATCCTTATCATAATCACCACTATTACTCTAATTATCCACCCTCCAAACTCTTCCAACAAAAATCAAGCAAAACATCCATATTGTCCACTTCTAATCAAGAGGTGAGAAATGTGTTTCATTATCAGTCCTCTGGAATCATAGTTAACCATTGCTTTGATTGCAGTTCTTAAATCTTATAAAAAATAATTTTTTTGCATAATTGTTATTCTGGTTCTGTTCATTTCATGTTACATGGGTCCATATAAGTCATCTCAATTGTATCATTCTTGGTAAGCTCATTCCCCTAGTATACAATTTCATTTAAAAGTTGAGTTACTTACTGAATGGGACCAGGTGAAGATTTCTCAAAAAGTCTATGAGATGGAGTGGATCAGACCTTAGGCCTAAGTTTCAGGAAGTCACATGAACTCCTATTCTCAGAGGGCTGTAGGGTAGAAAAGGTCAGACCCTAGGCCCAAGCTTCAGGAAGCTACACATCTCACATAAAATAAACAGCATCACTGACCACTGGTCAATGGTTACTTCCTTTTCAGTCCATCCAGTGAACTCAAGTCTTTTTCTATTTAACCAATTCGCTATGTCCAGCTCTCCAAGCCAGACACCAATCTGGGAGATGGGAGATGAAAGGCTCTGGGCCTTCCCAGGAGTGCTTGGGCCTCTCCTTGCAAGGACCAAATAAATGCTTCCTCTTTGTATCTGAAGATGCTCTGAGTAATCAGTTTGAGGAAGGGGGTCTAGCACCTGACCCACACACTTACTTTGATTGCTAACTCAAGTCCTAGAGATCCTGTGGATGATCATGTCTAATAAGTTTTCCATCAGCAACCAGTCAGTAGATTCAATTAGTTCTGAACAAAGCCATTTACTTAGTTGTTATGACAACCAAAGTAGTTACAAAGAGTTTCCAAAAACAAAAACAAAATCTAGAACCCACCTCTCCCACAAAGATATGCAGAGGTGGAAGTAGGGAGATTTGGCACAAATTTAATCTACAAGGCAATGAGCTCACAGAAGAAGCATATGTGGACAAGGAAGCTCACACCTCCAGAATTACTATCCTTTCTCTTTCTGGAAAATCTCACAATTTCCTGTAAAACATGCTATTCATCTGAGTTCATCTGAATCATTCCTCTGCTAGGCTGGGTTGGCTCTCCGGAAGGCATGACATTTTAGCTAGATGAGCGGATCAACTGAATTTGCTTCTTACAGGACATGCTGCCATTAGAAAGATTTTTTTCTTTAGGTCAGCTCTGTTGGTTGCTTACAGGATGTTGGACAACTCTATCCACTGGTCTCCTTAGACTTAATCTTCAATGGGCAGCTGCAGTCTTCATCACTTCTAGTTTTAACTCAGCTAAGTATTATGCTCTTTCATCTGGGATGTTGCTATACTCTTTCAGAAGAGGCAGAGACTCAGCCTAGGATCAGCAGAATTCTGTCTGGTTCTATTCCATCAGGTACTTCACCTTAAGTTTGTTTGTTTGTTTGTTTGTTTGTTTGTTTTTCAGAGGGGAGATGGGAGAGGTATAAACCTTCCTATTGGACAATTATTCCTGGTTCAAAATTGGTTTTACTCAATGAGAAACTTCACCACTAGGAACGGTGTGGTTGCTTCTCAGATTCTCATTGGATCTTATGCAAGTAAGTTGCTGGGGACAAAATTACAGAGGCAGTATTTCCCCCAGAGTAAGCTCCTTGAGTCTCTTGGCCTTTTTACATTGCATAGGATCTTTTACCATCTAAAAAGATCTCATCCAAACACTTAATTGTCTATCTTTGCCCCTTTTTTGCCTTTTTTGTTGTTCAGTATTCACTCCTCAAGACACCCCTTCTCTTGACAAAGATATTGGAATAATTTGCTTTACATCCTCAGACACTTAACACTTCTTAGCTGTGTGACCCTGGGTAAGTCACTTAACTCCAATTGCTTCAGGAAAAAAAATTTAAATACACAGTAATTTAGGTCATATTTTTGGGAAAAAAATGCCTTTTCCACCCTCAAAAAAAATTCCATTTTCCTAGACTTTCCAAAATCTCTGAAATGCTCCTACAAGCAAAGTGGTAATGACTTCTATCCCCCCCTAAATTTTGTATTCTTCCCTATGTGGACTGCTGTCCCCAAGCTACGTGGAGATAGACAACACTCTTTTACAGAATCCAGAGTCCCCTGAGAAGTTGGGACTCTGGGGAGGGTTGGGGAACATAGGGATTCATCTGAAGAGAAACTGAGGCTGACTCCAGAGCATAGGGTTTTGGGGAAGCCTACCATTCTTTGGTAGGATACTGGAATGGACACGAGTCTATGCACAGTGGCCCTGGTCATTCCCAGTCACCTCTAGGGAAGAGAAGCTTGAAAACTTAAGAAAAATTCAGGTTGGTCTACATCAAGATGTTTTTAAATCCCAAAATGACCACATTTTTTCCCTTTATAACTCAGCCTACTGAGAGAAACATAGAAGACAAAACACACTCAGACACAAAACAAACTGCTTTTAAATTTCTTTTCTTTCAGTCTAGCACAGAGTTCTTCCTTCCCTACGTCCTGGAGAAGATCCCCACTTCTTTCTTTACCAGAGTTTCTCATAAATTTCTTTTGTGTAGATCGTTTCTGCACCCCAGTACGGAAATCTCCACACTCAATGATCCCAGATCACTAATTTACTATCAGATCACTATTTACTCAACTCTAGATTTCCTGACATCCCTTCTCTTCCAGGATGATTGAAGTGAACTGTGAAAGCTATCTCACAAGATGGACACTGTGTTCTAAAAATTGATGAAACATCCTCTGTTCCCAAGTTCCTTTCTCCAAAAATCACATGGTTTACAAGGAGTGGGATCATATAGCTCTTTTCTTTGTGAGGATGTAGTCTCACCTTGGCATTCAAACTCCATAGAAGGTAATTTAGTAATCCTAAAGATGTGGTTGGGTTAGAAATTTTTCCTCATTTATGACTTTGAAGGAGAAGTCATTTGTCCTGGCTAGTCAGTTTTAAGTTGCTTGGCGCTATCAGCTAAATTGAGTAAGTCTATTTTTTTTTAATCAGGTTTAATTTACATGATTAAAAGTCTTCTGAGGGAAACTGAAGGAAAGTAAAAAACAAAAACAAAAAACTGCTCTCTCTGGGTTTTTCCAAGCTTTTCAAGTATGGCTACAGAGGTGTCCCTGGCTGACCTGAATTTTTTGGGGGGGTTTGCACTGGTGCCCCCAACATCTTTGACGAGAGTCCCCTCCCCAGCATTTCTGACATAGAGTATGAGATAGTCACTAGGCCACAGACCTGTAGCTGGATGGACACCTGGGTCCAAATTTCTCCTTTTACCCCAGGGTCTTAGAGTCTGCCAATTTCCTAAAGCCCTGTGGTCAGACTTGAAAAGGCAATTTTCTGCCACCTTAAGTTTTGGGGTTGTGTATGTTTAAATTGGAATTCTAATTCTAAAATTGTATGGGATAATTTGTGCATATAGATAATTAATTTGTGCATGCTAAAATTGTGAACTTGCTTATTCTGGTATAAGAGTTTA
>JAJPUD010001737.1:345366-394936 GCA_023553655.1 Myrmecobius fasciatus | reverse complement strand
TTTTCTTCTATGGCCATGACCTGAATCTGCATGAAGTTGACTGAAAAGAATCTTTCCACTTTATATAGTTTAGATGATCAGTTCTTAGGATTTCAGGTTTTAATCAGGTTTTAAAAAAATATTAAGGGGCAGCTACGTGGTACAGTGGATAGAGCACTAGTCCTGAAGTCAGGAGAGCCTGAATTCAAATCTGGTCTCAGACACTTAACACTTCCTAGTTGTATGACCCTGAGCAAGTCACTTAACCACAATTGCCTCAGCAAAAAAAAAAAAAAAGATGTCAAGAAAATCCATTGAGTTCTCTCATTTTGCAGATGAAAATATTGAAGCCCAGAGAAGCTAACAAATTTGCAAAGGCCATACACAGTGGAGCTAATATTCTAGACTCTCCTACTCCAATACAGTGCTTTTTATTATACCAAATAGTCTTTGACAGTATATGTAATATTATTGACCCATGATCCCCCATCTCTACAATGGAATGAAGTGCTTTTAGAAAATAATTGATTAGTTCCATGGCATCAATGTTATAAATGTTCACTCCCTGCATTGAACCAACATAAGTTTTGATGATTTGGAAGTAAGATTTGGATATAAAATAGTAACAGGATTATTGTAATATTATACAACAAGTTTTTATGGCTTATACCTTTATTTCTATCCAAATGTTTTTTGAAATTATGTGATTAAACTTGGTTAACTTCTTATGAGTATAATTTTTACAAAAAGAAAAATGTTCAGTGAAACATTTCCTCTTTGTTATAGCTCATTCATTTGGGACAAAGGACAGGCATTGAGGAACATTTCTGTTCTTGTGTCAGAAAGCCAATCACACATATATTTTATGGCATATTCCTTTATTCCTTCTAAAGCCATCTTAAGCCTATCTCTTAAAGAATGAGGGAAAAGTAAAACTTGATAAAATTCAGACAAAATACCAATCATTACCAAAATGGCCCATGGGAATAATATTTTAAAATTTAACTTGCATACAACTATTCTTCCAATTTATTTTACTCCTACACATGCGAAACACACAAATCAAAATTATTTCAGGGTTACCTTTATTCAGTACAATAGTTCTTTGAGGAAGTAAATCTGGGTTCATTATAGTACAAGGATTTGGGCCCCTAATCCATTCCCTCCATCCCAATATTTTTGAGCACTGCTACCCCGAATTATTGGTGTGTAATTTTTTATAATTCTAGAACCTTTAAATGTTATCATTTATCATGAATTTGAGTTATGTATTATTATGAATTATGTTATTATGACTTTATGTTGTGGTCATCTTATAAGCAATTTTTCTGAAAAAAAAATCAAGCATTTATTAAGTGCCAGCTATTTGCTAGTGTGCTAACAAGCACTGGGGATGCAAAGAAAAGCAAAACAGTCTCTGCTATCAATATTCTTAAAGTCTAATGGTGAAGAAAACATCCAAACAACTATGTACAAACAAGATATTTGTTGAATAAATTGGAGGTAATCAATAGAGGAAAGGCATTAGCTCTAAGGGAGATTTAATTAAGCTTGAATAACTTTCTTTCTAAACAAAATCCACGAATATCTAAAAGAGCATTTCAGGCATAAGAACTCATTCTGTTAGCAAGACATTAGGAATAACATTTCAGACAACATAAATAATCAACCCGGGGTTTAAGGCAGAGGTCATGACAATAAACTATACCAGTGAAAGGACGCCAGAAAAGACTGTCCTCAGTTACAGAAGTTCCAACTAAAATAAAATGTTAATTTGACATCAGTTGCTTTGCAGAGATATTGATAACATAGTCATTCAATAGACTAATCAACCTCTTCCAACAGGGAAACACTTAAGCAAGAGGTGCCAAAAGGAACTCAAGTTACTGGAAAATGAAATCTGCAAGTATCCAAATTTAAAATCACTTACATGATTTTTCACTTATACTTAGTCTAACTTTCATTGACTACTAAATTTGTATCAATTTTATTTAGATTGATAAAATGCTTATGGCAGACAAATATAGTCAATGAAACAAGAAGACTTTAGTCCCCGAAAGCACTAACTTAAGACATTTTATTTAAGGGAAGACAAGAGGAGCCTTCACATTGCCCAAAGGAGCTCGCAATGTATCTCTTTCTGAAACAAAGGCAGCTAAAAATGTTCTGGGTGAGTGATGGTAAATGGAAACAGCAGCAAGATGAGCCTCTATGATGGGCATAAAGGAGTGGGCTGCAAATGGCTTCTGGAGCTTAGCACTTAGAAGCATCCCAGATATAGGCAAAAGTGGTACATTTCATATGTTTTATGATGCATGGATAAGGTTGTGTTATCAGGGCACCACAGCAGTCAGTCCATTCAGTCAAACTACTAAGGCTCTCTGGGAAAAAAAAATAACTGAGAATAATGTTTTGGTTGACTGCACTGAATATTTGCCTGAATTGATTTGTTAATTTTGCCTTTGGGCATAGACCTTGGCCATTTTCTCTGCAGTCAGTCATCCTTAACTGTAGTCTCTAACATAAAGAATGAAAAATCATGGCTCCCAGTTTAAATACCTCTGTAATAATAATGGGCTAAGTTTAGTTGTCTAGAAGCAAAAGTAGCATAGTAGAAAGAGTGCTAGATCTGGAGTCAAGAAAACCTGAGTTCAACTCTAGTCTCAGACACTTACTATGATTCTGAGAAAGTTACTTAGTCCTGTTTGCCTCATTTTCCTCATCTATAAAATGAGCTGGAGAAGCAAATGGCAAATCACTCCAGGATCTTTGCCAAAACAAAACAAAAAAAGGGTCACAGGGTGTTAAGAATGATTAAAACAACCCAAGAACAACAAAAGAGATAGGGTTCTTTGAATAGCCAACAGGCCAGTGTCATGGGATCAAAGAGTATATAGAGGAAGGGGGAAGAAGTTATAAGAAGACTAGGAAGGTACAGAATCGTGTATGCAGCCAATTAGTCAACTAACATTTATTGATAAATTATTATTAAAATTAAAATGGTAATTAGTAAATGTTTGTGGAATTAAATTTATTGAATTATTAAGTATATATCCTGTGCCAGACCCTGTGCTAAATGCCATAAAACATTAACTTGCTGATATTGCTAAATATTATGGCTTGGCCAAACCTAGAAGACTGATTTGTATTTTTATCCCCAATGGGTCCTAACTGCCAATCACCAATCAATTTTTCTTTTCCTTTTTTTAGGATACAATAAACAGTTTTCATCTTGATATAAAAGTATTAATTCATTAGATAATTAGCCATCAGGAGTCCCCATGTAGAATTTTTAAATGGCAGATAAAGATGAGAATATTTAAGAATTTCATGAAGCTCATGTAATCAGGGGTAGAAGCCAACATGATGGGTACTCAGTGAGGAGAATGGTCTCTTGTAAGAACATAGGAAATGTACAGCCTTTGCCTGAGTTGTTGGTTGTCATGATACTGACAGCCCAACAAGATGAAGGATGCATAGGTTTGTAACAAAAATTGATGGACCATCAATAAGTGCTGAAATCTGGAGATGGAGTAATGGGCTTTACATCCCAACTCTACCATGAACCACCCATGTGACTGAGCAAATCTCTTCATTTCTCTAGGCTCAATTGAAGGAGATGGACTAGTTGACCTTCATTGCTAATTTATTTCTCCCTCCTCCCCATTAATAAGTGTTTATTCCAAGCACCAGATGTTACAAAACCTATCAAGTATGCTGAAGTGGCAAACTGCATTTAGGTTTGCGTGTACCCTTCTGCAAGTAGAATCAATAATAATAATAATAGTATAGTTTGCTACTAACCTCAGCTATTCCTTCTGTTTCCTTCTTGTGTCCTCCTGATTACTGAACGTGCAAAAGGGTACCTTAAGATGTTTGATATACCCCCTGGTGCTAGACATGTGTTAATACAAGAAGATGAAGCTTCTCCTCATATCCTTGGTAAGTATTTCCATCCTTGCCTTCTGTACTGTCTGCTAAGGTCTACTTAAATGTATAAGTATCAAAAAATGCATTAGTTCCAAGAACCGAAGGAATATTTTTTAAAAACACAGTAATGCCATAGGGATAGGGGAGGAACAGAAACCTATGGTTTCATTGGTATAGGGAACTCCCAGGTAAGAAAACTCTCTACCAGTGCAGGTTATTATCTTCCCTGTAATCTTAAAGAATCATATAGGAGCATTTAAAGGTAAGGAACTAGTCTAGAGCTATTCAGCCTATCTGAGGTAAAGCTCAATCCAGATCTCTTTGACCATGAAATCAAATGTCTCTCTAAATGAGGGTGATAACTTTTCCTGGCTTTGCCACATTAAACCCAATTCACTACACAAGTCAACATAGCATGTCATCTTTGAAATCTAAGGATAATAATAATACCTCTCTCTATTCAACATTGTCTTTCAGTAATCATATATCAGAATTTCACTCAATTGTTGACTTATACTAAGTTTGCCTCCAAGCAAGATCCAATTCAGTTAAATAAACATTTATCCTACTATTCCTTAGTATGAAGCATGCTAAGCACTTCGGCACACCACCATGATCTTAGAAGACTAATCTTAGTCTGCAAAGAACTTAAAATCTAGTATACAAATAACTAAAATGAGACATAGACATCAATGGCTAAACCATAATCAGGTGAGATAAAAAAAAGGGAGAGCAAGATTGTACAAGTTGAGGAGAAAACTTTTGGAGCAGTGGATAGAGGGTTAGACTTGGAGTCTGGAAGACCTGAGTTCAAATCAGAGAATTATTAGTCAAATGACCTTCTGGTAAGTCACTTAACCTTTCTTAGCCTCAGTTTTCTCTTCTTTAAAATTAGGATAATAATAATAATAGCCTCCCTGATGGAGTTTTTGTGAGGATTAAAAATGTTAAATGCTTAGCAAATCTTAAAGCTCTGTATAAATTTTGGCTATTATTCTAGAAGGTAGCTTCTCAGCTGTACTTTGAAGAAAGGGAAGAATTTCAAGTAGTAGGGACAAAATCAAGAAATGAAAGCTTTAGCTTTGGAGATGAATCCTTGTTAGTTTGTTAACTTCAGGAGGGGAAAGGTAAAAAATAAAACACTGTTTGCCTCAGTTTCTTCATTTATAAAATGAGCTGGAAAAGGAAATGGCAGACGACTCTAGCCTCTTTGCCAAGAAAACCCCAAATGGAGTCATGAAAAGTTGGGCATGACAAGAAACAATTGAACAGCAACAACAAAATATATTAAAGCATAATAATATTACAGCATTTGACTATGGCTGTGATTACTCTACTAAAAGTAGGGCATTCTACCTATTGCCATGTTGTAATCTGGTGATGTCACATGTCAGATATTCTCTGGCCAGAACAAAAGCCATGTGTTTTGAGTGGTTTTCCCACTTTGGGGAAAAATATCTGGATGATTTTAGCAAATTTCTTCTTGGCCACTTCTGTATTTTCCAGCTTACACAATGATCGATAGTATCCCCAATGGTCCTTCTCTTTTTTTTCTTAGGTGCTAATAATCCATTTGAGAAATAACCCGTTCCACTCGCATAAACAAGTCACACAAATGGACTATGACTAATGTTCCACTTATAAGTACACATTCTGACTTTAAACGTGCTCCTTCCTGTTGTTAAAGCAACATTAAGGTTTCAAAGACCCAGCTAACATCATTTGTTGCTGTAGTGGAAATTTTTTTTTCATTTTTACCCTAAAATTAGAGAAAGGAAATTATTTATATATGTTTAGTTGAATCAGTTTTTAAAAGCTGATTCTCACTGTTTTTACTTAAAACAATAATAATTATGAGTCCTAAAATTTTGATATGGTTCTTACTTTTTCCAATTTGTTCTCCCTCTTCTCCTTTCCCTCAAGTGCACAATAAAGTAAATGAAAATATTATTTTTGTGGACCATAAATTGTTTGCAAGTTATGTGACAGACTTTACCCCCCCAAAAAGACTAGAATATATGATTTTCTGTTCTTATCATTCTATGCTATGGCATTTTAAATTTTGAGTGCCAGGAAAAAAGTATGCATATGCACCCAATATACCCACAACCATTTATCCAAATTTAGCCTATTTGCTGTCTCACATTTCCAGCTATATATTAGACATCTTAAGCTAGATTGCCCTAAGACATCGTAAATGTAACATGCTCCAAACTGAATTCATTATCTTTCCTTTTAGACACCCCTCTCTTCCAAGCCTACCTATTACTGTTAAGGTTATCCCTCTGTGTCATCTAGGTTCTGCCTCAGAGATAATATGGGATAGCAAATAGAGATCTGTCCTCAAAGCCAAAAAGGCCAAGGTTTTAGTACGATCTCTAAGAAAAACTGTTTTGTGAAACTAGGCAAGTTACTTAACCTTTCATTTGGAAATGTTTAATTAAATAAATAAGAATACAATGCAATGCAGATAATGTTAATTTTTAATTTTCTAAGTCACTACGGGGCTACAGGGATCAATTTCTACTTGAGTTTGATACCCTAGTTTAGGTTATTCTCTAAGACTATTCATTGCAGAGAAACTGCCAGGATATACTAGTAGAGGGAGATTGCTTACTCAGAAATTCCTATTACAATGAAATTATAGGTATGTATGTATATATGTATGTGTATACGTATATATGTGACCATGTATATACATATATGTACATGGTATATGTATATACCATATAAGTATATAAGTACATGGTATACTAAAAATCTTATTGCATTTTAAGCTCTATCAAAGCTTTAAATATACATATATATGTATATACACATATGTATCCATATGTGTATTGTGAGTATATATGTATATATGCCATCTTCCATCTAGGAATCTTGCTAGAGATGCCAATATTAATATCCATTGTGGGAAGCAAGAGCCACTTCAAAACAATGAGGTATACTGTAATTGTTATTCTTGTTGTTTAATGATAATACATAAAAAGAGAGAAATAGCTTTTAGTTTTTTAGAAAAGAATGATTTTACCATGGATCTTTAGTTCTATAATACCTGGCCCTTCAAACTTTCCTTTTCTTTAGCTATCAAGAACCAAGCAACAGGGCACTACATTTTAAATGGCCGAGGAGAAGAAGCAAAGTCTCGGACATTCATTGATCTAGGAGTGGAGTGGGACTACAACATTGAAGATGACATTGAAACTCTTCACACTGATGGGCCTTTACATGACTCTGTCATTGTTTTGGTATGTCATATCATAGTCACAATTTCCTTGGTATCATTTAAAAAAATTAAATTTCATTGTGTAGCTCTTATATTGAACAATATCCTTATTAAAATTTATCTTCATTTGGAAGTGGAATTTTAATTGGATTATTTGTTTTTTTTAATGTGATTACATATAAAAATATTTTAAAATTTGCTTCCACCAAGTTCCTTGCTTTTAGGAAATTCAGAATATCAGGATTAGCTTCTTTTATCCTTAATCTTTTAAAGTATAACTTGAAATCAGTTACCATCCTTCAAACTTCAAACATGATTAACATTCTGAAGGAGTCCAAGTCAATAAACTATGTTCTAGGCACTATGCTAAACACCTGAGTTACCACTCCCCCCAAAAAAGGCATAATGGTCCCTGTCCTCAAGGTTCTCATAACCTACTTGGGGAAGAAAACACATAAAAAGAAGCTGGAATGGATGATGGGGAATGTTGAAGTCCTAAAGTCAAAGTAGAAAATGTTCTGAATTAAGTTCATTCTTTAAAATGACAAGTTTCTGGAGATCATGAATACAGGAAGTCAGGAATGATGAGTGAATGGCCTAGAGTCCCTCCTCAAATGATGGAGTATCTGGGAGGAGCTCTCCAATATCCAACCTCCATTTTCTCCAGTCAGGAGGGGGAAAAATCTCCCCCTCCCCTTGAATTGTCATCCTCAATCCAAGACTACTACATTAATAAATAAGAAAATAAAAACTAAGTTAGAGTATCATTTACCACCATTTACCATCATTTACCAAATTATCGTTTTCTTCCCATATTCACCACTCCCAAAGTAGTTTTGAAAATTCTTTCACTGACCTATTTAACTTGGGCAGGACTTGATATGTTACCACACTTCTCTGCTTTAAAACACATAACCCACTTAGAAGAACAGTATTGAGCAAAGAATCTGGCACCATCAATAACTCTTGATGCTTCAAATTCTCAGTAGAATTGACAAAAATCACAGAATCAAAGGATTAAAGAACTGAATGGGATCTTAGCCATGGTCCTCATTTTAGAGATGAAGAAAAACAGGTACAAAAAAGCTGTCTTTCTTTTAAAAAGAGAACTAGAGAAGAGTAAATGTCCCAAATTTCAGAAAGAAAATAGAGTAGTATGCAAACTATGAGCAAGGGAATTTTAACTTGGACTGCTGGCAAAATTTTAGAATAATTATTAAAGTGATACTTAGGGGGAAAAGGCAGGGAATAGTCATAAAGAATAAGCATAACCCCATTCATTAAGAATTGGCCAGAAGAAGAGGAAAGGGAAAAGAAAAAGCCATGCTAGACAAACCTCATTGACTTTTTTTTTTTGACAAGGTCAATCAGGGAAATGCAATAATGTACTTGACCTAGATATTAAAAACATTTCACATGTAATTAACCTCATGTGGATGAAATGGTAAGATGTAGTCTAGGTAATAAATAATACAGTTAGGTGGAACTGATTGATATCTAGACCCAAAGAATAGCCATTAATGTTTCAATGGTAATTGAGAACAAGTCTTCTAATATCATACCTGGGACAAATCAACATTTTTATGGCTTAAATCAAAAATTCTTTGTTTGTAGTGGTAAATGAGAAAGAAAGAAAGAAAGAAAGAGAAATAGGGAAACAGAGAGAAAGATAGAGAGACAGAGACAGAGGCAGAAGAAGGGAGGGGAAAGGGAAAAAGAGAGACAGAGAGAGAGAGAAGAGAGAGAAAATCTCCACTTCAAACAATTTCTTTCCCTTTTGATTATATCTACTTTATTTTAAGCATTTAAAAACATTATTTTCAGAAGATGTCTATAGTTTTCACCAGACTACTCAAGGGGTCCCAGACACAGAGGATATATATATATGATCAAAAAGGAAACAACTTGTGAAGCACACTAAACCTATTTTATGCAAGCAAAGTTGAGTTTTTGAACCCAAGTACAAGATTTTACATTTATTACTTGAAATTTTACTATAATAAACCGAAACAATGTTTCAGTCTATGGAAATCTCATAGGATCCTCATAGGATCATTCAGCATGTTACTTATTCTAAGATTTTTTTCATCTGCAAATGAGATGAGTGTGCCAATTGTGGCCCAGACTATTATGATGAAATTTCATAGCAATAAATGTAGTCTTACATTTGGGTTCAAAAAAAAATCAACTTTGCTTTCATAGAATAGGGAAGGCCTGGTTTGAGAGCAGTTCATCTAATAAAGTTGTAGAAGGTTTAGAGGGCTTCAAATACAATGAGTATTAAAAGTATAATTTAATAACTAAGATGTATTAAGAAAAAGGTTATTTCCAGGACTATAAATACATTGGTATTTCTGTATTCTTAAACAACATTTACATATTAGAAACTGGGCATTTGTGCTGGCTGTCTCCCATTTTCAGAATTCTCTCCTTCCTCTCCCATGTTTCTTGGCTTTCTTGGCTTCCTTAAAGAGAAACACAGGTGGCACAATGGATAGAGCACTAGGGTCTGGAGTCAGGAAAACCTGAGTTTGAATCCAGTCTCACATATTTACTAGCTACAGGAATCTGAATGAGTCCTCTTACCCATCTACCTCATTTTCCTCAACTGTAAAATGGAAATCACAATAACTTGACTCTCATTCTCTACTTCAATAAATAACAGGATCATTGTTCATTAATTTAGATCTGGAAGGATTCTCAAACACCATTTAATCCCTAAACTTCTCAACTACCTTACAGAGGAATTAGATGAATCAAATGAAATGATATTTTAAAGTAGTTAGTATGGTTTTTGGCACATAAATGTTTTATGAATAATCTAATAAAATATGTCTAATCCATTTCCTCAAAGATCAGCTAAAATTCCACTTTTTACAAAAAAACTTGCCCAATGCCTTTTAATGCAAGTGTCACCTGTCTGAGATTACCCACAATTTGTCCTGTGATTTGGCTTGTTTGTACAGAGTTGTTTGCATTCTCTCTTCCCCATTAAACTGTAAGCTTCTTGAAGACAGGAATTATTTTTGGCCATTCTTTGTTATCCTCTGTTTTGGTACAGTACTTGGCACATAGTAAGCATTTTAAATTTACATTGACTTGATAAGTGGGGTGAGTGTCCAGACAATGATAATGAGAATAGTGAAAGACCTCAAGATCACATCCTGTGGAAATTAGTTGAAGGAATTAGAGATATTTAGTTTGGAGAAGATAAATCTTAGGATATACAAGATTACAATTATTCTATTCCATCACAGAAGGCAGGCTTGGGAGTACTGCATAGAGATTACAAAGAATCTGTATTCTGTGTAGGTCTGGTATTAGGGAGAATTTCTAAACAATTTGAAGTGTCTAAAGGCATAATGGATCTCATCAGGAGAAGAGGGAATTTCCTGCATAAAAGGAAGAGCAGTGGATGACGATTTGCCAGATGTGATATAGTGGGAGATCTGATTCAAGTAGAGATTAGAGTGGAAAGCGTCTGGAATGTCTCTCCATTCCAAGACTATGGGACACATAAAGATTAGACTTCTACTAATTATAACATTCTCACCAGTGGATTCCCAGATTTTCTACTTGGCCCCAATTTCCTGAAAGCAAGGAACCTATTTAAAAGTTATTTTAAAATATTAGACCCTTGTATAATTCACTTGATAGAATAAGCGTGTGATTATAATAGTTAGATGTATATCTTTTTTTAAAAAAAAATGCTTTCAAAACCCAAGTACAAATCACTATTTAAAAAAAAAACAGTAACTCATTGTAAAATTAAAGGACCTTTTATAATAGGAATATTCTCCTTTAACATTTTAAAAATAAATTTAGACTTTTCCATCCTTACTTTTAAAGACATAGCATGGGGCTCTTAATATGTAGCCAAAACATCTGATTAAGCTTCTAATTTTTACTGCCTCCTTGAAGAAAAGGAAGGCAATTCCCAGTTTGAGTATCAATAATAGGTTGAAGTAATATAGAACATTTTATTTAAGAGTTTCTGAACTCCATTAACCTAATTTACATAGCTATATTATATATTTAATAGATTATTCCTCAGGAGAATGATACACGTTCCAGTTTAACATACAAGTATATCATTCATGAAGACTCAGTACCCACCATTAACAGCAATAATGTAATCCAGGAAGAATTAGATACTTTTGAGTGGGCTTTGAAGAGCTGGTCCCAGTGCTCGGAACCCTGCGGTGGCGGTAAGTAGATCACGTTTTTCCTATAGTAATACAAGAAGAGGATAATTTTTATTTATCCCTAGACTCTAAATACCATTTTAGTTTCAGTGATGCGTTTCAAGAAAGTCTCTTTTTTATAGTTGGCATGCTTTTAATGAACTATTGTTTAAAGCAAGGTTTGTTGGGGGTTTTTTTCATATCATCTGGGTAAATTTTTACTTTGGGTCCAAAGTAGCCTCTTCATCTTTTTCCCAGGTTCTCAGTACACCAAATATGGGTGTCGCAGGAAAAGTGATAATAAAATGGTACATCGCAGCTTCTGTGAAGCCAGTAAAAAGCCAAAACCCATTCGTAGAATGTGCAATCTTCAGGAGTGCACACATCCCCTGTAAGTATGATTATTAAAAATATTACTTGACATTCCCTTTCTATTTCAGATAAAAATGAATGGCAGAATCATAGCTCCTGCCTATAGATCTGGAAGATTATCTAGTGCCCAATCCCTTTTTTTACAGATGAAAAACTGGGTGAAGTCATTTGCATTGAATAGACAGTAAGCATCAGAGGCAGAATTTAAACCCAGTTCCTCTTAATATAGAACCAGTCCAATGGAACTCACCATTTCAGTAAATGTCTGCAGATACACATTTAACTATGGATGCAACATGAATAGAGCCTAATGGTGTCAGGTTCTATTTCTTTGTCCCATCCTAATTTACATGCCCACAAAGATAGACATAGACTGTGTCTGTATACTTTAGTTCTTATTTAATAAACACTTAGTAACGGCCAACTATGTGCAATGTTCTGGGAAAGAAGATGGTAATTCTAAAAGAAAAGGATGAGGCAAGACTGAATTTTAGGCAGTAGGGATTGTTTATGCAAATATACAAACCTTAAGAGTCTAATTTGTCTGGAACAGTGAATTTGAAGCTAGATTTATTTTAGAGGCATTGTAATCATTAATCATTGTTACTGATCACAGTTACCTAGATATTGCCTGCTAAATAGATATCTCTTCTGAGTTCTCTGGATATACCAACGTCAGGATGCCTTAATAAAACTCATCATTCCCAATAAATTTGACTATTATCCAACTCTCATTTATGTTGAGATCACTAATATAACCTTCAGTCATCCAAGATATAGCCTTGAATTAATTCTTGTTTCTTCCCTCTTTCTCATACCTCACATCTAATGAGTTTCCAAGATGTATTGATTCTACCTTCATGACATTTCTTCCATCTGTCCCATCTGTCTACACATATAGTCACCCACATAGTTCACACTCTCATTGCCTCTATCATTTGGATTACACTCACAATCTCCTAATTGATTTCTCTGATTCAGGGCTCTTGTCTCTCTAGCTCTATTTGCTATTCCTCTATTTGCTTCCCAAGTAGAAAAATCAGCTTCCCAAAGCATTACTATATTCCTCAGAAACTTTCCATGCCCCATTATTTCCTCTAAATTAAAATCTAACCTCATACTCCATGTTCCTGCCAAACTAGACTACTAGCTGCTCCCTGAACTCAATCTCTCACTCAAATCTTACCCAATCCATAACCAAAAAGTATCTTAACTGCCACACACCCAGTCATCCAGTCTATTTTTTTAAATCTCTGACAAGAGGCTATCCCTCACCTTCATGAGTAACCTTTTCCCTTTTTTTGGACAATTCTAATAGAAGGTTTTTTCAGATATCATCTAAATTTTCCTCCTGGCTGTTTCTATCCACTGCTCCAGTTCTCCCAAATCAGGACAAACTACCAAACCTACTCCCTTCTAGTATTTGGAGGCAATTATTATGATTCTCCATAAGATTTCTCTCCTCTCTACTAAACATCCACAGTTACTTCAACTGATTATAATTTATGTACTCAAGTTTCTTTATCATTCTGATAAATAAACTTGTAAGCTTGTTAATGCCCTTTCTGCCCTGCGATTCCCCAAACCCAATGGAATTATTTGTTCTTTTCTGTGCCTTTCTTAATATAATTCATTTCTTCTGTTTTCCATTTAACCTATTCTGCTTTTCCCCTTTTCTTCAGTGAATGTTTATGCTTTTTTAAACCATTAAACCAATTCTGTTTAAAAGGTTTCAGCTTTAATCATTATTTTATGCTTTTTTTACCCAAATTGTTAACTTTTTAAATAATTTTTTCATCTTTCTCACATATTTTCCCAACTTTTACTCTACCATTTTTAAATTTTTAAAAATCTTCCAGGAATGCTTGTTAGGTGAAGGTTCAATCAGTATTTTGGGAGTTTGGGTTGTAGCTATTTTCACATTGTTGTCTTTTTCTATATTTGTGTCTATTACTATAGTGGATTTTTGTGATCAAGTTCTTTTTTTATGTTTGCTCATATTTCCAACCTATTTCTTGACTTTGAACTTTGTGTTAAAATTTGGTTTTCCTTACCTGAAGGTACTACACAAACTTCAGGCTTTTTATGCTTCTGCTTTCAAAGCTAGTTATGAGGGTCTGCAAATTTTCAGTGCTTTCAAGGTAGTGTGATCCCAGGAGAGGTATGATCCTTGCTCTCCTGGCCTGCACTCTGGTTTTTACCCAGGAAGAGCCCCTGATATGCTGTAACCAAAAGAGCTACCACTCCTGTTGGCCATGAAACTATGACAGGGCACTTTCTCCTTTGTGACCAACCTCCAGCACTCCTCTCTACCTTGGAACTATGACCTACAATTATAAATGGACAATAGAGTTAGACAATTTCAGATTTTTTTCATTCCGTACCACAAAGTAGTTTCCTATAATCCTTTCCTGTCCAGTTTTCTGACCTTCTTACCCTCTCTGTGCTGAGAGCTCTCAAAGGTTGCTGAAACTGCTGCTTTTATGACCACCTCCAAGATGACAGTTTCTATTGCCACCTCTTCCCCTTGTGACTGACTTCTGCTGGCCTCCTAAGCTGCCTGAAGAGGAAAATGTCTCACTGACCTTTTGCTTAGAAATCTATTTGGTGCATTATTTTAAAGTTACATGGGGTGGGGACATTTGAAGAATTTGGAAGGATTGTTGCCTCATTCTGCTATCTTGGCTCCATCCTCAACTCTAGCTCTTGAAGGCTACACCAACGTACTGCAACATCTCTTGGATCTGGACCTTTCTCTTCTCTGACATTGTTATCACTTTGGTACAGGGATTCATCACCTTACTCCTGGTACACTGCAATGGACTGCTGATGCATCTGCCTGCTTAGTGTCTTTCCCTACTCTAGCCCATCCTCCATCCAACCATTAAAGTGATTTTGCTAAAATGAAGGTCTCACCATGTTAATCCCCTAATCGATAAAATGGAGTGGTTTCTTTTTGCCTCCAGAAACAAACACAAAATGCTCTGATGGACATTCAAAACCCTTTGTGACCTAGTCTCCTACCTTTCTATTCTTTCTTTCCAGTCACTGCCTAACCCTATTTTAATCCAGTTGCACTGACCTTCTGAATGTTACACAAACAAGACCAGCATGTCTCTGCTTTGACTTGAACATTGATGACAGGTATTTTTTCCCTTTACATCACTAGAACTGTATGTCTTTTCTTTTTTTCTGTAGCTGGGTGGCTGATGAATGGGAATATTGTACCAAAACCTGTGGGAGTTCTGGGTATCAGCTCCGTACAGTACGGTGCCTTCAACCTCTCCAGGATGGAACTAACCGCTCTGTGCACAGCAAGTACTGTGTAGGAGAGCGTCCCGAGACCCGCAGACCATGTAACAGACTGCCATGTCCTTCTCAATGGAAAACAGGGCCCTGGAATGAGGTGGGTATATGGGTTTGTAGTATATTTTATTTATTTATTTTTGCTTCCTCCTCTAAATATAATGATAACATAATTGGTAATACATAATGGTAATTGGTAATATATAATGAGGAGTCATCCACATGTGTATAAAGCCTAAAGCCACAATTTCTGTTTTCAAAGAGCTTAACAAGATAGGTAGCATTTGCTGGTGTATGTGTGTGTTTTTTTTTTGATTAAAGGAGGAAATTTTAGGAAGGGATTAATAGCTATTCATTATCTGGATATCATACTGCATCTCAAAATCAGCTTTTTAAAATTTAAACTTATTTTGTCTCTCCCAAAAGTAAAAATTTGACTCCTATTTCCTATTTCTTTTATTTTTTGTGTCTTGTAATATCATTTACCCAGGCTCCCGTGGTTGCAACCTTAGGGTTTTCTTTGATTTTTCCCTCTTCCTCATATTTCTAATCTAATCACTTACCAAATGTGATTAATTTCACTTCAGCAGCATCTTTTCATCCATCCTTTCCTTTCTATCCTAATTTGTTCCATAAGTACAAAATAGAGGAAATATAATTAAACAGCTTTTTGTGGGGGAAAATATTTTTGTCTAGGAGTAAGAGAATTCTGGAGAGACAGTGAAGTAAACTGTATCCTGTAGATAGTTCTTCCCACACTACCCCCACCACACCACATCACATCATGTCACATAATGCAGTTAAAGACCCCACTAAATGCCAAAAAATCATCAATGATATGAATACAAAGAGTGAGAGTCTGTATCACAGTAGTTCTTATGGAGAAAATGAACTGAAGACCAATTTATTAATCTTCCTTTCACTCATTCCCTGGTCATCCTTCTACAATCTACTAACTGGCCCAAGAGGATACCAAGACTTTTAGAAAATTATTTTTAGAATGAATCCATTAGTAGTCTTCCTACCCACTAACCCATAACTCATAAGTTTATTACCTTAATTCAAACTTTACTTCAAACCTTTTCACCCTGGACTCCTGACCTCTCAAGCAGTCTACTCACTGTCTTAGGGTCTATTGCAGTTTTAGACACTGCCTTTCAAAGTTAACCCTTTGGAAGCATTTTAATGGTTACCTTATTCTCAGGGAGACTGAGACCCATAAATCAGATCAACTCTAAGCAGAAGAAGACAGCTGCAAATGAATGCAGAGCCGGGGGAATAAGAGAGTAGAGGAGGGAGAATATCAGAAATTAAGCTCACTTCTTGTTAATTCATAAATGAGGAAACAGGCAGTGAGAGTGAAAGGTAGAGAAGAATCTCAATTGTAAAGTATTCTGGGACCATCCCTCATAGCAATGTCTATGTATCTTTCTTTTCCTTTCACAACCAGCCTCTTTAGGCTAATAGAGATTGAATAAAGTCAGTAGTAGAGAGAATAAGAGAGTCTAGAAGTAACTTGTCAAAGCAATGAATTAGGCTCCTTTGCTATGGCCACTCAGGCGCTGCCCTCACAGTTTGGGGGGCACAGGCTTTTTCCAACAGTGATGCTCTGAGAGAAGAAAAAAGCAGAAATAGAACACAACAGCATTGCTTCTTCAGTAGGAAAAAAATTGGGGGTAAGAAGCATAGTTTCATCAAGGATAATAGAGAAAAATCAACAAAATTGTTGAAAAATATACAAAAATTGAGTAAGAAAAATAAATACCAAAAGAAAAATCATTTTTAAACTTTCCATTCTAATGACATATATGTAATATATATATATATATACATATACATTTGTATGTTATATATGTATATATATATATGATAAACATCAACAAAAAGAATACTTACCCAGCAGAACAGAGAGGGTCATATATAAATCTGAATGTCTAGAATGTACAGCTTGCTTTCCCGAAAACAAAAGAAAAAAGTAATCTCACGATTTAACATTTCTCAACAAGGGAATTGAATCAACATTATCTCAGGAAGATTAATGAATTTCAATTAGTTTTGTGAGTCCTGAAATAATAGAGTAGCAGCTCTAAGAACTAGTGGAATCAGTCAAAAGAGTAATCAAAGAATTAGGTGAAAACATTAAAGCAATTACAGCTCTTAAAAAGAAAATTATCAAAATTAACTGGCAAGTAGAGAGTTTCTAGCAATAGATAGTGTCACTCTCCATAATAATAGACTGAAAAAAAGAGTGATAGACTTGTATGACAAAAATGCAGAATGTAAAAAAATAATGATGATGATGATGAAACAATTTTGTTTTAAGTTTGTCGGAACACATACAAAATACCTGGGAGGAGAAAGATGGATAAATTAGTCTAAGCAAACCTTTTCAGCCCTTCAACCTCCAAACAAAGAAAGATAATAGATGTAGATTTGTTTTTTATTTAGCTATCATTTATTAATACCTACTTTTCACTAGGAACTGTGCTAAGTGCTGGAATTATTTGTTATTATTATTCAGTTTTTTCAATCATGCCTTAACTCTTAGTCTTATTGTTGCTGTGTACAATAATCTCTTGTTTCTGCTCATTTCACTCAGCATCAGTTCATGCAAGTCTCTCCAGGCCTCACTGAAATCATCCTGCTGGTCGTTTCTTATAGAACAATAATATTCCATAACAAGGAATCAAATGTACTAAAAATTGTACTGTCCAACTGGCTGTTTGGGATATAAGAGAGAGAGGAGTGGCAACATAATTAGGAATTATCTTATATTCTGGATATTTCTCAGAACAGGGATTGATGAATTCCAAATCTTCAGTAAGAGGAGTACAGGTCTATAAGTGAGGAGTGATGAATACAAGTAAAAGGTTGAAACACTAAATAATTGAAGAAAATGTACCAGTAAATTCCAGACACACAAGGAGATAAAACAACAAAAGATACTAAAAGCATGAAGGAAAGAAATGAATAAAACCAATAAAAAATGTACCATCAGCAAAGTGAACCCATGAGTAATTGATTAAAGGGCCTATGGATTCTTCAGAAATGTTGTTCAAGAAATTTCAGAATGACTAAAGAGAAATTAAATTCCTAAAAGAAAAAAAATAATTCAATGATTAGAATGTTCGATGTATAAAATAGTGCTCAATCCAAAATTTAAAATATAATAAACGGAATAGAAAAAAAATTGAATCCATAATAGAGAATCTGTCTTGAAAAATAGATGTGGTAGGGGCAGCTAATGTGGCGCAGTGGTAGAAAGATAAACAAAGTAAGACTGTACAAGTATTTAAGTGAAAGAAAATTTAGCAAAGTAAAATTTGTTCAGTAATTTCAGACTCTTTATAACCCCTTTTAAGGTTTTCCTAGCAAATATACTAGAATGGTTTGCCATTTCCTTCTCCAGCTCATATTATAAATGAGGAAACTGAGGCAAACCTGGTTAAGTGACTTGCCCAGGATCACATAGCTAGTAAGTATCTAAAGATGAATTTGAACTAAGGAAAAGGAATCTTTTTGACTTCAGTCCAGGCTCTCTTTCCACTGTACCACCTAACTACCCTAGAAGAAGAAAAATAAAAGACAACAATGTTTAAAAAAAAACACATAAAATCTATACAAAGCAAAGTGACTGTCCTGAGCACAGATTGCAGTGATTTATTAGAGCAATGTCTCATACACAAGCTTGTACTTAAGCTCAAAATTGCTACAAGGCTATGAAAGATCATACCATTAAAAATTTAGAAAATACAAATATCTAGGGCTTTTCAGAAGTGTATCTGTAGAAATAATTTTGAATGAAACAAGGCATAAAGGAAATCACAGCAGATATATGAGATAATTATAATTACTTAAAATTAAAACACTTTAATATTTGCTTCAAATATCATGGATAAAAAGTCTGATAACCAAAATATATTGGATATTTATACAAACATATATAGTAAAAGGAACCTTTCTTTAATTGATTAATGATCAAAGGATATGAAAAAATAATTTTCAAAAGAATTATAACCTAGAAATGATTAAAAGTATAGACAGAATCATTTTTGTCCAGAGAAATACAAATTAAAACAACTCTGACATTTCACCTTACACCATGAAAATTAACAAACATGATCCCCCCCCCAAAAAAAAATGGGACTAGTCTCCAGGCAGATCAGGCCATTTTGGGTGAAGCTATGTGATGATTCCATTGACCTTCATGTTTATTTAGAATCATTCAAGAAAAGATTAAACTTTTCATACCTTTTGACCCAGCAATCCCACTACAGGGCATATGTCTCCAGGAAGTCAGAGACAGAAACAGAGGTCTAATATGTACTAAAATATTCACAGAATCTCTCATTGTGTGAGCAAAGAATTGGAAATTAAGTTGATACTAATTGACAAACAACTTTTAAAACTTGTTATATAAATGTAGTAGAATGTTATTGTACAGTAAGAAATTACAAATATGAGGAATTTAGAGAACAATTCAGATTTGTATGAGCCAAATCAAAGTAAGATAAATAAGACCAAGAAAAAATATTTTTAAAATGATCTCAACACTGTAAATTACAAAATGTCTTAAAAGGAAATTGAAACTAATAAAAGTTTTGGAGAATAAGGGCAGAATAATGCCTACATTTTCAGATGCTGCCTCTATTATCAGATATGTGTTTCATTGATATTCTTAGTCTTTTATCTGGAGGAGAAGAATGATGTAAAGTAAGAGATATCAATAAAATATTTTTTCACTCTCCTATTCCTCTCCCCCCAAAAATTGAACCAAAGGTTTTAATGAACTTCAAACTCAATGTGGCAGGCAAAAAGCTAATGCAATGTCAAGGTTCATTGAGATGAAGAGCTTACAGGAATAGGGAAGTGAAAGATCCACAGTATTCTGCCTTTAGACCTCGTCCAGAATTTCTATGTTCTGTTCTTGAAACATTTAAAGAAGGGCATTGATGACCAGGATTGTGAAAAAGAACTCAGAGGGACATAGTAGCTGTTTTCTAATATTTGAAGGTTTTGTTTGTTTGTTTTTTCTTATTGCTGTGGGTTGTTTGTTTACTGGTAGAAAAAATAATAATGAAATTCATTTGGAAGAGAGATTATACTATTTCTATTTTGCCCTTAACCCTGGAGCAAATGGATAGAAGTTGCAAAATGATAAACTTAGGTTGAACATTGGGAAATACTTTCTAACAAAGCTTCCCTAAAGTGAAATGAGCTACCTTGAGTGCTTGGTTTGGAATCAGGAGGACCTAAATTCAAATATGACTTCATGTAACCCTAGGCAAGTCAGTTACTTAACGTCTATTTGCCTCAGTTTCTTTTCTTTTTAAAATTTTCAATAGTATTTTATTTTTTAAATACATATAAACATATGTATGTATATATATTTGCTGAGGCAATTGAGGTTAAGTGACGTGCCCAGGGTCACACAGTTAGTAAGTGTTTAAGTGTCTGAGACAAAATTTGAACTCAAGTCCTCCTGACTTTAGAGCTAGTGCTCTATTCACTGAACTACCTACATGCTCCTAAACATATATTTTTGTGAGAATTTTTGTTCCAGGTTTTCCTCCCTCCCTCCCTTCCCTTCCCTTCCCCCAACAGAGCAAATAATCTGATATAGATTAAATATGTGCAGTTTTTTTAAACATATGTCCATACTTGTCATATTGTATAAGAAAAATTATAACAAAAGGGAAAAAACATGAGAAAGAAAGAAAGACAAAAAGGTGAAAATACTATGCCTCGATCCATATCCAGTCTCCATAGTTCTCTCTCTGGATGCAGATGGCACTTTCCATCACAAGCGTATTGGAACTGGCTTGAATCAGCCCATTGTTGAAAGGAGCCACGTCCATCACAGTTGATCATGGCATAATCTTGTTGTTACTGTGTACAATGTTCTCTTGGTTCTGCTCAATTCACTCAGCATCAGTTCAAGTAACTCTTTGTATTGTCTCAGTTTCTTCAACTGTTAAATGGAAACTGTGGTAAAGAGATTAAGTAGCTTGCCTATGATCACAAAGTAAATGTTTAACACTGCATTTGAACTCAGGTCTTCTTCACTTCAAGCCCAGTGCTCTTATCTCCTGAACCACCAAGTATCTTGATATTAGAATAAATTTTTAATTTCTAACTTCTTTTAGTCATTTAGTTTTTCTTTTATATATGACAGCATATTTGAGTCCCTTCTGAGTTTGGAGTTGTGAGACATAGATTTGAATGTTCCCTCTAAAATTTACTGCCTTTTAAACAAAGGTTAACATGTTCAATTTCTATAATAGAAGTGGCCATATAAGCTTGTTCTTTCACATGGAAAATGAGGGATTTTAGTTACAGAGAGCATCCATCTCACAGGATTATTATAAAAATCAAATGAGATAACATATAACCTCTGAGATATTATTTTGAGTTATATTCTGAGATTTTGCCTCTAGCTATTTAAGCTGAAATTGGAATGCTTGGATAGGGCTTGAAAAACTGTCTTTAGCTTTGTGCTAGTTTGCCCAATGGAGGAATCAAAACCATTTCAATGGTTTGTAACAGGTAGAAGTATGTGTAAATATGTGTTTTTGTGTTTGTGTGTGTGTGCATGCATGCATGGGCATTAAGAGATAGGACAGCCTATTTTGGCAGAATTATCTATGACCCTTCTCTTTGTTTCTTCAGTGTTCAGTAACTTGTGGTGAAGGAACAGAGACAAGACAAGTCATCTGCAAGACTGGAGATCAATGTAATGGTGAAAAACCCCTCTCAGTGAGAGTTTGTAAACTTGCTGCTTGTAATGGTACGTATAGCATTAAAATATTTTACTGCATTGATAAGGTTTAGTTTAGAGCATAAATAAAAGTTCTCATTCAGCATAAGGATGAGAGTTTTTATTAGCTTATACTGGTGGCAATCACATGACAACACTCTATAAAAATCAATCTGATAAGTTTATTTGCAAAGTTTATATCCAAGCCAAAGCCCTAATTGAGTTGATGAGTATGGATGTCAAAGAGTGACATCAGCGTCTTTTGGTGGTGGTCTTGTGGACTTGTGTAATCTGTTTTGAATTTAGTCTATTCTTGTGCTTTGGGACTTACTGCTCAATGTATTATCTGAATGTCGAGAACGTTATGGAAGTCTACCGTTATTCTAGATTCAAAAATCTGTCAGTGAAATTGATCAGGGGAATAGTAAAGATCTACAAATAGAAACACAAATTCTGTGTGGGATTTTCATCCCATTTATGGGAAAGTCACCAACAAGTCACCCCACAGTACTACTGTACAAAAGATAACAAGATCTTTCTTGTTGTTCAGTCATTCATTTGTGTCCAACTCTTCATGATACCAAATAATATGCCAGGTCTTCTATCCTCCACTCTCTGATTTAAACTCAGTTCTTCCTGACTCCAGGTCCGATGCTCTATCTACTGTACCACTCAGTTACCCTGAGCCTCTCCCATGTGAATGTAAAAGCAATTACTCTGATTTAGTGATATACTCATTGAGGCAATGGTGACACTTTAAATATATTATTTCATCTTTATTCCTTATTATATAATCTAAGGAGAAGATTGGTTATCTTTCCATTTAGATCTCATAGGACTTTATAAAGCATTTGTAGAAGATCTTAGTTTATACAAATGTATAAATATAAAGAAATGTGTACTTCTTTTTGTAGCTATATATATATGTATATATGCATTTTCCTTGTCTCACTAAATGAGAACTTTGAAATGTATAAATTTTCTCAGATCCCTATGAATCTAAAGAATTTTTCAGGTTTTTCTTTTCTTTTTTTTAACCAAAACATGTATTGCCTTAAGGAACAGATTTACAATATACCTCTATACATCTATTTACCAATGTATGCTTCATAGCCATATATTGTTATTCATCTACATTGCCTTTTCCTAGTGATTGAAAAGCTAAATGATTTTTGCTATGTTAAAAAAATTGATTCCTATATTGATATTATTATCTGGATGGAATTTTCTACTTCTGAAGAATACTTGGATAAATCAGTTATGGTAACTGTCACCATTTTTTTTCTCTGCTTTTGAATTTCCAAATCCTGATCAGAGCTAGTACTTACGATGGTCCTTATCTAGGCTTCTAGCAGTGTAGTTCTACCTAATCAGTGTGCCTCTTCTCTTGACTTCCTTCCTCTCTCCCTCCCTCCCTTCCTCTTTTCCTTCCTTCTTTCATTCCTTCCTCCCTCTCTTCCTTTCATATGCCTATCTTTCCCTGTCTCTCTCTCTCTATCTCCTTTCCTCTTTCTTTCTTAGATCTGCCAATGGTACCCAATAAAATTGGTTAGCATTATTGCTAGGACTCTGGGCTAAAAAGTTTCTCTGTCCCTGCCTCAAGTATCTTCACCTGCTAAGTAATGTTTTCTGCCTTTTTAAAAATAAATAGGTAAAAGGCATTTCTTATTATAGTTTTTCCTTTGCTAGTTTAGAAAGTTTTCAGGGGAAGAAAATATTTTGAGCAGACTTCATTTTAATATATATTGTTGTATAAACATGAAGGAACACTAGGGGGAGGCAGAGTACATCAGTATTTAGTGGTGTTCTGAAATATTTTTACTTGAAAAATATATGCTTGAAATGGCTAATTCAACAGGAACACTTTCAAAGCTGAAGATCAATTTTCAGAGTCAGGTATTATAAATCTTAGTGTTTCACTTTAAAAAAACCTGTCGATACCTTTTTTTAAAAAAATGAATTTGAGAGTTGGAAGGGATTTTTAATATCTATTATTACTGGTAAAATACCAAATGTCTTATGAATCACTCTTTACCAATTCAGACAGCTCCATCCAAAAAAATGGGAAATAATTTCATTTTGTCTTCTCTTGTCCTTCCAATAAGTTTAAGTAATCATCTTATTTCATTATAATTCAGGTGCCCTTTAACCAAAGTTTACATATTTACTTTGTCTAATGAAGGAAGCTATAAAATGGAAATATGTAACTGAGCAATGAATTTCAAGTAAATACAGTCCATTTAAAAAAAAAAAATTCTCCCTTTCCCCATTCAAAATTCAAGCTTGGTCTTGTCCTGGAGACTTTGGAAGGGCTACAGTTTTGTTTTTGTTTTTTTTTTTTCCCTGAGGCAATTGGGGTTAAGTGACTTGCCCAAGGTCACACAGCTAGAGCATGTTAAGTGTCTGAGGTCAGATTTGAACTCAGGTCCTCCTGACTTCAGGGCTGGTGCTCTATCCATTGTACCACCTAGCTGCCCCTGGGCTACAGTTTTTTAAGGAGAGTATAAGATAAGAGAAATAATCCTTATCTCTATCTCAGATAACAATGAGAAGCTAACCATTCCATTTACCCATTTCTCTGTTTCTCTGATATTAAAAAAAGGCTGAAATTCAGCTCATAAATTGAAGTCTGATAATCCACCATAAGAAGAAGAGGCTAAATTAAGTAACTTGATGGAGTACATGCAGAAAGGGCTCACATTTCACTCAGGTTCTCTGATTCCCAAGCCAATGTTCTTTTCACTGTTTTTTTGTTTGTTTTTGTTTTTGTTAGTTTAGTCATATCTATCTCTTTGTGACACTATTTGGGGTTTTCTTGACAGAAATATTTAAGTAGTTTGCCGTTTCCTTCTCTAACTCATTTTACAGATGAAGAAACTGAGGAAAACAGGTTTAAGTGGACTTGACCAAGGTCACACAGCTAATAAGGTTCTGACACCAGATTTGAACTCAAGATGATGAGTTTTCCTGACTTTGGGCCTGTTGGTCTATTCACTACATCACCTATCTTTCCTCTCTCTCTATGATACTATGCTACAAAAAGGCTACAACTATGCCATTTCAATTGCTGTTTCTCAGCTTTGGGATTCATACTAATTCTCATCTGGTAGATAAGTATAAGCTATGTTCCCCTAGAGGTTTCCTTTCAAGAACATTTTCTTCAGGCATTCCTTTTCCTTCACCCTCAACAGATCCTTAAGCTAGATAGAAATCTATTGTATCCTACTTCAAACAACATTACATTATTCACAAGCTTTCAGACTTTGAGCTAAAAGGAATCTCAGCTGTTCCTATCCATCATTTTAAAGACATTTTTATGGTAGCTTTATAAGTTAACAGCTGGAAAAAGCCAAAGAGCTCACAAAACTGCAGGGAAAAAATTAACTGGAAAAAATTCTGTTCATAAGAGATTACTTTATTTAAATGTGTGGTCAAATAATTTAATTTAGTTCAGTTCATTTCAACCAACACTGATTAAACACTGGGCCTGGAGGAATATAATGACAAAAAAATATGTAGTCCTTCCTCCAAGAAGCATACATAGGAGAAAAGGAAATGTAATATGGACACAAGTAATATGTACAAGGTAAAAAGTAAAAGGTTTAAGAAAATAAAAATGTTTTCAGGTACTTTTATGAGTCATTCTCAAGATCATTTGGGCTATTGCAAAGTGTTCTCCAATGACTTCAAGTGTTATGCTATATCTATACATAAATATATGTGAACTTTTGTACATGTATGTATATGCATTTATTAAATTAGAAACTTTAAATTAGATACTTTAATATTTAAATATCAGGTGCTAGTATCTGGTATATATTCAATATTTTAGTAATAAGTAATTTTTTTTTAAAACGCCTACTGTGTGTCAGGCAATGTGCTAATTTCTTAACATGCAAAAAGAGGCAAAAGACACTACTTACCCTCAAGGAGTATGTAATCTAATGGAGAAGATAACATCAAAGAAATATATTCAAAGCAAGCTTTATACTAGACAAGTAAAAAGAAATTAACACGAAGAAGTTACTGGAATTAATAGGGACTGTAACATATACACACATACATATGTGTGTGTGTTTATTCATGTAAACACTCAGAGGAGCTGGGGTGAAATGGTAAAGTAAAGCATAACTAATAAGTTTATTACAAATCAAAGACTGGGAATCACTATCCTTCATTATTTATAAAACCTCATTCTCCCTTCATGCTCTCTTATGGATTGTGGAATGCATCTTTATAGCACAGATCTTGAACAATTGAGGAAACTGAGGTTCCTAGTGTTGAATGACTTGATCAGGGTCATAAGTGTCCAAGGTTGGAATCAAACAATATTGCTCTGACTTTATCAATATATATTTTACTCCTTCCACAGTAGTATGGTTTTGTTTATATTATAATAAGTTCTCCTTTGGGGCTTGAAGTCAAAACTATCCTAAATCAAAAGTACTACATAATAGAACCATCAAAAATACATTGAAATTTAATTTGATTATGCTATATATTGGAAAAGAGGATCTGGGATTAGAACTCAATGGCATCCATATATATATATGTATATATATATATATGTATATATATACATATATATATATGTCATTCTTTCTGCATCCTGAACTTTGGAAAGAAAAAAATTAATGCAAGAGTTTTGTGGCTTTTTTTTCTTTTCAAAAAATTTTTATACATTTTTATTTAAAGTTTTAAGTTCCAGATTCTGTCCCTCCCTCCCTTTGCTCTTTTCTATATGGTAAGAAATTAGATATAATGCAATTAGGTAAAACACTACCATATTAGTCATTTTGTACAAAAACAAATAAAAGAAGAAAATGAAAGAAAGTGAAAAACAACATGCTTCAGTTTGTATTCAGTCATTATCAGTTCTTTCTCTGGAGGCAGATAGTATGTTTCATCATTAGTCATTTGGAATTGTTTTGCATCATTGTATTGCTGAAAATAATTAAGTCATTCATAGTTTTTCATCAAACTATATTGCTGTTACTATGAACATTCTTCTGGTTCTATTCACTTCACTATGTATCAGTTTATGTAATTCTTTCTCGTTTTTCTGAAATCATCCTCCTTGTCATTTTTTCTAGTACAAAAAAATTCCATTACAATCTTATACCATAGCCTGTGCCCAGTTAATAGACATCCCTTTGATTTCCAGTTCTTAGTCACCACAAAAGAGCTGCTATACATATTTTTATAAAAATAGGTCCTTTCCCCTTTTTTAGATGTCTTTGGGATATAGATCTAGCAGTGATGTTTTATGAACTTTTGGGCAAATTCCAAATTTCATAATGGTTGAGTCAATTCATAGCTCCACCAACATTGAATTAGTGTCCCAATTTCCCCACATTCCATCCAACTTCCAGTGTTTTCCTTTTTTGCCACATTAGCCGTTCTGATAGATGTGCAGTGGTACTGTGGTGTTGTTTTAATTTTCATTTCTCTGATCATTAGTGCATTTTTTTATATGACTATATCTAGCTCTGATTTCTTTGAAAACTGCCTGTTCAATCCTCTGACTAATTATTAATTGGAGGATGACATGAATTTTTATAAATTTAACTCAGTTTAATATTTGAGAAATGAAGCCTTTATTAGGGATCCTTGTTGTGAAATTCACCCCCTCCCCCATTTTCTGCTTTTCTTATAATTTTGGTTCCATTGGTTTTATTTGTGCAAAACCTTTTAAATTTTATATAATCAAAATTATTTATTTTAGATTTTGTAATGCTCTCTATATCTTCCTTGGTCCTAAATTCTTCCCTTATCCAAAATTTTCCATGTTCTCTCAATTTGCTTATGGTATCAACATTTATATGTAAATCATGCATCCATTCTGACCCTATCTTGGTATATGGTGTGAGATGTTGACCTATGTCTAATTTCTATCCTGCTGTTTTCCCAATAGTTTTTGTCAAATAATTAGTTTTTGTTTCAGAAATTTGGATCTTTGGGTTTATCATATACAAGATTAATATAGTCATTTGCTATACTGTATTGTGTACCTAATCTGTTCTATTGTTCCACTACTTCATTTTGCAGCCAGTGCCATATTGTTTTGATAATGTCTGCTTTATAATATAGTTTGAGATCTTGTATGACTAGACCAACTTGCTAAAGCTTGTTATTTTCATCAGTTCCCTTGCTATCCTTGAGCTTTTATTCTTTTAAATGAATTATTATTTTTTCTAAATCTATAAAATAATTTTTTATACTTTGATATGGCACTGAATAGATTGATTTTGGTAGAATTGTCATTTTTATTACGTTGGCTTGGCCCACCAAATTAATAGTAAATAGTAATGTTTTTATTCATATTTTCCTAATTGTTTAGTTCTGACTTTATTGTTGTGAAAAATTTTTATAGTTGTGTCCATATAATTCCTCAGTTTGTCTTACAGGTAGACTTCCAAGTGATTTATATTGTCTACAATTATTTTAAATGGAGTTTTTCTTTTAGTCTTTTGCTTAATTAGTAGACTTTATTGGTAATATATAGAAATGCTAATGATTTATGTGGCTTTATTTTGGATCCTGCAACTTTGCTAAGTTGTTAATAATTTCAAGTGTTTTTTAGCTGGTTTTCTCAGATTTATTTTCTAAGTATTACATTATAACATCTGCAAAGAATGATAGTTTTATTTCTCCATTGCCTATTCTTCTGGCTATTTATTTTTTATAATAACTATTTTTCAAAATAGTTTGCAAGATTCACCCTAGCAAAATTTTGTGTTCCAAATTTTTGTCCCTCTCTTCCCCCATCCCCTAGACTGCAAGTAATCTAAAATAGGTTAAACATGTGCAATTTTTCTAAACATATTTCCACATTTATCATGCTACATAAGAAGAATAAGATCAAAAAGGAAAAATAAATAAGAAAAAAAACAACCAAGCAAATAACAACAACGACAATAACAAAAGTGAAAATACTACGTTATCATCCATTCAGTCCCCATAGTCCTTTCTCTGGATGGAGATGGCTCTCTCCATCACAAGTCTATTGGAATTGGCCTGAATTACTCCATTGTTGAAAAGAGCCAAGTATATCTTAGTTGATTATCACATGATCTTGTTGTTAAGTACAATGTTCTCTTGGTTCTGTTCACTTCACTTAGCATCAGCTCATGTAGGCCTATCCAGACCTTTCTAAAATCATCCTGCTGATTGTTTCTTATAGAACAATAATATTCCATAACATTCATATACCATGACTTATTCAGCTATTCCCCAACTGATGGAACCCAGTTCTTTGTGGCTATTTATTTTAAGACTTAAAAAACTTCCTTAACCGAGTGTTGAGTTAATTACTAGCCTATTTTAAAATAAAGTTGACATCAATTTCATTAAGATAAATTGAATTGTTTTTAAGAGAAAATTACTTTCCAGATGGATCATTTTCCCATCTAGATGTTTGTATAGAACTTAATGGGGAGGGACATCTAGGTGGTGCAGTGGGTAGAGCACTAGCCCTGAAGTCAGGAGGAGCTGAGTTCAAATCTGGCCTCAGACACTTAACACTTCCTAGCTGTGTGATGCTGGGCAAATCACTTAACCCCAATTGCCTCAGCAAGAAAAACTTAATGGGGGCAACTAGGTGGTGTAGTGCATAGAATTCAGGGTCTGGAGTCAGGAAAATTCCTGAGTTCAAATTAAAGTTCAAATTCAACTTCAGACTTTTACTAGCTGTGATTCTGGGGATGTCCCTTAGCCCTGTTTGCTTCAGTTTCCTCATCTATGAAAAATGAGTTAGAGAAGGAAATAGCAAACCATTCCAGTATCTTTGCCAAGTAAACCTCAAATGGTATCACAAAGAGTCAGACATTACTGGAATGACTTGAGAACATTAATATATTCAGCACCCATCTCACAGCAAAAACCTACCAAATGTTAATTGAATTAAGAGATATCTTTTAATCAAGATGGTGTTTTGAATAACTTTCAGTTACTTCCTAAGTTGAGTTCCTTATCTATTTTATTTATATCATGTATGATTCTTATAGATCAAGGCACTAGAAAAACATTTATATCTATGCTTTGACTATACCTTTGGATTAGATTAAATGCATTCTTGCCAAGTTGATTCTAAAATGGATCCTGTTTTTCTCCAAATTTTCATTAGCGATGAGCCACATATTGCTGCTGAAATGGTCTCTGGGGGGTTGAATTGAAAGCTGAAGGAGTCAACTGCTTGTTAAGCACTAACTTGAGCTGTGTTTATTGTGGGCTATTAAGCATAGAACTATTTATCCCAGTGAATTGGTTCATAAATTCTTATGTATCACAATGGAAATTCCATTTGGGTAGTTCTTAGCATTCCACTTAAATCTTTTGAAATGTTTACTAAAATTCTGTCCTTTTCTCTTTTATATACAGATGAGCCATGCTTGGGAGATAAGTCAATCTTTTGTCAAATGGAGGTGCTGGCAAGATATTGTTCTATTCCAGGGTATAACAAACTTTGCTGTGAGTCCTGTGGTAAGCGTGGTGGAACGCTTGCCCCACCATACCTTACAGATGCTGCTGAAACTAGTGATGGTGCAATTTATCACCCCAGTGACTTCCCTAGTTCCTTAGTAATGCCGACACCTTTGATACCTTATCGGGTGGGATCCATGGCCAAGAAGAAACCTCCAAGTAGGTTGCCTTCCACTGAAGACAACTCCCGTGTATATACAGACAATAAACCCAATGGTGCTAATTTACCCCAGAGGAGAGCTCACCAAACAGAGAGCAAGACCTTGAGACCTGATCAAGTCCCAGCCCTACCTTCTATCAAGAATCACAGTTTCAATTCCTCTTCTCAGGTGGCATTTCCTCCTGTGGCAATAAATGCTTCCTCTAGTGTTTTATCTCCAGCAAGAACCTCAAGGAAGAATATGAAGGCAGCTGACAAGAAACATCCTTTAAGACCATCCACTGTGGAAAGATGAGAAAACTGATTTTGAAAAGGCAGAAACCATAGGAAATTCTGGACACCCCATGGTGCATATTGCTTTTGTTGAAAGCAAAATTTTCCACAGATTATCAACTCATTCATTTTATGTGTAAATGGAAGAGCAAAAAGTGCTGGTTCACTTTCTAACTGCTTTCCTCCTCCTTTCATTCTCCATTGTCTGATTAGCTTGAATCCATTGGAAGAAAGCACCAAAGATTATTAGCAGAAGTGAAAGTGAGTTGCTGAGTGTATCAGCCTTTCCTTGATACAAAAAAAGGGTGGCTGGAACCAATTTTGCACATCAGCTGATTTTTTATTTTTTAAAAAATCACATGTAAAAAAATAAGCCAGAGGTATGAAATGTTTACATGTCCACAAAATATTTTAGAAATGGAACAAGAGAATCCATAAGACTTGTATTCCTATTTATCTATATAACAGATATTATATGAGCAAATTTGCAGCTGTTGTGTAAATACTGTATATTGCAAAATCAGTATTATTTTAAGAGATATGTTCTCAATCAATTGTTTACTCTATTACATTTCTAGATATTCTAGGTGCCAGCCGTTGTGTACTGATTGCCTTATTAACATTCCATGAACTGCTTTTTAAAACAGCCCATGATATAGGGGACCTCCAGTTTGACATGAATTGTAGAGAACTGGAAATGCAAAAGGTTTGGTTGGGTCAACAATGTGATGCTTTTAAAAAAAAAATTAAACTTAAGATGTAGAAATGTCAGTCCAGAAAAGCACTGAAAGTTTGTGGATAGTCAAAGATGATAGAGAAAGTTGTTAAATGTGCATGTTCTGAGCGTAAACCAACCAGAGTTAAATCATCTTGGTCTCAACAAGTACTGTATGAGTTTAAGTCATCATGTGTCTTCTTATTTTTCATCCTTTTCCCAAGAAGTCTAAATAACATATGCTCTGAGGTATGGAAAGTAGTCAACTGGTTACTTGATAAACTGTGACATTCACAAGGGAAGAGGTATTTAGGAAAATTTGTTTGACCCATGAAAGTCAAGAAAAGCATCACTAATCCAAAAGAGGCATTCATGTACATTGCCAAGAGCACATGGCAAAAGCAGGGCTTGGGAAAGAGAGGACATTTGAGGAAGCTTCAGTTAAAAGTTGAGATAAAAGATGTGTTCAGAACAGTTTGCAATGGCACCCACCATCATTTATCTAAGTGCAGATCCAATAACATATGAATAATTTGTGTCCATTCTCACCTTTCCTACCAGAAAGTCAACCACACTAGCAAGCAGATGTAAAGTACATGTATATAGAATTCAGAACTGAAGATATTTATTAAAAATGGATGTTTTTCTTGATAGTATTTTATGTAATAAATATTTACACTAATAGCAGTGACATTGTGGTAAAAATAGAGAGATCTAATTAGAAACATATGTTATACTGTATACCTAGAACAGAAATTTAAGCTAATTAAACTACTGTAGTTGAATTCTTGAACTCAATTTGAGAAAAAAAATCTGATGGTGATTACAAATATCTTACACTTTTAAAGTTAGTTGGTCAAACTTTAATGAAATCACCTTCAAAATAATAATAATAAAAAAACCATAAACCAAAAAATGCTTCATCCTATGACAGTCTAAGATGAAAATATAATTCAATGAAAAAGTAAATTCATAGCATTAAATGGAGCTATGATCTAGATTAGGATTGAAAGCATTGCATTTTGGAAAGTAAGAGAGAAAACGGAAAGTTTTAAGAATTGTGATTTTCCAGATCAGCTAGTTGAGTAGAAATACATCCCCCATCTGTGGGAGTATACCTAATGTAAACTCGAATGTAGCTTGGTTAATACCAGAAAGACCGGGATGTGAAACACGTGGCTCATGGTGCTCTTTGTCATGTGGACTTGGTGAGCTAGCCCACTCAACATTAACTCAGTACCTCTCACAAACTGCTGCTGCTTTATGCAAGCCATTTGAAGGTCAAAGTAATTTAGTGAGCTGTAGATTTTTTTAGACCGTCCCTGAGCCTCAAACAGACCAATAAGATGTTTATTTTTTCCTCATGCTGGTCCAGAAACACAACTCTCTCTATGTTGCTGAGGTGTCAGCATTTGTCTGTATACACAGGGGCATATGCAGGTCTATGTGGGCATACATGCACCTCCAATAAAGATGTATATATTATTTCCATTCCAAATCTTTGGACTTTCTTTTGTACCAAGCTCAAATTTCTTGTTCATAGAAGTGTACACTACTGATGCTATTTGTTGTATTGGGGAGCATGTAGCAATAAAAATGTTAACAAAATCCATTTCTGTCTGGGTTGAGTTAGTTTTTGTTTTTTACTTGCACTCTTTCAGCCCCAATTTTGTTGTTATTTTTTTGTCCTTCACATTCTTCTCCAGTGGCCAAATATAGGTCAAAATGACTGGAGTGAGCCTTAGATGCAGTGGGAAACCTCAGCCTTTTTAAGCTAAAGTCTTTAACAGTTTCCTTTTGACTGAGGCCATATTCATGCAATGATTAAGACTAGATAGCAATTGAAGCAAAGAATGACTTCTTCTACCTAGTTAAAAAAATTTAAATAAATCTGGGAGAGGAAGACCCTCAGGGTTCTGAACAAAACAGAAATGATTGCTATTTACATTCACCCTGAAAGAATTAGGACCCAAACAATGGCCAATTGGACCTTAACCTAACCTATTGCTGGCCACTCATGAGAGTCTGGGTTTAAGGTTTGCCACAGGACCCTGATGGCTCTGGAGGCAAAGTGAGGCAAGTGTCCTTGCCCAGCCCTCCCTCACTTAAATCCAATTTACTCGAATGTCACAATGTCACCTCCCTGATGTCATGATCGTCCTTGAGAAGGAAGGACAAACAACAGTGTGGTGATCCTAGGATCATATATCTAGAGATGGACATTATCTTGAAATAATACAACTATTGCTAACAGTTACAAATTGTTGATTTCTTGGGAAGCATTAAGAAGTGATGCAGAATAGCAAGAGAATGCTTTGGAATCTGGAGATCTAAATTTAAATCCTGCCTTAGAGTCACTCGCTGCTGTGTGATATTGGGCAAAATATTTATTCTCTTAAAGTCTACATTTCATCATCTGAAAAATGAAAGCATTGGATTTTGTGGTCTCTTAAGTCCTTCTGTCTTTAAATCTATGATTCTATGAATTTTACATGCAATCTGGGGAGAAATACATAATCATATTATATTGACAAATGCTGTGCTAAGCACTGAAGAAGAGACAAAAATGTTTCCTTTCTTTAAGACACCTGCATTTTCATGGGAAGACAACCTATATAAATCAGAACATATATGGCTCTACCTTTTCTTGTTGTTCAGTCATTTTCAGTCTTGTTCCACTCTTCGTGACCCTATTTGCAATTTTCTTGGCAAAGATACTGGAGTGGTTTGTCATTTCCTTCTCTGGCTAACTTTACAGATGAGTAAACTGAGGCAAATGGAATTAAGGAAATTGATCAAGATCACACACCTAGCAAGTGTTTGAGGCCAGATTTGACCTCAGGAAGATTCATCTTCCAGTGTTCTATCCACTGCTTTCCCCTATACACATACACAGGTCCTGGGGTGGGAATGGGAATGAGGTTTGGAATATCTCTTGCTTCTTTTGCCATCATCACTGAGCACTTTTTCTTCCTTTGAAGTCTACTGAGTCCACTTTCCCCAAGATTCTGTCTGGAGTCCTCTTCTCTCTATATATTCATTCTCTTGGGAACATCATCAAGTTCCATGGATTTAATTATCATCTCCATGCAGATGACTTACAGATATACATCTATCTGTCATTTAGCTCTTCAGCCCTCAGTCTGTCTCTTGAACTTCAGTCTTATGTCAATATTTGTTTATTGAGCATACTCATTGTCCCAGTGACATCTCGGACTTAAAGCATGCAAAACAGTCACAATCTTTTCTCCTAAATAAACCCTTCACCTGAATGTTCTTAGTTCTACACTTCTATCTTTCCAGTCATCCACATTTGAACCTTGCTGTCACCTTTTACTCATTATCCCTTCCCTACATATGGATTCAGTTTCCAAATCTCTCCTTTAAAAAAATTACGCTGTATTATTTAATAGCTTTCTAATTAGTCTCCCTTCCTCAGACTCTCCCCATTCCAGTTCATCTTACAAGCTCTAATCTGTCACCCCTTATTCAATCAACTCTAATGTCCCCTAATGCTTCTATGATAAAATATGAACATTTCTGTTCAGCTTGTAAAGTCCTTTATAGCCTAACTAGCCCCAAACTATCTTTTTATATCCATTGAACTCCTCTTCCTTCCTAACTCAACAACCAACTGTCCTGTACTTGTCTCCATTCCTCACACACACAACACTGTCTCCTGTCTCTGTGACTATGATTTTTTTACCCTCTAAAATTCCATTAATCTCTTTGCCTATAGGGCACCTCCAGATGTATGTTTTACTGACTAAACATTTCTAAAATCAAGTCTTAAAACAAGTTCAATGATTATTCCCCCTGAAATTATCAACTTTTCCTAGCCTTAATATTATTAAGAGAATGTTATTCTCATTCCCCTCAGGTCAAAGTTTACCTTCTGTTTTCCTTTGGTCCAGTTTATTATCATATACTATTAATTCTTTGTGTATTATATTTCTAAGACATGACCCTCACTCCATACTGACAGTGTTTTCTCTATGTGACCTTTCCTCTCCCTCCTCCACTTCTTCCTGATTCTCCTCCTCTTCATTCTCATCCTTCTCCTCCTATTCTTCCTTCTCCTCTTTTTCTTCTTCTCTGTTTCTTTCTGTGTGTGTCTCTGTCTCTGTCTCTTTCTCCCCCATCTTCTATATGTCTTCTCTTTCTTTTAAATAATTTGCTTTTTTATATTAGGGCAGTGAGATGTCATCGTAGATAGAATTTGGGACTTGAAATCTCTAAGACCTGAGTCTTCCCAAAGAAGCACATAGCATAAGAGGTACCTAAGATTATAATTCATGTACAATGATTATGAATTTCAACTTGCTGTATAGAGGAGGTAGAATTTTGAATTCCTTAACTGTATGATTCCCTAATCTAGCCTTTAAATCAGACAGTAGAGGTTTCCTGGACAGTGTCAACCTTCCCAGAGAAGTAGTAAGCCCTACACCTGATTTCTTTTATTTACACTGTAATTACATAAATATAATTCAACTATGGTATAAACCTTTTAATGAAAGTATGATTCCAGAAAACATTTCTAAGGAATAACTTTATTTTACTGTTCTACCTGAAGCAAGATAGTTTAAAAAGGAATGAGAAGACATTAATTAAGCCTTATGGCTATATGTCAAGTACCATGCTAAGTGTGCAAATAGGAAACAAGGCAGTCCTTGCTCTCCAGAAGCTTACATTCCAAGCAGAGGAAACAACACATATTAGGAAGATAGGTTCAGCTGCAGTTCAGATGTAGAGTCCCAGTGATCCTTACGGGTACGAGCAGGGTGAAGGTCCAAGAGTCCTTAGAATGTAATGGCAGGCTATTTGGCAATGCTTAGGGGTTTGCTGAATTTCCTATTTTAAAGAAAGAATTATTATTGGCAATTCCCTCCTTGTCTAAGCACTGTAATTGGACATGTCTGATCAATAATTGAGAAGCAATAATAGATCTGAGAGCCTGAGTAGAAACTGATTACATTATGTAGAACAGAGGTGAAGATGGGGGATGTAGTTGGGGGATGTAGTTTCCAATAATATTCATTTGCCATAGCTTATTCAGACATTCATTCCCCATTCATGACTTAGCAATAGGGCAGGGGAAAGGAAGTTTTCTGGTGCCCCATAATCTGGGCCCTAGGTCTATCTGATAGGATAAAGAGTAATAGGAATTCTTTTCCTCTGAAAATACACCTTCAATTTAATTAAAAATTTTAAAAAGCCATTGGATGTTTATTATGTGCAAAACACCATGCCAGGCCCTGAGGTTTCACAAAACAAAGCAAAATAGTCCCTCAAAGAACTTAGTTTCTTGTGAGGATCATGTTCTGGACTAGGTCTGAACCAGACCAGGAAGAAAAAGATTTACTTAACTGTGATATGGAAAGGATATTTGACAATTGTGGGCTCAGACCTAGGGTTATCTCTACATTTGCTGTGGTGTGTCAAGGGTGTGTCAAGCCTGAAGATTACTTGATCCCTTGGGTGCTTGTCTTTTGAATGGAGATGGCTAAGAAGTTACATCAATGGTTTGAATCTTAGTTTTCTGAACTAATTATGTCTTGAGGATTATTCCATTGTATTTTAGGTAAAAACCAGCATATTTGGATGTTTGTGGATGAGATTTTGCCCCTTCCACAAAGTTTCTTCATTCCAACAGAGGCAATTTTTTAATCAAATAAGAGTTTAGCAGGATAATAAGAGAAGGAAAGTTCAGCACATGCTCCATGGGTTGATTCTTACAGGTCCATGCCCATGCATGCTTTATGAGGATCTGGGAAGGATCAGAAGATAAACTTCTATATTTGTTTTGATTAAGGAGTTGTGATCTGTGAGGATTTCTCCTTTGACAGGCAGACATAGACCCCTTTATTTTCTACAACCCCACCAAATATTTCATATCCATCCATTTATCATCTATCTATCTATCTTCTATCTAACACATACACACACCAGGGAGTGTTTCAAGAGGTGCAATTCTTAAAATAATTAAGTTCCATTAATTGAAGCGGAGTCAAAATTCACCCACAAAAAAAAAACATATCTAGCTGTGAAACAGCAGTCTCTATAACATCTTTATGCAATTTCTTTCATAATACTCTTTTTGTTGGAAACATCTCCTAGGTTTTCCATGGTCAGTTCCTGCTTGGTCTTGGACTGGGGTTCTGAGGTTCTCCTCAAAGCAGCTTTTTCTCCTGTGGGGTTCTGAAATGAAGGGTTCTGTGCCATCTGAGTAGACATAGCTATGGCAACATTACCCTTAGCCCTTTGTGGATAGGTTTCCTCGACCCTTTTCTGGCACATCTGGACCCGAAGAATGTTTTGAAAACCACCTCGGAATTTCTTATTGAAGAAGCCATAGATAATTGGGTTCACACTACTGTTACAGAAAGCAAGCCAGTGTGCAAAAGGGTAGACATAAATGTTGATGATCTGCAGCTGGTATGGAGAGAGGTTGCTATAGTCAGAGAGCATCATCAAAGTCCAGAGGGGTAGCCAGGATAACATAAAGAGCAAAGCCACAATCAGAAGCATCTTGATGACCCTCTGCTTCTTCTTAGACACCATATGACTCTTCTCTTGAGTCTGCTTGATCCTTAAAGACTTTGCAGTCCTAGAGAGTGAAATCCCAATTCTGCCATACATGACGATGATGATGAACAAAGGGACCAAGTAGATGTTGGCAAATAACACAGTGGTGTAAATTTTCCTCATTTCTGGGCTTGGCCAGTCCTCCCGGCACCAGTAGAGAGGGCTGGTTTCATTAGTGGAGCTGAGCCTAACTCGGTAATATTTTTCTTCCTGTACATGTAGCATGACTGCAGATGGAGAAATGATAGTGATGGCCAGTGCCCAGATTATCACAACAATTCCTAATGCTGCCTGCATGGTGAGCTTTTGCTTGAACGGATACACAATGCATAGAAACCTGCAAAGAAAAGCAAGGATCAAAGAGCAATTACTGTGTAATAATAATCCCAATCATCAGGTAAATTGAATAAAATTATTATGTCCAGGAAAAAACACATACATTTTATTTTTTTTTAAAAAGTGCTTTAAGATCAACCTGGCTGTGTAAGAGAAAAGAACAACTAAAGATGAAAAGATTTTGAAGTAGGCTATTTTAATTTTAAGAAGAATTGATCAAAAGAGTCTTTCATTAGTTTGATGAAGAAATGTATATATATATGTTATGTATACATATGTACATATTATATGTATATTTATGTATCTACATATGTTTATGTGAAACAGGTTTAAATATTTTCCTGGAACTCTCCTAATTAGCAGAAGGAATATTGATAAGTTACTGCCTGCCTGAGAGAAAGAATTGAACCTAGAAATCTAGAGAAGAGAGTTATTTTTCATTTGCTCTTTGAGAGAGATTCTAATAGTTCAGATTCTCTTCAGAAGAAGAAATAAAAAGACTCTCTTGAGGACACATGGCAAAAGCCACCTTTTTAGTGAGGTCCTGATTTCTAGTTCACCTCTGACAAACTTTGTGGTAAAAGAGTCTCATTTAAAATGCTCTAGTATTCACTAGAAACCTGAGTTAGATTAATACATAGACATACAAGTTATTGCTTGCAAAGTTATATCATGCTCATACATCTTTTCATGGAGCCTTCTCCATCCATCCTGTCCTTCTTCCAGAGTAGAATTACTGGTTAATTCTGTCCTGCTCCTCCTTCCTTCCTCTTCTTCCTCCAGAACTGTCTCATCCCTTTTCTGAAGGAAAACAAGATTGTCCTTCTTCCATTACAGCCCAATGGCTCTCAGGTCCCCTGACCTCAAATTCTAAGGTGACCTTTAGGTGGAATGGAAGAGTGTACTCCCATTTATTGCTATAGGACTTTCTGGGATCATGTCTCTGTATTTTTGCCTGGAGGAAGGATGTTTTTTGGTGTTTTGTTTTGTTTTGTTTTTGCTGAGGCAATTGGGATTAAGTGACTTGCCCAGAGTCACACAGCTAAAAAGTGTTCATTGTCTGAGGCCAAATTTGAACTCAGATCCCCCTAATTTCAGGGCTGGTGCTCTATCCATCGCACCACCTAGCTTCTCCTGTTCTTTGATGTTCTTTACATTAGATTCTGTCCTTGGCAAAAAGTGAATCATCTTAGATCAAACTTCTCCAATCTGCTCACCATTTAAAAATTCAATTCAGCAACACCAGCCAAGATTAAATGTTGTTGCTTAGATTGATTTGGGGCAACAGAGATGTAAGAGAGAGAAAGAAAATTCCTAATTTTACTTGATATTGGTTTTATCAGTAAAACCTGATTGTGTTCCATCTTATAAGGATATGGTGACTCCCTGCTCATCCAAGTGGTTTGGGTAGTCAAGTGTGATTGGTAAGGGATGGAGACTTAATACTAAGACTTTCTATGATAGAAGAATTTTACGTCTGATCTGGAAGGTAATCTTGATGGTAATAAGGGGCAATGAAGTTTACTGAGGGGGCTGATCCTATCTTTAGGATTTAGGATTAAATTTAGGAAATTAGGAAATTCACTTCAGCAGCTAAGTGGAACATAACTTTGCTAGAGAGAGATTAGAGACAAGGAGGGCAATTAGAAGGCTATTGTAGTAGTCCAGGTTGGAAGTGGTAAGATCCTGAACTGTGATGGCTGTGTAAATAAATAGAGACATATGCTAGGGATGTTATAAAGATACAATTGTCAAGATTTGTCAATGGATTGGATATGTGGAATGAGAATGGGGAGTTGAGCATAACACAGAAGTTCAAGACTGGATCAAGATGGTTTTGTCCTTGATGGAAACAAGGATATTCTGAAGAGGGTAGGATCTGGGGGAAAGATAAAGTTCTGTTTTGGATCTGAAATGTCAAATTTAAGATGCAGTTCAAGATGTACTAAAGGTAGTTAAATAAGAATAGCCCAAGAGAGAAACTACAGCAGAATATATAGCTGTGATTGTCATCTGTATAAAGATGATAATTAAGTACATGGAAGCTGGATCACCAAGTGAGAAAGTATAGAGTATTTTGTTTGGGATTGCTTGTTCCCTTTCATCTCTTTGAACAATTTCTAGCTTCTCTTCTTCCTCTTCTCAATTGAATTAATTCTGAATACTTCTCAAGGCAGATTCTTGTCCTTTGGCTCATTTTCTATACTCACTGGAACTTCTAACAACTTTCATGTTTTTAATAATAATAATCAGGCACCATTTTGCTTTTGTTTTATGCAAGCAAAATAATCAGTGATATTCATTCTGCTCTTCCTCCAAGTAGATGAGATTAGTTGAATCAAAGTTTGAAAAAATATTTACTAATATTGTGCTAAGCACAAAGAGAAATATATGGGATAACCCTGTTCTCATTGAGGTCATATTCTAATCAAGGGAAACACATTTAGAAAGTCTCATCTGCAATGTATGATGTTAAGAGTTGGAGCAAATGGACAAGGCTCAAAGTCCATCCTCAGAATGTTTTAGCTAGTGAGAGGGCAATATATGGGGGATCAGAAGTACATACTGGGACAGCAAATGGTTTTGTTTGATGAACACATGCCTTCAGACATGTAGTTAAACCTGATTGTGTATCTTATAAGGATATAGTGACTCCCTGATCATCCAAGTGTTTTGGGTAGTCAAGTGTGATTGGTAAGGGATGGAGGCTGTTTAATGACCTAATACTAAGTCTCTTGGGAAGATAGAGGTAAACTCAAGGATTGGAGTAGAGCAGAGACTCCGGGTTTCTATGAAGTGGAGTGAATGTGGAGGTTAGCATTGAGCTGGGGGGGGGGGTTGCAAAGGAGAATGGAACCTTAGCAGAGAGATTAGAGGGAAGAGCTCCCTATTAATGATTGGATCAAAGATATTTTGGGATAATTGAGATTAAATTCTTCCCTTATTCCTACCCCAGATCATTATTTAGGTCAGTCATTACCTTCATTATTTAAACAAACATAGTGACCAAAAGACTTTGAAGTAGGTGTGCAATATACAAAGAAACTTCCCAAACCAAAAATATGATTGTTATAAATTATATATTAGTCATTTAAGATATATGCACAGATTTCATTGTACACTAATTGACTACTTTTGATGACCCATATATATATATATATATGTGTGTGTATATATATATATATGGGATTTGTGCATGTTTTTTATACTCTACAGTGGGATTTTATACCATTTGCTCTTATATAAATATAATTTATGTATCATGTACAATTTATGTGTAATATACATGTGATATATTAAATTTAACACTATATAATATAATATATTCTGATGCATTGCATTATATTATGTTGTATTATATGTAATTTAAATATAATTTACCACTCTATACATATAATGTTCTTGTGTTACAGACATGCTATTTATACAAGTTACTTTTATTTCTATGAATGCTATTCTTATATTTACTTTTTTAGAGTAAATAAAACTAAATATTCATTGATTTTTAAATGTACACTATAAAGGGGTGATTTAAAGAATTTAAAGCCAAGAAGACTTGGTTTCAGGACTTGGTTCTGTGTATAACTGAGCAAGTCCCTTCTTCAGGCTAGTGTTGTCAAATTTGAATAGAAACAAGGCCTTTCAGGTAGCATATCAACTTGGAAAACCACAAATCAATAATACCTCTGTTGTATTGCATTTTTATTCATTCTGTTAGACATTTCCCAATTATATGTTAATCTGGTTCTGCAGGACTAAGAGATTTGCAGGCCAAACTCTTCAAAGTCTGGCAGTTCTGCTCCAGGCAATTTCCTAACATGATAAAATATAGAGGAGGTGCTACCCTGCACTAATAAAGGTAATTTCCTTCTCTGAGAGTTCCCTATACTAATGAAATCACTATTCTTGTCTAAATGGCAGGAAGATTATTGTTTCTGCTTTTTGTTTCTTGTACCTTTATAATCCTGTCCAAGGAGGTTTTCGATTTCATGGAGGTTGTGATTATAGCAATAATCATGGAACCTTAAATTCAAATTCAAATCTGATGTCTTTCACATGTGATAACAGGTCTCTCTATCTATAAAGTGAATATAACTGAGCCAGTGTCTAAACTGTGCATTTAGTTGGCACAGTGGATAGATCACTGAGTTCAAATCTGGCCTCAGACACTTACTAGCTGTGTGATCCTGGGAAAATCATTTAATCATATTTGTCTCAGTTTCCTGATCTGTAAAATAAGCTGGAGAAGAAAATGTCAACCCACTCCATCATCTTTGCCAAGAAAACCCCAATTGGGGACACATAGAGGCTGAAATGATTGAACAATAACAAAACAACAAAAATATTATGGTCAGTATGCTTCAAATATTATATATCAGCTAGCTGATACAATAGAGTTCAGGTCTGAATTCAGGAAGATCTGAATTCAAGTCCAGTTTCAGAGATTTACTGAGTGTTTTATTCTGGATAAATTGCTTAACTTCTGTCTCAGTTTCTTCATCTGTAAAATGGGGATAATAATAAACCTTCCTTCCAGAGTTACTGTGAGGAAAAAAAATACAATATTTGTAAACTGCATAGAGCAGTACTTGGCACATAGTAAATGTTTTAATAAGTATTTGTTAATTATTTTTAAAGTGACATTATAGCAATATGCACTACATATAGAATTGTTCTAAAGTTCTCTTCAGGTGGAAAAAAAATCCCAGTTCACTTGATTATCAGTTTAATTCTTTCCCCAGATTTCCTAAATTTTTTAATCTAAAAAATCATGTAGGACACAATTTCTCCATGTAATAACTTTGAATCAATCTTTTTCATCTTGAATAAAAAATTCTTGTGATTATCAAAATATTTCATATCTTCTATCCCTGAGGTCAATTTAATAAAACCAGACAGTGTAATGCTTTTTTACTACTGAATCTTTTAGAGACATGTGAATCACTCTGAATGGAGGAGAGATATAAGAAGAAATAGAAAGATAAGGTGCCATTTGTCATCATGCACATTTTTTTTCACAATGGTGTGGCTATTTGGAGTGATTTCAGATTCTGACAAGGGCTTACCTATCCCCTGCTATGGCTACCAAAGTGAAGACGGATGAGGCGACTGACATGCCTTGAACCATTCCACTGATCTTGCAAACAGTGCTTCCAAATGGCCATCCTGATAGAGAGAATGAGAATGTCAAAGAAGATATTCTTTTCTATGACATTAAAAAGATTGTTCAAAGAAAAAGCATTAAGACATATCAAAGACTAACTCTTATGACAACAAAAAAAATTTTTTGATACCAGAGGATCTATCAAATACTGTTATTTCCATATGGGCAAATAGCCTAGAGTCATAGAAAGAGACTAGATTTTATAAATTTCACTTGTTTGGGCAAAAATTTACCTCTAGATGAAAGCAATGCCTTTCTTTGAAGGGGTTCTTTACTTGTCCATGCAGTAACATCTTGATAAATAGTTAACAGCCAGCTCTTGGGACTGGGGGTGGAAGGGATGTGAACAATAATACATTTTTTTTTTGACTGAGGCAATTGGGGTTAAGTGACTTGCTCAAGGTCATATAGCTAGGAAATGTCAAGTGTCTGAGGCCAAATTTGAACTCAGGTCCTCCTGACTTCAGGGCTGGTGCTCTATCCACTGTGCTACCTAGCTGCCCCCAATAATACACTTTTAAGTTTAATTTATATTATTAATTTTTCCCATCCCTTTTTCAAAGTCTAGACAATCAACAGAACAAAAAATCAAGTTGTGATTTATAACATTTGCTGATTATGTGCTGGATCAATCTGGGCTGGAATCCTGCCTGAGATACTTTCTAGCTGTGTAACCTTGAGTGACTGACTTCTCTTAGCCTCGTTTCCACATTTGTAAAATGGGGATAATTTCCTAACAGTTTTTATTACTTGGACTAGACTCTATTATGACCCCAGGAAACACCTCATCAGAAAACTTATCATCTTATAAGTTTGCATCAGCTTGAATAAAAATGTGGGAGGAAAGAATTCTTTCCAAAGGCTTCATTTATCAATTCACATTCCTTGGACTAGGTTCTACCATGTCTTCGTACTGGGTATCATTTTCCCTTGACCACTCCTGTCCTCAAATTTTGGTTTCCTTTTGGTCTTTTTTCTATTAGATTTTAAGTTCCTTCTAGGCAGGAACTTTCTTTCTTTTTCATATATGTTTATCTGGGACTTGATACAGTATTTGATAGATAGTAGGAAAATAAGGTTTATTACTTACTAAGTAATGATACAGCACCTACCTCAGATGGTTATTATGAGATTTGAATAAGATAATATATGTAAAGCACTTTGTAACCTCTAAGTATCATATTTTTATATTAGTGTTATTTATATTTATTTTTTGATATTACATTGAATTTTATTAATTGCAAATGTGTTCCTCTTTACTCTTCTCTCCCACTTTTCTTTTTTTCTTAGTTTATTTTTAATACACATTGTTTTATGAATTATGCAAGGAGGAAAAAATCAGAGCAAATGGTTAGTCTCCTTAGCTCTTTCTCTGGTTTCAGATGGCATTTTCTATTCAAAATTTATTGGGATTGCTTTGGATCACTGAACTACTGAGAAGAACCAAGATTTTCATAGTTGATTATAGCACATTCTTGCTATTACTGTGTACAGTGTATTCCTGATTCTGCTTGTTTCACTTAGCTGATACTTCCATGATGTTCATGTAAATCTTTTCAGGACTTTCTATAATTAGCTTGTTCATCATTTTTATAGAACAATAATATTCCATTACCTTCATGTACCACAACTTATTCAGCCATTCTCCACTTGATGGGCATCCATTCCTTTTCCAATTCTTTGCTCCCACAAAAAAAGCTGCTACAAACATTTTTGCACATGTGGGTCCTTTTCCTTCCTTTATAATTTCCTTGGGATACAAACTCAGTAACAGCACTTCTGGGTCAAAGGGAGTGCACAGTTTTATAGTCTTTTGGACATAGTTCCAGATTGCTATCCAGGATGATTGGATCATTTCAAAACTCCACTAACAATGCATTTGTGTTCCAGTTTTCTCACATCCCCTCCAACATTTATCATTTTTCTTTCCTGTCATCTTAGCCAATCTGAAAAATGTGAGCTGGTACCTCAGAGTTGTTTTAATTTGTATTTCCCTAATCAATAGTGATTTAGAGCATTTTTTCATATAACTATAAAGGGCTTCAATTTCATCATCTGAAAATTGCCCATTCATATCCTTTGATAATTTATCAATTGGGGAATGACGTGTATTCTTATAAATTTGACACAATTCTTTATATATTTTAGAAATGAAACCTTTATCAGAAATACTGGCTGTAAAGATTTTCCCCCAGTTTTGTACTTCCATTTAAATCTTGTTTCTGTTGGTTTTGTTTGTGCAAAATTTTTTAAAATTTAATGTAATCAAAGTTGTGCATTTTCCCTTTCATAATGTTCTCTTCTTTGGTCATAAATTTCTTCCTTCTCCAAAGATCTGAAAGGTAAATTATCTCTTGTCCTCCTATTTTGTTTATGGTATCATCTTTTATGCCCAAATAATGTATCCATTTTGATTTTATTTTGGTATTTTTTATATTTATATTAAGTAATATTTTAGATAAATTTTCATCACCAGATACCATAAATATGTTCCTAGATCCTTTCATTTGAAAAATGCTAAATACCTTGGTTTCTACAACCTAAAATGAGAGCCAAAATATGTTTTCCTGACATAACAAAGAGAAAAATGTGTAAAAATGAATTGTTATTTTCTCTTTCCTGCTATCTTACAGACAAGCTGTCAGGGAATACATAGAGACTGGAACTTCCAAATTTTCTTCCATTTTGCATTACATAGGAATCAACATACCTGCTATGATATTATCCAGGAGGGTTGTAGGCATGCAAAATATCCCTATCAGCAAATCACTGATGGCCAAATTCAAGATGAAGAAGTTAGTGACTGTGTGCATGTGTTTGTTCCATGTCACGATGAAGCAAACCACTGTATTCCCCACTATGCACAGAACAAAGATGAGAAAGTAGGAAATGATGTAGACAGCTGCCACCTGAGGCTGGTGGAGATAGTAATCTACATAGGTTATGTTAAAATCCAGATATTTCTCCTCCTTGGTGTCATTGACACTCCTGGTCTGAGAACTAGGGTCAGAAAAATTGGAGTCCATTTCCTTATTCATGCTGAACCTTGAACAATAATAACAACAATGGGGGAACACAATTAGAAACTACAGATTTAAGAATTGCTACATAATGCATATATTGAATTTAGCATATACTTCTACCGTGTCTAATACATATTGGATTACTTGCCATCTAGGGGAGGGAGTGGGGGAAGGGGAGGAAAAACTGGAACACAGGGTTTTGCAAGGGTTAATGTTCAGAAATTATCCATGCATATGTTTTGAAAATAAAAAAGCTTTAATAAAAAAATACACACACAAAAAAGAATTTCTACATAAAGTTCTTACCCCTCAGTAAATATATCAGATAAAAGGAGCAGAATTGTGGGGTTTGAGATGAGGGAAAGGAAAATGGTATCAGCTGTACCACTATATAAAATAATCCAAAATAAATGCTCTGGACTTATTTTGTTATAAATGGCTTTAATTTCATTATCTGAAAATTGCTTGTTCATATCCTTTGACCATTTATCAATTGGGGAATGATGTATTCTTATAAATTTGACACAGTTCTTTATATATTTTAGAACTGAAACCTTTATCAGAAATACTGGCTGTAAAAATTTTTTTTCCAGCTTTGAACTTCCCTTTTAATCTTGTTTCTGTTAGAAATTATTTTGTATATGCTTATATTTACATCTGTGTTTTTTCTATAGAACACATTTTTCTTGAAGGCAGAAACTTTCTGCCTAGTAGAGGCTGGCATGTAGTAGGTATTTAATAAGTAAGTATTGGCTAATTATTTTGGATTATTTCATAGGATGCCCCACATAATACCAATAGCTTCATACAGTAAAGTAAATATACATACACCATTATGTCAACTAAAACAGTTAGGTGAAAGGGTGGAGAGATCATGAAGCCTGGAATCAAAATTCAAATTTGACTGCAAACTCTTATTAGCTGTGTGACCTTGAGCAAGGTCCTTAATCCTGTTTGCAAAAACTTGCAAATAGGATCATGAAGAATTGGACATGACTGAAACAACCGAATAATAATAACCAATTATGTCACCTTCAGCTGTAGAACCAAAATACAAGAGAAGCAAAGGAACAAGGAAGAAAGGAGAAAACATAAAAACAGATGAATAACTACTAGACGTCACTGAACTTTAAGGGGAAAATCAATCCTTTTTCCTTGATTAAATGTTTGGGTCATGGGAACTGAAAAATAGGAAGGATTTCTACATTTTGTAAGCAACCTTAAGTATCAGAAAAGTCATTAAGAATGAATATATAAAAAAGCATGAATTGATTACTTGCAAAGTTCTGAGTACTATAATAGGCATTATAAACACCAGTGGAAAATCAGACAGTTCCTGTCTTCTGGGCACTCATCCTCAAACAAGAAGGAATAATAGAGAGAGAATGAGAGTGGCATCTAGGGAGGTACAGTTTGCTCTGTTAAATTATAGGACTAGTCAATGGAGTCACAGAAGAATAGATTGATATACTCTTTCAAGGAACAATGATGCAGTTTATTTGTTTATAGTTCTAGAATTAGAAAGTTAAGAGAGTTAAAGGATATGAAATATAGTTAACTAATAAGCAACATTGTCAACCAACAATATTTAATACAATGGAAGCTGAGTGGTTCTGGGTGTGGTAGAGAGAAGTTTTTCAGGCTTAGTTTCTGGTCAGAGCAGTATGGTAGCTGTTAGAATGGCCCAGGAATTAAAAATAAAGATGTACTTCTAATTTTATCTTTTAAAATTATTTTTATTTTTATTTATTTATTTAAAACTAAGTGTGGAATAAAAGAAAACAAAATAGAAAAAAAGACAGAAAAAGAAAATTTTCAAAATTGTCTGGCTCAGCAGAACATCAGGGAGATTCAAAATTGGTAATGATAAAAAGGAGAGATTATATTCATGACTATCCTTCTTTTCTTTGATTTATTATAGATTGTTGTTTTGTACTCTGTTTATGTACTTAAAATTTACAAAGAAAATGTAAAATTTAAAAGAAAAATTAAAATTAAATCAAGATATAAAAAGAGATAAATTAGTGTATTTTAAAAGAGTATTTCACAACTCTCAACCCCAATTAATGTAATTTACAAAATACTCTATACCCTGTACTGCCATCAGATGAGAATGATTCTGACTGGATTTCAGAATCGATCAATCATAGGTATGAGTTAGGCATAAACAATCCCTAGATATCTCTTTGGGATCAATCAATCAAAAATTATAACTATGTAAAACTTAAATGAAACAGATGACATCACATGGGAAATGTCACATATCTATCATCTATATAGCACTTTAAAATTTGCAAAGCAGTTTACAAATATTATTTTATTTGCTCCTCACAGCAATGCTGGGAATTAGGTACTATTATTATCATACATGAAAAAAATTGAGAGAGACAGCAGTTAAGAAGTTTACCTGAATCACACATTTGCAAGTGTCTGGGATGGTATTTGAATTTAGATTTTCCTGGCTCCAGGTTCATCAATCTATTCATTGCACCACCTAGTTGAAGAGAATCAATCATGTTTCATGGGATTTTGATGAAACGAGTCAGTGCAGAATCCAAAAATTGTATATCAATTCATCCTAGGAGAAAATTGCTAGGAAGAGGAGAGATTGTCATCATCTCCTCCCATCCTGAACTTCAAAAGATCAGAAGATTTGGATTTCCCAACAGTATCATTAGCAGAGTTCCAAACAAATGTGGCCAACAGCATTATTTGCATTGGGATCTGGGAACCAACCATATACCCAAAAGAAAAGTAGCTATATTCACCTAAGGCACTTCATGAAATCTCTACAAAGGAAGAAAATAACTTCTAATAATTAGTTGTTATGAATTTACCATTCAGCCATCTGTTCTCTTAAGTGGTATGCATTCTTCTCAGGGACCTTGCATGTGTAAGGAGAAAGTGACAGATATTTGGAGTAAAAGTTTTGTACTATTCTTATTCTACTACTTTAGTAAAAATCGAGTCCAACAAGATGGCAATCAATAGGGGCTCATAATTGATAGTAATAGAGAGACATCCTGGTGCTTTATTTCAATGTCTTTCTTAAATCATGTTTTCTCATTTCTTATGGCAC